>CM032454.1:100212852-100270352 GCA_019049505.1 Pachyrhynchus sulphureomaculatus | reverse complement strand
ATTTGTATGCTTTTAAAGAAAGATCCTTACGTAAAATACGCCAAGTTATTGAATATGACAGGCCAAGCTGTTGAGAACGGCGACGAATCGACACTTCACGATCTTCGCGTACACATTCCGCTACCGCCCCTATATTTTCTTCACTACGTGCTGGATGTGGTCTATTCGGTCGAGCATTATCCAATAATGAAAATTGGGTCTCAAACTTATTGATGGTAGAGCGAATTGTGCGTTCGGTAGGCCGATTATGTGGACCATAAGTTGCTCTAAGCGCCCGATACACATTCCTCGTAGAACGCCCATTTTCGTAATAAAGTTGAACAATTTGTAGACGCTGTGCCGGGCTAAGTCTTTCCATTATGAATTGTCAAACACTACTGAATAGGAATGCTACTTCAGTTGACACGACGCATGCGCAATCTGCAATTAAATCCCCATCACAAAAAGTACCTCTAAATGAATCACCCTTTATATATATATATATATATATATATATATATATATATATATATATATATATATATATATATGTTATATATATATATATATATATATATATATATATATCCTTCCTCTTTTTCTTTAAAAGCCACTGCTTCTTCACTGCCTCTTCAAGTTTCTTCCAATTGTTTCTATTCTGTGCAAGATGGAGCCATCTACTGTCTGCTATCAATCTGATATCATCAGTCCATTTTTTCGTTGGTCTTCCGAGACATCTGCTCTCCCAAGGTTTCTATTTAACTAATTTTGTTGTTCATCATTCGTTCTAGCCACATGCCTAGCCCATTGTTACTTTAATTTTTCACTGATATCTGTAATTCTTGTTGTTCGTCTGATATCCTCGCTTTTAATGTGTACTCGTAAGATAACACCTTACATCTATCTTTCCATGGCCCGTTGAGTACTTTGGAGTCGACAAAGGTTATTTTGTGTAAAGGTCATGGTTTTCGGCCCATACGTACTTACCGGAAGTGTGCAGCTCTCGTACACTTTTGTTTAAGGTCACTCGGATATGTTTGTTTTTTAGAATAAACTTCAGTTTTTGAAATGCAGTCCAGCTGAGACCAATTCGCCTTGGTATTTCCGCTGTTTGATTGTCCTTATTCAATCAAATCTTATGTCTCAAGAATATGTACTCTTCCACTCTGTCGATCTCTTTCGTGCTGATCTTAATTTTTTGGTCTGTGAGCTTAGAAATTTTGTTTTCTTGATATTCATCTCGAATCCAACTTTCTATGAAGGTTGATTAAGTTATTCTATTATGATTTTTAGTTCTTCTAAATCTTCACTAATCAGTACTACATCATCTGCGAATCGCAAATAATGTAGTACTGATTAGTGACCCTTTATAAAGGGCCATAGCTCATTTTGTAATCCATATAAAATATATTAGTGTCATAAATGATGGAATTTTCTTTGCCAATTACACTTTTCTTTGCTCTCTATTTGTTTTAAATCATATTTTTCATGTTTAGTTTTCAACATTCTGCTTCCAAGTTGTTTATTCACAGAACAAGGATAATTATTTATGTACACTACATATTTGAAAGATGTATTTACTCACACACATTTTTGATCTTTATGAGTTCGGTTTTCCGATCTTCTTCTAATTTAACAGTTAATGTCGCATTTTCATATAAGAATTTTAGGAGTTTGATATATCGTGAATCTATTCTGGCATGAGCTAAGGACCGCATAATTGTCCAATGTCCCAGGGACTCGAAAGCCTTCTTATAATCGATGAAAGCTAGGTGCAGCTTAATATTATATTCTATCATTTTTTGTATTAAGAGGCGAAGTATCAGGATATTGTTTCAAATTCCTTGCGAAAGCCCGCCTGTTCGACTGGTTGGTGGTCATTGAACTTATTTGTTAGACGGTTTGTGACAGTTTAAGTAAGTACAAATGCGATAACAAGTTGAAGGACCGATAGTGCTGAAGGTTTTCGTGATCGATATGTATATATATATATATATATATATATATATTATATATATATATATATATATATATATATATATATCAGAAGAGGAATTATCGGGTGTCGGTCCGTATGAGGATATGAATCTCAATTATTTCTTACAACTCAATATTTCGTCAATTTATTTTCGACATCACCAGGAGTTAACTACAAAACAAATATTTACTAGTTGCGTGTACACATTTTACAATAACTTATACATATAGTCTTTAAAAAAATTTTAAAACATTATAACAACATACAACATTCTAAAAAAAACATTTAAAAGTTTCATAAAATATAGAAAATCATACCATCAACAAGAAAATATATGATCTAAAAATCCTTACTAAATTATAAAAAAAATACATACGAAAATAGGGATTAATCCATTGTAAACTGAACACAACATATATACTGTACTGCAACTCACGAACCAACTAAAGATGTTTACCGTATGAAATTTTATCTAGTTAGTGTGTTGATTTTTTTATATAATTTTGTTGCTTTCCGATTCTATTGTTATTATTATAACAACTTACAATAGATGTTACTTAATTGATTAACGTCGGACTTATAATTTATGGCTTCCTTATTTTTATTAATGTAAATATATCTCCAAAAATAATCTTTTTTTATAATTATTTTCCCTATGTAAAATGCTTATATTATCATAATCAAAATTGTGGTTCGTATTTAGACTATGCAAGACCACTGCACACGAATTTTTTCCCAATCTGACGTCACTCTTCTGTTGAGTTACTCTTTGTTTTAGCCACTGTGATGTTTGCCCTATGTAAGTTCCTTGGCAACCTAGACAAGGCAATCGATAGACTACGTTGCTGTTGTATAACGTGGGGGAGTTTTGTCTTTAACTTTAGAAAATAGATTAAAATTTTTTAAGCTATTGTATTTGGCTATTTTTATGTTTTTATAGCCTCTGAACGAAGCAGTAATGGAGTTTAGACAAAACTCCCACGTTATACAACAGCAACGTAATCTATCGATTGCCTTGTCTAGGTTGCCAAGGAACTTACATAGGGCAAACATCACAGTGGCTAAAACAAAGAGTAACTCAACATAAGAGTGACGTCGGATTGGGAAAAAATTAGTGTGCAGCATACGAACCACAATTTTAATTATGATAATATAACCATTTTACATAGGGAAAATAATTATAAAAAAAGATTATTTTTGGAGATGTATTACATTAATAAAAATAAGGAAGCCATACATTATAAGTTCAACGTTAATCAATTAAGTAACATCTATTGTAACATCTTAAAAAAATAAGTTTACAGATATAATTAGTATTGGTAACACTATAGCAGGGACGAATAGAGTAAGTTGTTATATTAATAACAATAGAATCGGAAAACAACAAAATTATATAAAAAAAAGTTCAACACACTAGCTAGATAAAATTTCATACGGTAAACATCTTTAGTTGTTTCGTGAGTTGCAGTACAGTATAGATAATGTGTTCAGTTTACAATGGATTAACCCTTATTTTCGTACGTATTTTTTTTTTATAATTTAGTAAGGATTTTCAGATCATATATTTTCTTGTTGATGGACGATTTTCTATATTTATGAAACATTTAAATGTTTTTTTTTTTTTACTGTTGTATGTTGTTATAATCTTTAAAAATTTATAAAGACTATTATATATATATACATATATATATATATATATATATATATATATATATATATATATATATATATATATATATATATGTTATTGTAAAATGTGTACACGCAACTAGTAAAGATTTATTTTGAAGTTAACTCCTGATGATGTCGAAAATAAATTGACGAAATATTGAATTGTAAGAAATAACCATATCCTCATACGGACCGATACCCAATAATTCCTCTTCTGATTTGTAAAACCGTACGGTCGATAAAATTAGGCTTGAAATTTTATATATATATGTATATATATATATATATATATATATATATATATATATATATATATATATATATACATATATATATATATATATATATATATATATATATATATATATATATACATATATATATATATATATATATATATATATATATATATATATACATATATATATATATATATATATATATATATATATATATATATATATATATATATATATATATATGTATATATATATATATATATATATATATATATATATATATATATATATATATATATATATATATATATATAATATATACATATATATATATATATATATATATATATATATATATATATATATATATATAAAGGGTGTTATAGAATTGACTACATATATTGAAACGGGTGATTCGTTCAATATATTTTTTTGAATTAAAAAATTTTTTGGAAAATTAAATTAATTGCCAAAATTGGATTTTACTCCAAATCACATGAAAGACTGTTTACGAACCATACGATTTTTACAATTATATATTTTCAAATTTAAAAATAACAAATAGAAAAAAAAAATAGATAATACCTCCCTAGACCTTTTAAAAATAATACTTAACTATAATTAAGGACATTTGTAATCTATTGTTCCAAAAGAAATTCCTTGGTTATAACAGATGTTATAGTGACAGGTTTTCGCCGGCGCATTCAATAAGAGTGATAATTTTAATGTAATAATAAAATTTGCCATATTCGGGAACATAGGCATCTTAATACAACAAGAGCTTTTTTCTAGGGAATTATAGACTTTAAGAAAGGTTTGCAACCTAGAATGACTTGTCGAATGACGAATAACTGATCTTACAAAAATTTTCAACGCATATCGTGATTACATGACTACTTGCCTTGTTAAATTACATACTGACCAGTGACATTATGGTATTATCTTTTTAAGTTACACTTATTTTTATCAAAACAAACATACAATATTGTTTAAAACTAAAAACTACTTCATTGCTGTTATACATACAAATTGACACTTTAACTAGATCTTACGACTTTTAAAATTTTTATTTCCATTTTTGAGTTATTTTTGAATATCTATCGTAGGTCGTTTTCGACTTAAACTTGGTTCCATTTATACCAGTGATTCCCAAAAGTGGTTCAGGTGGACCCCCAGGGGTCCAGGGGAGACTCAACGGGGGTCTACGTTGGCGTGAAAAAAAATGGGGGTTCACAAGTTGTAAGTGGGGGTCCACGAAAATTTATCTGGTTTCGATAGTAAAGAACAAAAATGTTGGCTTGGCTTTACCTATCAATGTAGGCAGATAATACACTACTCAAAAAAATTAAGGGAGCAAAAAAAATTCCAAATTTTTTCGGTGATTTTTGACAGGCTGTATTTCCGTGAAAAATGGTCGTATTGAGACTTTAAAAAAAGCATTTTGAAGCTTTAAGATTCTAATTTTCAGATTTTTTGGCTAAAATTTTTTAGGAGCTACGGTTCTCATGCAATCCTAACAGATAACGCAAAAAAATAATATTGCAAATATTTTACTTTTTTTTTGGTCCACGGGCTTGAAAAAAAATTTTTCAGTTAGGTCGGCATATGGATCAGATAGCCTGTTTATTTAGCATTAATTTCCTTGTTTTAAAATCTCCCTTAATTTTTTTGAGTGGTGTATTTTAAGAAGGTCAGCGACTCTTACTTGTAAAAACTTGCATATTCGATATTCAGTACAACGCGCGTCGAGACTTGCAAAGCGCCGCCGGCAACGCAACCCGTTCAGACGTGCAAAGAGACGAAATACGACTTGTGCTGTGCTTGCAATCTTGCATGAACTTTTTTGATTCTTCACCAATATAAATACGAATGCTAAGGACAAACGTTACTCATTTGTTTCCGGAATTTTGAAAATAAACGTGTGAGTGAATCGATGTCAGTGTTTGCCAGTGCCGGAAAAAGTAAGTACCTGCCTATTTGTTATTCATACTTTTATTTTATACTGTAATAATATTATATTTGTTATGTTTGCGTGTAGTCGGTACGTAATAAAAACTAAATACTGAACAGGGCCATTATTCGATACTTCTATAAAAGAACAGAAAACCGAGAAAGATTGAACTTTTAGTACTTTTTATTATAAAATTATTTATTTACCCGACTGTGGTGATTCACTAAAGGAGAGATATATGATTGACCTGCATGTTTGTACATATTTTCGTAAATTGTACGTGTCTTTATGTACCACTCGTAATGTACATCAAACTAATAAATAAATCATTAAAATCGCGGAGTTTTGATGTCAAAATATTCTTTAAAAAGTATTTTCTCTCTAATTTACAGAAAGGTATCAAAATATAATTAATCAAAAAACATTTTATATTACATTAAAATAGGTTCAGCCGTTTTGTGAAAACCTCTATATGGGTCTTAGCAGTTTATTGCTTTTAATAATTAAAATCAGTTTTTTGCCGCCGGCATTTTGGTTTTTTTTTCATTGCAATAATTAATTAATCCTATTTTATTTTGTTAAAATAGCCGTATCCTGTTAAAGTCGCCTTATGATTACTAAAACAAACATTTTTTTCTTTACAGGTAGGTAACTGATACGAAACATGGCTGAATCTAAGAAGAAATGGCGACTGTATAGTGTTGATTATTTAAAATTTGGTTTCCTTCCATCAAAGGCAGACAAACGATTGCCCATATGCCTTTTATGCAACAAAGTTTTGAGCAATGACTCTATGAACCCATCGAAGCTCGAAGATCATCTAAGAAGGTGTCATCCTAATAAAATACGTAAAGATTTAAAATATTTTCAAACATTGAAGGAAAAATATGAAAAGGGACCCACCGTGCACAGTATGTTCGCTTCAACGTCTCAACGTAACGATGATGGCTTGAGGACATCTTACAATATCTCATTGCTTATAGCGAAATCTGGAAAACCGCACACCATCGGAGAACAGTTAATTTTACCCGCTGTTGTAGAGGTTTTAAAAACTGTTCTGCACAAACCTCCATTTGACGTACTCAAAAGAATTTCTTTGTGTAACAACACTGTACAAAGACGTATTGATGAAATGAGCTCTGATATTGAAAGCTTCTTGTATAATTATCTGCAAACAACTCATTTTTCTATTCAACTCGACGAGTCAACTTTACCTGGTAATGAAGCATTATTATTGGCATATGTTCGATTTGTTATGGACGAAGAAATCCATGAAGAGCTGCTATTCGCGAAAACTTTGGAGACGGACCCTAAAGGCGAATCAATATTTAAAATCCTGAGTGATTTTTTTAAGGAAAAATCGATTCCATTTACAAACATTATTTCGGTGGCAGCAGATGGAGCTCCTGCCATCTTCGGGCGATATCGTGGGTTTATAAGCCATCTTAAAAGAATTATACCAGGAGTAACTGCAATTCACTGTGTCATCCACCGATAACACCTGGTAGCAAAAAATTTGAGTGATAGATTGCACCAATCGCTTCAATTTGTGATTAAAGCAGTTAACAAAATAAGAAACAATGCGTTGAATACCCGTTTATTTGCACAATTGTGCGACGAAAATGATGAAGACTTCCAACGATTGCTCTTACATACTGAAGTACGCTGTTGTCGAAAGGTGCATGTTTAACAAGATTTTACTCACTTTTTGAATCAGTTTTAGAGTTTCTGGAAAGTAAAGATCCAGATTTAAAAGAAATCCGGATCAAATTAAAAGTAGACATCGGGTACTTGACCGAATTGTTCAAAAAATTTAATGACATTAACTTGCAGTTACAAGGAGACAGCCTAAATTTAATAAAAACAAAGGGTGTAATTTCGGCTTTACTTGGAAAATTGAAATTTATGAAGCAAAATATTAGTCGAGGCGAATTCTCCCAGATTCCAAACTTGTCACAGGCAGAATGTCTTGATGAGGATATTCAGACATACGTTCAACATTTAAATACCCTGCATGATGACTTCAAAAATAGATTTGAAGATATTCTGACGATGGAAATACCACCATGGATCATAAATCCATTTGATGAAACGGAAGTGGCGAATGTGGTATTACAAGAGGAGCTACTCGAGCTTAGCACCAATGAGGAGCTGAAGATGAAATTTAAAAAAGGCTGTCAAACATTTTGGCTGCAGGCAGAAATACCCGAAAAATATCCTGGACTGTGGGAAATTGCGAGAAAACTTTTGATAGCGTTTCCCTCGTCATACCTTATCGAAAAAAGTTTTAGTGTCGTTACAAACCTTAACAAAAAAAGGAGCAGATGAACATCACAGAACGGGGAGATTTGCGGTTATTCCTTACAAAACTAAAGCCAAATATTGATAATTTGCTGTCAATCCATCAAGTACATCTCTCGCATTAAAATTATGACTTTTTTTTTTTAATTGTTGATTTGCATTGTTGAAGTTACGGTACGTTTTATTAATGTTTAATTTGAATTCTATTAAGTATGTAATCATATTATTTTAATAAATAGAGCACAAGAAAATATATTATTTTTCTTTTATTTTTACCACTCCAAATTTAGGGTTGGAACTCAGCCACCACGCAAATTTCCATCGTTAGATCTAATCTTCACATTTTTTGACGAGTTTTGGGAATATGGTAGAAATGTAGCAGCAGGGGATCCACCGAAACCAGTAAAATTTTGAAAGTTGTCTACGAGAAAAAAAAGTTTGGGAACCTCTGATTTATACCAACGAAAATTTTGTCCATAAATAGAACAAATTCTGCAACTGTTCAGAAGCTAAAAATATAAACAAAAAACTACAGAGAGAGAGAGAGAGAGGTGACTGGAAGGGGATAGACGAACGTTGCACAACACAGAAACAGATGGAGAAAAATTGAGGGGACATATGTCCTCATAGACGATGAACGCCTAATAGCAAGAGAGAGAGTCGTATGGTGCAATTAGAAATTTGGCTTACGATTGAGTACAGTTGTACATAGACGCTTCGGAGGAGCAAGTAAAATTGTATAAAATGAATGAAATATTTTGTCAGCCGCCTGATATTATTAATGGACAGACTTAAACTAACTCTCATGTCTCTGGAAATACTGGTAATGTAGTTATCATATTTAATGTCTTTAAAGTTGAAACAACAATTACTTGAGAACATGCCTGACTATAAAACTTGGAATGAGGTCATGACTAGCAGTCATTTTATTTGGCGACTTTAAAAGAAAGGAAACAATATGACATATTACGAAAATATCGAAAAACAGATTGTTGCTTAAACTGGGGCATTATTTTTACCGGCTTATGATATTCATATAAAAGCCAACCTAAAAGTTTTTTTTAGTCAGATCGAGATGAATTGTATACAAACAAAATCTAATCCCTAAAAACTTATTTACTGTCTTTAATTGAAAGTAGAGTCCAGCTCGATATTGTGAATGTAAATGCTAATGGCCTGTGAACGCAGTAGGCAGTTATGCAATATTTGTAGTTGCTTTATTTAAGCAGAAATAAGACAGGTCAAATTATATTATGTCCCGTTGTTTCTCTAAGTTAATAAGATGTGGAAAAGTGATTGAGTATTTGGTTGACATATTTTTTGCTTCGTCTATAACAAAGCATCCACGTTTCGCTTTGTTAAAAAGTCCTTATATGGTCACACTCATGCGATTAATGCATGGCCGTTGATTGCAGGCTTTTTTTTTGTTACATTGAAGCAAATGCTTAAACATTCTTTGTAAAAAAAAGAATTCATGTCAGTGAAAAAAAAATAAGAATTTAATCCTCCCTAAGTAGTTCAGAATCTGTGTAACCTACAACAAGCTACTACTACATGGAAAAACTGAGTGCTTGAAGACAAGAAGCTTATATTCTGATAGTAGTTATTGTAGAAAAGTAATAACTTAATATCGTAAAGTACAAATATATGTTTCGGTACATTCAAAACAGGACAAGGCTAATCTTCAGTTTTAGAGAAAAATTATATAATTTAATATAAATGGGCTTAAGTGAAAGTAGAGACCGACTAGATAATGTTAGAGGATAATGACTTATTAAGGCAGTAGCAAATCAGGAGTTTATTATTTATATTAGAGATAATAAGGTAACTATGCACCTAAAATAATAAAAAATGAGTAACATTTTAAATAACATCAAAGATTCCCCTAATTATGAAACACTTATGTAGGCTACATTTTAGTCAAAACTACCATTATGTTTAGTAAATAATGTTCCAATTTAGAAAATAACTCGTTTATAACATCAAGATCATAAAATAAATGTACCCTAAAACTGTCAAAAAATTCAGTAAATATGTTTTGTAGAAAAATTACAAAGAATTTCGATACCATATTGTACCAACTTTCCACAACTCATTTTAAAATTTTACTATTTTACAGTTCGCTTATCATATGGCTAATTTAAACGATTCTCACAACTATAATGTATAACTATCTATGCGTAGCGTGTAGAGAAAGATTATTCCCATAAATTTAACAGTACGAATGCACGTCCGTTTATTTTGTTCTATAAATTATAAACGTCTTCCTGTTGTACGTTGTTATACGTTGTACCTACCGAAACTACGTGGAAAAGCAAAGAATTACGTGTATGACTGACTGTTTTTATGCAGTTGCACTGATTCGAAAGACTCATTCGTCTGTAAATACTGGAAAATCTGTTTTTGGTATGTGTTTACAATACAAAAATAAAAAAGAAATGTTTGCATGAATTGCAGACGTGATAAAATGCATTAGACATTTTTCAAAATAACTTATGCCTGTTTTAAAATAACCATTAACGGTACTTTACCACTACTGTACCTGATTAAAGTTGTAGCAAAACCGATACCTCAAAGTGCTAACTTAACATGCCTTACATATACATATATATATATATATATATATATATATATATATATATATATATATTAATATATATATATATATAATATATATATATATATATATATATATATATATATATATATATATATATATATTTTGTGTTATTTTTCTCGACCGTAATAAAGATTGTGAGTTGAAAAGTATCGGGACAGCTATCTATGTCGTAAAATTATTCTTTTATTGTTTAAGACTCTATATTTCGCCAATACTTCTCGGGTTCATCAGAAGTATTACTAAAATTAAAACCATCATGCACACATAGGTCGCTAAAAATATACAACATGAACTTACTAACTGGAATAAAATAGACACAAAAGGAAAACAAAATTTCACACAACTATACCAACTATACACACTGCGATCTAAGGAACTGACATTGAAGATTATTTTATTTCTTTTATTTATATATTTTTTATTATTATCGGTGTGTGTACAGTGGTCAGGTGTAGCGATTAATATAAGTATTTAGAATATCACAGTATATGTTGCTTAAATTATTAGTGTCCATCTTGTAATTGATGGAGCTTTTCTCTTTTATGATATGACATATTTTAAAGAACAAGCGATTTTTATAGTTATTTTCCTATTCTAGGATCATAACATCATCAAAGTCAAATTTGTGTCCTGTTCTCAAGTGATAATCCACTGCAGCGCAAGATTTATTTCCCGTTAGGCAATCACTTTTATGTTGAGTTAATCTTTGTTTAAGTTATTGTGATGTTTGTCCAATATAACTGCACTCGAGGTCCAAGCAAGACATTTTATATATTACATTGTTTTTTATACATAAGTGGCGCCTTTTGTTTTACACGACTAAATAAATTCCTATTACATAATTGATTATATCTTGCTATTTATATGTCAGCATTGTCTTTGAAGGTCAAGACTATCTTGTCCGTCAGACCACGTATGTAGGGTAGTTTTTTGTATTGGACTTCATGTCTTACTTCTTCCGTGGGACCATCAAAGATGTTGGAATTGAAAATCAATCTATTCAAATTATGCCTAGAATAATCATTGTTGCGAAAAATATGGAACAGTTTTTTTAAATTGTTTTGTAAAAAGTATCGCCACTGATGTGAGTAACACTATTCCTCACTGCCACTACCGTATTATACTTTTGACTAGCTGGATGATTTGAAAAGAAATTTATTAATCTATCAGAAGCTGTGGGTTTCCGATACCAATATTTTGTTATTTTTGCTTCTTATGATTTTGGTATCCAGAAAAGGAACACTGTCTCAATTTCGACAGTGAACTGGAAACTATCACTGGACGAGTTGAAAACGTCCAATGTGAGCTGCAGATGCTCCTCCGCCACCGAACAGATATCATCCACATATTTATAAGTGAATAGAAGCTGAAATGGCAACATAGGTAACACGGAGTTTAGAAGATGGCCTAGCACAATGGTAGCCAGTATTTGTCTCTAAAATTTATCATTGAAACTGAAATACGTATTTTTAAAAATGAATTCAATCAACTGAAGAAACTGTTTTTTGATAACGTAGTGTATATTTTTATTTGATCCCATTCCCTATCCAGAATACTCATAACCAACTCTACTGGTATATTCGTAAATAATGAAGCTACATCCAAGAAGATTAATATGTAATTTTTTGGCAGCACAACGTTGTTAATATCATTAACAAAAGAAAAGGTATCTTTAATATTGTAATTATTATTATCATCCAAAGCATTGCTTAAGATATTAGACAAAAACTTGGACACATTATACAGTCCCTGGCCAAATTATTAGACGCATTGCAAGATTTCATGTAAAATATTAATTACCGAGTGATATTGTACCGTTTTATTATTTTAAATTGATTTGTTTTTTATTTTTATATTATCCAATCAATTACCTATTTATTTGACATAAATAAAACAGCATTAATTTAGAAAAGCATAAGTTTTAAAGAAAAGTGAAATTAATGCTAGTAAAAGTCAATATTTAGTTGAGCCACCTTTAGCCGCTATCAAAGCTTTAATTCTGCGCGGCATGCTATCAATGCAAGATTCTACTGTCTCCTGCATTTGAGGATGATGATTCCACACATGAATAATCTTTTCTAGGAGCTGGGTTTTGTTGGTAATCACATCTTTAGCCACTTCTCTTTTCATCAGCTCCCACACATTTTCAATGGGCTATTACCCGGCCAATCCAACAGAGAGATATTTTTTTCTGCCAAAAAAGCTTTAACAGACCGAGCAGTGTGGCAGGGAGCTCCATCTTGCATGAAAGTGAATGGTTTCCCATTTGGAAACCATTCTCTGAGCTGCGGAATCAACCGATTTTGTAATACTTCTTTGTACTGATCTTGCCTCATTATTCCTTTGACGACGTACAGACGTCCAGTGCCCTTGCCGCTGATGACTGACCAAATCATCACTTTGGTGGGATGTTTTAACCGTCGGGACGACACAATCAGGATGAAACTTTTCTCCATGACGACGACGCACATACTGAGCTTTATTCTGCAAAATTTTGAATGTGTTTTCGTCACTGAAGCAGACCTGACAAAAATAGGAAAAATATATAAACCTCCATGTTTATTTGCTTTATTTAACTGAAAATGATAATAATGTATCAATTATTGATTAAATTGCTGTATCTTACCGATCTCCCGAAGTCCACATCTTTGTCTTGCCATTGTTTGGCCCACTTCAGGCGCTTTGCTTTCATTGCAGCTGTTAACTTGGGCTTCCTGGCGGGGCGACAGGCCTTAAAATCTAATTCTTTCAATTTTCTTCGAACAGTGCGCTCAGAAGCATTTACGCTAGCATCCTGGAGTTGTGATTTTATTACCTTTGTGGTAGCAAATCTGTTTTCTACATAAATTTTCTTCAAACATCTCTCTGACCGTGGAGTGAAAATTGGTTTTCTACCGTATCTTTTCTTTCTTTTCGGGCTTAATTCCTTCCCTGACTCAATTTTCTCTTTTATGCGTCGTACACTAGCTTCAGAAACCTCCAATCTTCGTGATATTTCTCGGTTTGTAAATGTTTTCGCAATCACAAGGGCCTTCACTTCGGCTTTTTTACGTGGTGAAAGATCGCCTTTTCTACCCATAATGAAAATAGTCCAATTACTTTTTTAAAATACTGCATACAAAATAAACTAATAACTGAGTAGTATAAAACTGTTAAACAAACAATCACAGTCCATAAAGCCACAGAAACACGTCCGTACCTGACTCGATTCGATCGCGACTGATACAGGTTTGTACTTGTTTACGTTCATGTATCACTTTGTTAACACAGTGTTGCCATATGTTAAAAATAAATACAAATATGTAGTCTACAACAATTCTTTTAAATAAAAATCAATAATATTGTAGTTTAAATATACCATTATTGCATAAAAACTCTTAAGAAACATAAAATTAGTAAAAAAAAATACAGTGCGTCTAATAATTTGGCCAGGGACTGTAAGTGGTAGCATTCATCGAGCTAACGAGAGATCTTAACGGAACTCTGGCTTGTGTACTTTTGGTAGACAATATAGTTTCGGTGAGGTTGAACTATATATGGTCAATTGTTTTGCCTAGAGATCCGTTAATTCATCTTTCTCTTTTAAGGTTTTTATTAACTTACTTTATTTAGTTTGAACTATTGTAGGAAGATCGCGATTTAGCTGGATATATGTTGACATATCAAGCAGTAGTGTTTCAGTTTTTGAGTTTTAATCAGCCCTGTTCATAGCCACAGTACAACACCCTTATCAGATTGTAATATATATAACTTGGGATGTTCCTTTAGAAAAGTTCTTGTTTTTTTATAAGTATCATTGAAATTGGATAGATTGCTATTTTTTGAGCAATGTTAGTAGTTTGTTACTTTATTCGTTGTCCTTAACCTTAAAATGTCTTTATTCTCCTCCAGTATCACCTCAATAATATCCTCAATGTCCGTCAGGAAATCTGTCTACTCTGAAATCACTTTTAGACACACACACATATATATATATATATATATATATATATATATATATATATATATATATATATATATATATATATATATATATATATTTATATAATATATATATATATATATATATATATATATATATATATATATATTTATATAATATATATATATATATATATATATATATATATATATATATATATATATATATATAAATATATATATATATATATATACATATATACATATATATATATATATATATATATATATAATATATATATATATATATATATATATATTTATATAAATATATATATATATATATATATATATATATATATATATATATATATATATATATATATATATATATATGTATATATATATATATATTTATATATATATATATATATATATATATATATATATATATATATATACATATATATATATATATATATATATATATATATATATATATATATATATATATATATATATATATATTATAAATTGTCTAAAAATATTTACAAAAATAATAATTTAGTTCAGTGACATACCCTGGAGTTTCTTTTTGTATGAACTGATATCAACTGATTGTTATTTTAACAGTCAAGGTGGCTTATATTTTTTTATTTTGAGATAAGATTCTGTTTTATTGTTAGTTTGTATTTTATACAGGTTGTTTGTATGTATTCTATAGAAGGCAGTTCAGTTCTCATGTTTTGCTTATAGTTAGTAGTTTAAGATTTTTTTTTTATATTTATTTATTTAATTAAATTATAGTAGATTTGACTTAAGCCCTTGGTATCTCTTTTATCATTTATTGTTTCTTTTTCTCGTTTTATTTCGATCATCTCTTTGAATATCAACTTTGTATAGTTTGGTTCCTGTGTTAAGATCTTAGTATTCTTGAAGTCAAATTCATGTCTTGTTTGTGTTTCATGTTTATGTAGTGCAGTTGAAGCATTTTTGGTGTATTTATGACCGTTTAGTCTGTTGTCTAAGTGTTGTGTTGTCATTCTTTGGGCAGTTTTGACATGGGATGCAATAAACTAGGTTAGATTTCTTTTTTTTAGGTACTTTGCTTTCAAGTGGTGTAAATAAAAAGTTTACTAAAATTTGAACTTTATGGTAAACAGTAATGTCATGTTTTGAAAGAATATGACTTATTTTTTTCGAAAGACTGGCTGTAGACGACATAGCAATATATTTTTTATTATTTTGTTTGCTGTTTTTTTTTTTATTTCTCTTTTTATCTTTGTGGTACAATAAAAAAAAATTCCCTGTTTAAATATTTTTGCAATTGTGTTCTGGAAAATGGTTGTTGTATAATGTTTGTCTAACTTTTTGTAGGGATTCTGGTCGGTACTCTGCGGGAGTTAACGCAATAGCTCTATCAGTGAGACCTAATATAACGCTGTTTATTTGCTTTTTTGGATGATTTGAATTGAAATTAAGATAACGGCCTGACCAAGTTTCTTTTGTGTACGACCTAGTGGCTATTTTTTGTTCACTTTCTCTAATTAATGTTAAATCAAGAAAATTTATTTGATTATTGGTTTCTGTTTCTGATGTAAATTGTAATTTAAAATGGAAATTGTTGAAGGCTGTAACCAGTTCATCAATCTTATTTTCTGGTGCTGCAGTCAGGCAATCATCTACAAATCTCTTAAAGAAAATCACATGAAAATCAAGAGCTTTAGTTACACTTTCTTCCAAAAACTCCATCACGAGCTGTGCTATTATAAAAGAAATGGGAACTCTCATGGCCCAACGGTTTAATTGCTAGTAGAATTCATTTTCATACTGAAAATAAATATTGTTTAAGGTGAGATTCACAGCCTCTGTGAAGTCTTGTAATGTCAGTGTTGTATAGTCTTGTAAGATAGTCCATTTTTGAGTTATAAAGTTGGATACCATTTCATTTGGAATGTTTGTATAGAATGAAACCCCATCCAGTGAAATTAATTTATAATTATCTAGAATTTTTACGGTCTCAATGAATTTTTTGAATTCAAATGAATCTTTGATATAATGATCATTCTTTCCTGTAACTTTCGCTAAACAGCCTGATAAATACTTTGATAGTTTATAAAAAGAAGATTGAATACAGGAAACTATTGGTCGTAATGGTATGTCAGTTTTATGGAGCTTTGGAAGACCGTATATCTTTGGTGCTATTTCATTATGTATTGTTAAGCTTTTTGCTAAACTTTCGGTGAGAGTTTTTTTATTCAGAATTATTATTCTTGTTTTGAAATGAAGTAGTCAAGTTTGTCTTTAATTTTTATAGGTATTCGTATTATTCAAGAGTGCGTTCATTTCGATATGATAATCAGTGCTATTCATGATGACTATTTTTCTTGTTTTGTCAGCTTTGAGAATTTTAATTTGGGTATTTTCTTTTACGAACTGTTTAGCCTTAGTGAAGTGTCTCTGATTTTTTGTTTGAAATTTTGTGTAATTTGTTTTTTTTTATGTTTAAATTTTAATTTGTAATTTGTGATGACATTCACAATATTTGCGCGAACTGATTCTTTTTCGTCGTTAGGTTTGTCTTGAACGACACTTTCTATACTCTCAATATAGTTAGAGAGTGATGATTGTCTTTTATTTGTTATTGGTACAGAAAATCTTTCACCTAAAGCCAAAATTTCCGCAACATACTGTGTAATTTATGTATCGATTTTGCTGTTTTTTTCGGTATTGTCTGTAGGCACCAGAGATATTGATTTGTTGAACTTTTTTTGATTTTTATTTTTAACATGATTAAAAGTTTTTTCAAATTTCCTGTTTTCAAATATTTTAAGGTCTTTTAAAATATCTAGTGGTAGAAGAGCCGACGCGAAATTTAAATGATTGTTTATTTGATTTTTTATTTTATTTATATTTTTTGTTAATTCAGTTATAAGTAATCTTAAAATTTTTTGTTTCGTGTCATTCATTATATTTTTAAATTTTTCTCCAAGGTACGTACCTGTAAACACTATGTGTGAAACATTGAATTTCATAAACACTGGTGTAGTATCCGTATGTTTACATCGAAGTAAAAAAATCCTTCTATTCTTCTGTTTGGCTAATTTTACAAAAAGTTTTGATGTCGTTCTTAATGAATTTGTGATGTTTGGTCCCTAAATTTTTCAAAAAGGCCATACTATCTTTTTGCAGTTTTTCACCCTTGCAAAATACTATAATTTTCTTTTTTATTTTTCTTCAACAATTTCTTTACAATAGGTAATATTTTTCTTGGGGTTTGGTTGTCATTTAAAACAAAATTTATTATTGGTTACAACAACGTTTCGCACATTTGTGCTTTATTAAGTTTTTCTTTACTGGAAAAAATTTTTTTTACATTAAATCTAGTTTTCTAAAAAATACTTTTGCAATTATACGTTAAAATTTGACATTGTCTAAAAATATTTACAAAAATAATAATTTAATTCAGTGACATACCTTGGAGTTTTTTTTTTTGTGTGAACTGATATCAACTGATTGATATATACAAACATCCTGTATAAGATACAAACTGACAAAAAAACAGAATCTTATCTCAAAATAAAAAAAAAAATAAAAACATTTAAGCCACCTCAACTGTTAAAATAACAATCAGTTGATATCAGTTCACACATATCGACCTAGCTACGCCACTGCTGCTTTGCTAATATATTTTGTTCATACCAAAATAAAATTAAGAGCACCCAGCAATTATCGTAACACCCTATATAAAATTAAAGTTACGAAAATTAAATTAAAGACATAGGATCCGCCACTGTGGTTGTTTTGGAAATGATGTATGTTAAATTTTATTTTTCAGCTCTTTGAAAGCTTTGCGGACCTGCAGCTTCCCTTTTCAATGGAAATATGTGCTGGATCTCCAATTTATTTCGCACCGCCAATTTTATTGAATATGTTCAATATAATGCCACGTTAGTAATGCTGAGTAGAGAGCGCAAAATAACAGTCTGTTTATGTAGAGTTTACAAACAATCTAATGCTATCATAGGCGTCTATAACAGAAAAATAGAAGGATTATTTTTAAAAGTTTTTTTTAAACTAAATACTCTTCATTTTTTTCTGTTTTTACCTTCTGTTACCCCACCTGGGAGTATAGAGCCACCCCATATAATCATCCAGCAAGTTCGATTTTGGAGCAAGATTTTTATTGGTTCCCATGAGTTCGCCTTTGCAGCTGCCTCCTCTTTGATCGTTCGCCTTCAGTCCAGTTTACCAGGGGCGCTCTTTACACCGTTGTTCTTGTGGATTTCAGTCCAACGCCTCTCTTCTAATGATTCTGGATAGTTGTTTGTTGTAGTCCTCTGCTTGACTTTCTGCTCAACCTCTTTATTTGCTATTCTGACCTACCGCTTTATCTTAAATATGCGCCGAAATAAGCGGTTCACAATCACCTGTATTCTTCTGTTTATTTCCTGCATCAGCTTTCAAATGTCACAAATATGTAGCAAGACAGCTAATACGTTAATTTCGAAAGAGGGAAAGCTTTACATTCCTGCATATTTGAGTCCCCTACACCGGATTACTGTGTGCCAAGTCACCCTTGGCCAACCAATTACTTAAATCTAACTAATTGAAGAAATTTATTTCACTCACGATTACTAGCTTACATAGCTACCTTATTTTAATTAACTATTACCTAATTCCTAATATCCTTAGACAAATCATCTTCTATACTTGTCATTGCCGCTGTAACTTAATTCCTTGTTTGAACGACAAGAATAAATTATAATGTAGTAACCGCATCTATAAAAATCGTTACTAAAACCATTATTAAAGCAAGTATTATAGTAAGAATGGACTACTTGTTACACTGTGCATTGTATGTAACGTACATACCGTTATATGAGATAAATATACAATGGCTGCACGAGCAAAAATACCTCGACCCGACAGGCCAGCAAATGTAGCTATTTCTTAACCCTGACCTAGGAGTTCCGTGATACCCTATTATAATTTCTTACAACCTTTTTGAAGGATACAGCTACATTTCGCGGTTTTTATTCATAAAATTTCTAAAAAATGTATTGCGGTTACGTACGTCTCCCAGGAAACAAATTTTGAGAAATGTCTGATTGACACACTCCTTTAAATTTATTTTTATTTCTTCATTTAAGGTATTAGTATTTCAAGTACGTAAGTAAAATCTTTTAATCTACACGAAGATATATTGCCTATAGATGTTGATCGATTCAGTGTACAACATTGGAATATTTTAAAAATAACATAAGCAAAGTAATGAATAATTAAGGAAAAGAAATCAAATTTCTTTTTAATGCGATAATGCCAGTTCTATATTTTTTAGTTGCTTGGCAGTTTTTTCCCATTAGACACGAGCTCTTTTCATCACGTCAAAGATAAAAATGGAAATTTTCAAAGTAAATGGGAAGTTTGCATATTTTCATTGATGTTAAAGCTAAGCTGCTTGTTTAATTTGTCGTTACTCTATTTCGACTTTCAAATTATTTAATTTGAAAAGACATTATTAACAAAAATATACGCGAACTTAGAGAACTTGCTTTTATTGAGCGGAAAACTCAGTTACAGTTACTTAAAACCTATATAGCAGCCGAACAAAATGTGTTTTATAAGCAAACTGTACAACCAAATGCTGCTGTGAGTACAACTATGCGAATATTTCATATTATCAAATAATTCACTAAAACATCGTCACTTTCAAGAATATCTTGGAGAACCAAAATCAGAATCCAGTTATAGACTTTTTACGCTAAAATTCGATGCCTAAGTGAGGAAAAGGGTCCATGAATATTTTGTAATCTGAGAGAAGGGATTTGAAATTTTATTTACGAAAATAGAAATAATATTCCTGAATGTTAAAATAGGTAGCTCCTAGATTTTTTAACATACACAACTACAATTCAATTAAAAGATTCAAGGTAATATTATGTTGATTGAAGAATAATCTTTTATAATAAAATTTGGGCTTTACGGAAATCAGTTGAAATCAAAAAACCTACTACTCATTTTATGCTTTTACATTGATTGAAAATATCTTGTTAAATACGCTAATAAAATTATCAAATTATTTAAGTATAGATTCTCTAATATTCAAAACTATAAACAAATTTTTAAGGTATTCATAAATCCATTTTTCGTTGACGTAAGCTCATTATGGTCAAATTTACAAATATAGTCAATTGACCTCCAATAAAATATCGAGTTGGATCATATGTTTAAAGCCAAAATAAAGTAGAATTTTACAGAAAACATATTCATGTCGATAAATTCCCTAAAATGCCTTTGTTAGTAGTTTCGGCTAATCTTCAGCCTTTTCTTAATTTTAAAATTTTTAATGATGTTTACTACTTCGTTTTACAATAATTTATGTTATCTCATAGAGGTTGGTTTGTATTACAAAATATAAATACTACTAGTTGTTTTGGAGCAAATATATTCCATGAAAGCATTGAACTAGAAGTGTCGGAACATACTTAGATAATTAATTTATAACCCACAACCAACTGCATACTTTATAATGACACTCACTGGATCTAAACAGTCACGTTATGGAATTGGTAATAGCAAAAGCACACAAAAAAAAAACGATTTTACCTATAATAAGTTACAATCAAGTTTGCTTTAATCACTTACTAGGCTTTTTATGTGCCCACTTAAT
This sequence comes from Pachyrhynchus sulphureomaculatus, assembly GCA_019049505.1. Classification (NCBI taxonomy): domain Eukaryota; kingdom Metazoa; phylum Arthropoda; class Insecta; order Coleoptera; family Curculionidae; genus Pachyrhynchus; species Pachyrhynchus sulphureomaculatus. Next base: position 100,249,019 of record CM032454.1, on the reverse strand, counting down.
CGATTAAAAAATATGTCGTTACATCATATTTCAACTAAAAGTTTATTGGCCAATAAGAAGTTTTCTAAAAAATTTTCAACTGTTTCATCTTAATTATAGAATCTCGACTACTCTATAATTTTTAAAATATAAAAGACAAACACAAACATATCCAGCGTGCTTTACAAAACTACTGCAAATATTATATCCATAAAGTAAAGTTTTAAACCCACAATTCCGTGAAAGAAACTTTACAACGTTGAGCAAAAGGTCTGATAATATCTTGCAACTTCAATTTTCACTACCATTTAACCATGATGTGCACACATTACTAACGTAACGACTGGCAAAAATATCAGAAAGCTTTTATAAGTTGACCTACTCTAGAAAAATCGAAGATTTTGGTCTACATTCTATAAGTGGACCTTTTAAAGTCAAAAAACTTAGTTGACTTGTGCTAATTGTAAATAAAAATGCATAAAGAAAAATATAACAAAATGGAAACTAGGTCTAAAAATTTAAATGGAACAGAATATATCCAGTGATTTTTATAAAATATTTATTTTAAATATGTGAATAAATAATAATATAAATAATACCTAAACCACCTGTGCTGTGCTGATAATATTGTCATAATAGCCGACAATCTAGGTGATGCTCAATAAATGCTTATCGAATTACAAGTAACTTCAGTAAATATTGGTCTAAATATTAATTTTCAGACAACCAAGTTTATGATTAATTTAGTTACGAACAATAATATGAAATTTAATGAAAGCTAGGTGGAGCAAGTCCAAAATTGCAAGTATTTGGGTCATGAATTACAAACTGGCAAAGATAACCAACCCAGTGAGATACACCGTCGTATAGTTGCCGGTAATCATATATGGTGCCCAGACATTTACAACTAACAAAATAGTCAGCAGATAAACTGGGAGTATTACAACGAACGGACAATGGAAGGAGCTATTTTGGTTATCACAAGGAAGGATAAAAGAACAAACATAAGTGCCAGACAATGAACAAGAGTAATAGATACTATTAACAAAATTACGCAATCTAAATGGTGATGAGCAGGTCACATAGCCCGAAGAGATGATGTCCAGTGGAGTCAAATATTAATAGAATGGAGATCCAGCGAAGATAAAAGGAACAGAAGTAGACTACCAAACAGGGAGAGCGAGAAAATTATGTTAACACCGCTCAGGACAGAGATCGGAGGAAGTTTTTAGAGGAGCTGATGGATGATGATGAATAATTTTACCTAAATGATTTCGAAAGATTTTACAATCTCTTAAAATTTAGTAAAAATGGCAAATTAGACTTTTTTGTAAAATATAATACCAATTTAAACAATTACAAATTAATTTATAAACAGGAAAAAAATAACGGTTTGGTAACATAATTTGACAGATTTGTTTTTCCTTTTATGTCAGATTAAAATTAAATTTTTAGGGAGACATATTCTTAGCCTGTTAACCCGATCAAAAGCTCCTAAAATATTTTTATTGGTTTAAATTAAAATTTAATTTTGTCAGTCAATATCTTTTTGTCAATACTATTATATTATCAAAAACAGCTAAAACCTAACAATTACAGTTGGAATTTCAAAAAAAATAAATTCAAACAGTATGAAAGATGTTGCAAAAAAGGAGATGTAAATGTAATAGTGTGTAACATAATACAGACTGTATTCGATGAAGCTATGGTAGTTGTTATTAAAAACAAAAATTTATGACTAATGTGGACTTTTTTTTCTGTAAGTATGTAAACACCTATATAAAATTGAGATCTTAAGTAAAATGCAATATTACTGCTAACTTTTTCAGGTTCTGCTTAATGACTATTGCATATTTTTATTCTTTTCATTTGTTGTCGGAAATGATTTGTTAGTTAAATTCTAAATTCAAAAACATTTTATCGAAATTGAAAATGAAAATGTAACAATGCTATCCCCGGGTATAGCAAAAAGATACAGAAACTATAGTAACCTGGTAATAAAAGCAACATAATGTTGATTCTTAGTCAACACGTAGTTATAATAAAATTGTCCGTAGTTTTCGGCATGACATCTTATAAATGAATTTAGATTTATTTTCTGAAATGACAACTTGTAAAGTGTGATATCACGTATATTAACATATATTTATATGAGCAGTCTCGATGAACGTGATGCAAATATAGTTTCGTAAATATAATAACACAACTCTTGTTTAAGTTGAGCTACTAGAGAAACTAAGTTTTATTCTAGGGCAAGTTGATCGTATGTCTGAAAAGTAAATAATATTATTAAAAAAAATATATTTATAATACAAGCTTACGGTATATTGTTTTGTAGGACTTTCCATTGGTAAAGCAAGGTAAAAATTACAAAATAAAATTCAAGATCAAATTTAGACAAAAGTCATTTGTGATTACATAACTTTTGGTTATAAGAATTAAATATGGTATTAAGGGGTGAGAAAAATACGGATGATTTTAGTAATAAGTTTATTGTATGATGGTTCTTAGATGCACAAAATTAAATTTACTTTTTTTATTAATTAACGAAATTAAGGGACAAAGTGGATTACAAATTCAGTTAAACTTGGAAGTGGGTGGAAAATGGAATTAAATATTAACAATAATAACTGCTTTTATCTTTAACAGAAAATACACACAACAAACAAAAAAAAGGAATAAATATTGTTGGCAACGACCAACTTTACCCTCATCTGGTAAACAGAGAGCATCCCTGTTACACTTAACTCTTGGCTACCAGGCTTTCTTTACAAAAATAAAACTTCAATATGATTAAGTTAATATAAATAAGAACCAAAACTTTTATTAGAAACGTACTTCCCTCTGTATATTTTCATGACCAGGGATTTATAAGTATTACTACTTCAAATTCTAGTATGGATAGTCCAGATACCGCATTTGAGATATTACTAAAATCTATGGTTCCAGTCTCCATTCTGAGACTGGAGACTGGAACCATAACACACAATGGAGAACCTGAGAAACAGGAAGAGGCGTGGAACGTCCACAGAAACGAAGGGACAGTGATATAAGACTAGCTAACAAGCAGTGGTTAAAGATAACAAAAAGTAGGGAAGTATGGGCAAGTTTAAAAGAGATCTAACATACGTCCAGGATTGAACGAACTTAAGTTGAGAAGAAGATAGTTCCAGTGTAGTGAAACAACTTTTGTATATACTTTTCTTAGATTAGGGTTTATCAGAAGTTGGCTGTTTTTTGTTATTTTTGAGATTTAATTTACGAAACTAATAGTAAAGTTCATTAACAGCACGCATAAGGTTATTTTGTTTAACCTTCCTCTAAAAGTTCAAGTCACTTAATCGTTTCGGAGATTGGGAAAATCTGTTATTGCTTGCACACACTGCAATAAAAAATGACAGCATTGAACGGTTTTATGCTGAGCAGAAGTTACCAAGTTTATAAATCTAATATAGGTTATGTAAGGGTAGCAGGTAGACACTCTTCTGTGATCCCGACAGAGACAGGTCTACTTCAAGGAAGCGACCCTGCCCACGCCAGCTACGGCTCTCTCCCTTTCTCATATTGAGGAGGAGCCATATCCTAACTCAAACATTCCTGGTCCACCCACTCTATCCATTCCGCTCCCTAAACCCATGCACCAAGACATATGGCCAGTGTGCATTACGGCCAAAAACTCCCCAAAATGAGAGAAACCGGAAAACAACGGCCCTTAGTTCGCAACAGCCTTATAACCCCCGATCACGACGACGATCGGACAAGGAGAGAGGCAAAGGATGCTAAGAATACCTGCGCTATACCAGATCATCATGAACAAACGAACAAGGCAAAGGAACGGATCATATTCATAGCAACATATAACGTGAGAACACTATCCACACAAGAGAAAATAGAAGAATTATAAAACGAAATACAGAACATAAAATGGGACATCTTAGGACTGGGGGAGGTCAGACGTACTGGAGAATATCTCACGAAATTAAATTCAAAACACATACTGTACAGTAAGGGAAAAGCTGAAACGAAAGCTAATGGAGTTGGCTTCTTAATACATAAGGACCTGGCAAAAAATGTGACAGCCTACGAAGGCATATCAGACAGAATTACCCAAATAATAATTACACTGGACAAAAAAGAAAAGCTAAAAGTTATACAAGTATACGCACGTACCAGCAAATCGGAAGAAGAAGACGTAGAGAGTTTTTACAAAGTACTAACAGAATGTCTCCAAAAGAACAAAACCACCTATTCGTTAATAATTGGAGATTTTAATACGAAGGGAGGCAAAAACCTGGAAGAAATTGAAAACGTCATAGGCCTACATGGAATAGACTACAGAAACCCTAGAGGAGATATGCTAGTAAACTTTGCAAAGTCAAACAACTTATATATAATGAATAACTTCTTCAAAAAAAGAAAACAATGGAAATGGACATGGCGAAGCCCTGATTATAAGAAAAAGAATGAGGTAGACTTTATAATTTCCACCCAGAAAAATATAATACAAAATATAACAGTCCTAAGTAAATGTACAGTTGGTAGCGACCACAGGATGGTCAGAGCAAAGATTTACATCAGTCAGTTAGAGCTAAGAAATTCATAAATAAAAGAAAACCAATTGACGCTAACAAACTTATCGAAAATAAGTTCATTTTGCAGGAAGAACTAAAAAAAAGGCTGACACTAGAAAAAACAGATGAAACACAAGATAAAAATAAACTTAATGAGCATATCTCGTCAGAGATAACAGAAGCAGCCCTAAAGGCAACCCCCAGAACACCCAACAAAAACACAAAAATAAGCCAAGCTAAAAAAAAACCTCATAACGAAACGAAGAAGTTTCAACATAGATAACGATCTGAATAAGATAGAATTTGCAGAACTGAATAAACTGATTAAAAAGGAAATAAGAAAAGACATAAAAAAGTTCAAAATGAAAACTATATTGGAGACATTTGAAGAAAATAAAGGTCCCAGAACGCTGAAGAAACGACTTAGAATAGGCCAAAGGGAAATCGTAAAGATTATAACACAGAGAATAAAACACTAACAAGGAGAGATAGCATAAAAAACAAAATCGATAGATATTATACTGAACTTTAGAAACCCAGGCCCAGACGAGCGACAAGTTGCAGTCTCAAAAAAGAAAATTTTAAATGTCGATTCGGAGGCAGTACCGCATATAACAACAGATGAAATTAAGAGTACCCTAAGAAAGATGAAGAACAACAGATCCCCAGAACCGACAACATTATTGTCGAAATGTTGAAAGAGGGGGAAGAGAATCCATACAAGCAAATTGCATAAATATTTAATAAGTGCTTGTAAACCCAAGAAAGACCTAAATCACGGCAAACAGCGGAAGTCATAATCCTACATAAGAAGGGAGATATTGCCGACCTGAATAGACCAATAAGCCTACTATTGCAACTCTATAAGTTATTCATAAGAATAATAACCAATATATTGATAACCAAATTTGATGCCAATCAACCAATAGAGAAAGCAGGATTCAGATCGGGATACAACATATGCGACCACCTCCAAACAGTGCAAAACTTATTAGCAAAAAGTTCATTCATCTATATATATATATCATTTATAGATTACGAGAAGGCGTTCGATTCCGTTGAAAGCTGGGCAATACTTAACTCGTTAGTCAATTGCGGAATAGACAGTAGATACAATCAATTAATAAAGAATAACTACAGTAGTGCAACAATATACATAAAAGCAGACCCAGCTACAACCACAGATAACATACCCATACGTAGAGGAGTAAGACAAGGGGATTTGATCTTCACAAAATTATTCACCAGCGTGTTGGAAGATGTCTTTCGCCAAATGGACTGGTCGGATAAAGGTATAACTATCAACGGGGTGAACTTAAGTCACTTGAGGTTTGCCGACGACATAGTGATACTTAGTACAGACCACCGAGAACTACAGGAAATGATCAACGAACTTAACAACTGTTCAAAAGAAGTTGGATTGAAGATGAATAAAACGAAGACTAAGGTAATGACAATCGCAAGTAAATATGTGAATATTACCTTAGAACCCCGGAAATTGTTGACAAATATACATACTTAGGCCAACAAATCGTAACAGCGAATGAGAATATGTCCGAAGAAATAACGAGAAGAATACGAATAGTTAGTTAAATCTTAAAAGATAAAGAAGTTCCAAACCATTTGAAGGCATAAGTTTACGATCAATGCGTCATCCTGGCAATTACGTATGGCTGTGAAACCTGGAGACTTACAAAAAGCAACGCTCGGAGATTAGAAAATGGGCAAAGAGCATATAAAACACAAATGCTTGGAATAAGACTAATAGACAAAAAACGAAACACTTGGATACGCCAACAAACAAAAGTCAAGGGCATTATAGAAAGAATTGCACAAGTAAAATGGCAATGGGCTGATCATTTGGAAGGAAGACAGGATAATAGATGAGCCAAAACTACATTACAGTGGAGACCGAGAAGTTACGAAAGAGGAAAGGGAGAGATGACATACAAGATGTTGCAGGAGCACAGTGGATGAAGTTAGCTATGGACAAGGAAGGATGGAAAATCTTTGGGAAGGCCCACGTTCAACAGTGGATGGAGAAAGGATCGTGATCGTGAGGTGCAAAACCCCATTTTGTGAAATAGATAGACATACTTTTGTTTGTATACCAAACAATGTAATAAATGCTTTAGTTCCATATCAAGGTGTACGGAAACACCTTGATATGGATCTTCCGTTTAGACTACATATTAACGTAAGACAATTAGCTAGAGTGGTAAACATCCACCCAGAGTCAGTTTAGACTATCAAACTTTAATTATATGATAATCAATACTATTACGTCTGAGGTCGTTCAATTTTTGTAGGATCTGTCAAACTTTACTAACAATACAAGCTTATTCTTACAACTCTAAAAGTAATATGAACATTTTAGGACTATTTTAAATAAAACTAATTTAAAGGCACAAGTTATAAACCAATAATTTCTATAACTTCAAGAAGCTAAAAAAATGTAGAATATATACATACAGCATAAAAAAGGAGAAAAAAATTTGGCGTAAAACTATAAACTCCGCGACAACAATAAGTTGCTAAGATTTTTAAAAAAATATTTATAAAATAGGCTAAAAATGACGTAACAAAAATTATAAGTGAAGAAAGTGATCCCTAATCTCTTCTTTAATTCCTGTGAACGAAAGAGAAGTATTTGTCATATAAATTCGGGAAAAGCCAAATATATGCTGCTAGAAGGAGCTTGATCTTGGTCAGATATACTAGTGACTAAACAATATTTTTTATGACTACTCAATATATATCACCACTACACCAAACATTTTATTTTTGCACTCGATGCGCGATTCACTAACCATGTTAGCTTCATCAGGAGCGATTATTGAGTAAAGTTAAAATACAAATCTACCCTATTTATGCTTAGCTTAACATGTGGATTACTCAACCTGAACTAACCTGACCTAATGGCATAGGCGAGGCCAGTGTTCCTATATTATCCTATATTCCTTAGAGTCCCCTCTATTTGTTACTTAACCGGAACTGATGGCCTCACCTCTGCCATGAGTTCTGTTTAAATAATTCAGGTGTTAGGCTGAGCATAAATAGGGTAAATTTGTAGTTTAGTTTTAGTCAATCATCGCTCCTGATGAATCAAACGTTGTTAGCGGTGTAGTGGTGACATATACTGAGTAGTGTCATTGTGCCAAAGATTCCACATTCCCAACATAATATTCTTTGTATTAATTCTTCCAAAACTTTTGCATCACTTCCATACTCCGGAAAAAATATTATTAAAACACATATTATTGTCTAGGCACGAGTCTGATAGAAGGCTATGTAACAGTACTAAAATAAAAGGGCCCATGTAAAAATAAATCCATCATTGAAGATCTACACTGACGGTTTATTTAATTAAATAAATAATAATTCCTACTTACAAAGTGTTAGATTTATCAATCCTTGGACATTAAATGTATGGTTCACGGGATGCTAATAATATATTTTTTTTAATTTCTGTTGCAGCTGCATTGCCGATAGAGGAACAAACAAAATTCAGATTTAAGAAATATTTCTTTTAAAAGTAGTGAACCAATATCGACGTAAATGGTGAAAATATAACGATTCGATGACATGTAAAAATACATAATTATAACCAAAGATCACGGTTTGCAATGTCCTCTCTAAAACCAAAAAATACCTTTTTCGAGAAAAAAAGAGTTCATCACTATCTTTTTCTTCGAACAGCTATCAGTAGTGCAATACATAAGTTACTGTCAGCTACCGAAAGCTATGCATATTTCAAAGTTTCACCAGACAGTCATTCCTATATTGACCGTCTTATATTGAATTTATACAGAGGCAGAATGAGAAAGTACCATAAAGGGCATATCATAATTTAAGATCTGTAAATTATCAAAGTTCTAGAATTTATTTGTCTATTTATATACGTGTGAAAAAAGTGTAGAAATTTTGGATTTTTTTTTATCTTATGGTACTAAAAAATATCACAATAAATTTTGTTTACGACAGTTCCCTCTTTGCTTTTCAATGCTTCTTTAATTCCAAAATCGTATTTTTAAAAGAAAGGATATTATCGTAGATCGTAGATTTTCAAAGAAATTATGGTAGGGTTAAAGGGTGAACGTTTGGCAATAATGCGTAATTTATTTTTATGGCTTTCTCATGAAATTAGTGCTATGTTTCAGAGCAGAAGGGTGCATTAGAGGGCGTTGATATATCAAAGGCCTCCAAGGTTGTGGCCAAAAATATTTTATATGTAAAATTTGAATTATAGCGACACCAGCTAAGTGGTTATTATTTTTGCATAAGGTACCGAGGGATCCAATCTCGGCAGGTCAGTGTACTTATTTATTAATTTATTTAAGTATATATGGTCACATAAATAGGTAGTAGTTGTTTCAGAAATGCAATAATGCCCGTGGCAGCACTACCGTGTTATCTAAAACGTTAAACCGTGAAATAAAAATGTATGTTTCGATATTTAGACAACGTTGACGGATATTAAGACATCCTTGCCGATATCCATCTAAAAAGGATAATACTTCCAATAAGTATCGACGTTCGGCGCTTGCTGACGACACGCTGAAAGTTCTTCGTCCATAGCAATGCCGCAAGAAAAGTACTAAATAGTTTTGGTTACCTTGACAGTATTGTTATTTACATATATTACTTTAATGTAACTTACTAAAATTTAGAAAATATTGAACAGTTAGATTATTTACTTTCTTTTCTATTAGCTAAGATTATGCAGCTAATTTGGTTAGATTTTTAAGCGCGTTTTGAAAGCCGAAAAACCAAAGAATCTTTTAAATTTCGAAAGTCTGGCAGTACTAAAAATTTGAGAAGCCAATGCCACCAATCGGTATTAATGTGCGTTAGATCAGTGACCATGTTTGCATGTAACGAATGTTGCTCTCCTAGACCCTAGGAATCATCCAATAAAATATTCTCATAATACTCTGAGTATATGTAACTCTGCCGGTTATATAAACATAGCTCTTTTAAAACCATAAAATTCTAATGTGGGTCTTCGTTTTGATTTTTGTTTAGCCAAGGCGTTCATATGACTACTGCAACGAGCAGCAGAATTATAGAAAAGCTTTAAGCTGACCTACTTAACAAAAGTCGAAAATTTTGGTCTACATCAGGTTGTCTTATATTTAACTTAAAACTAAGTGCGAATCTACATTATCATTTAAATCTACTGTTTCATATAATAGTGATTTAATCATAATAAATAAAAATAGCAAATGTTAAGACAGAAACTATTACATATTGGAAAAATTTAAGAAATATATTGCTTTTGTTTTATATTTTTTAATGGGCTTATATACATTAATATTAACGAATATTTAATATATCCTACTTTTGTCTGATCCTCAAGAAAATCATGCTTTTTCCAATCTAGTTTTTGATGTGATCAAATCAAATTGGTACAAAAAGACATGAGCCTGAAATTTTAGAGCGTTTTCTACAGGTTTTTTTCAGCTATTTATCATACTTCATATTTTATCGCAAACAGTTAATAAGGTCCTTGTAAGACTTAATCAGTAAGAAAAAAATGCAGTCATGTCTCTTCTTGAAGTACCATATCCGATACGAACGTAGGCTACCCCCTCGCCTTTGCTTGTGGTTGGTGCCATTTTAAATGTATATACATATATATATATAATATATATATATATATATATATATATATATATATATATATGTATATATATATATATATATATATATATATATATATATATATATATATATATATATATATATATATATATAAATATATATATACATGTATATATATATATATATATATATATATATATATATATATATATATATATATACATATATATATATATATATATATATATATATATATATATATCTATATATATATATATATATATATATATATATATATATATATATTATATATATATATATATATATATATATATATATATAATTACCAGGTGTACAAGTATGAAATGCGGATTTCAGACAACAGATGGTGCACCAATGCAGTTTGTGCTATAAAGATTTGACACTGCACCATTTTGTTGTGTCATCAACAAGTGTGATAAATTGGAAAAGTGTGTGCATAGTGTTGTGTTCAATATATCGAAATTTATACCGAACAAAGAGCATTCGCGGACAACATTAATTTTTTGTTTTCATTTAAAGAAAACTGCTGTTGAATCATACCGATTACTTCGAGAAGCTCATGGTGAACATGCCCCATCGCAAGATACGTGTGAACGATGGTTTCGGCGTTTTAAAAGTGGTGACTTGGATGTTACAGACAAGGAACGTGGAAAACCGCCAAAAAAATACGAAGATGTGGAATTGCAAGCATTGTTGGACGAAGATCATTCGCAAACACAAAAACAACTCGCCGAGCAATTGGGCGTTAGTCAACAAGCTGTTTCCAATCGGGTACGAGAGATGAGAAAGATTCAGAAGACCGGTAGATGGGTACCACATGAGTTGAACGACAGGCAAATGGAAAAGCGCAAAAACACGTGTGACATTTTGTTCGTTCGGTACAAAAAGAAAGTCGTTTTTGCGTATAGTTACAGGGGATGAAAAGTGGATTTATTTTGAGAATCCTAAGCACAAAAAAATCATGGGTAGACCCAGGCGCACCATTCGCATCGACCGCAAGACCGAATCACTTTGGCAGAAAAATGATGCTCTGTGTTTGGTGGAACCCGAGGGGCGTGGTTTATTATGAGCTGTTAAAACCTGGGGGAAACGGTTAATACTAAACGTTACCAACAACAATTGACCGATTTGAACCATTCGCTGCTTGAAAAAAGGCCAGAATACCGAAAGAGTTCGCGACACATTGGAAGCACTCAGCTGGGAAGTTCTACCTCTTACAGCTTACTCCCCAGACTTGGCTCCTTTCGATTACCACTAGTTTGCATCGATGGGTCACGAACTTGCTGAGCAGCGCTTTGGTTCGTACGAACATGTGAAAAAATGGCTCGATGAATGGCTCGCAGTAAAAGAGGAAGATTTTTACTGACATGGTATTCACAAATTGCCCGAAAGATGGGAAAAATGTATAACAAGCGATGGAGCATACTTTGAATAAAGCACTTTTTACCATTCTTCCGAATTTAACATATTTTTTTAGGAAAGAAATCCGCATTTCATACTTGTACACCTAGTATATATATATATACATATATAAATAATATATAAATGTATATATATATATATATATATATATATATATATATATATATATACATATATATATATACATATATATATATATATATATATATATATATATATATATATATATATATATATATATATATTTTATATATATATATATATATTATATATATATATATATATATATATATATGTATATATTTATATATATATATATACAGCAGTCTACCCACTGTTTTCTCATTTATCACTTCATCTCGAGATCAACTTAGACTGCCTAGGATCGACAAACGAGAATACAAGGCCTCAAGTACTTTTTCCTGTAATGTCTTAACATCATGATTAAATTAATAAAATGCACCTAAAACTCTACATATATATATATATATATATATATATATATGTATATATATATATATATATATATATATATATATATATATATATATATATATATATATATAATGTTTTATTTTGCTTAGCAAAAATGAGCTCATTTTCTATAATAATTGACTAATCTAGTATTAGCTAGTACAGCACCCTATTAAACTCAATTTTATCCTTAAGTGTACATTAAACGTTGGAATCTTTTATTGAAAATTCGATGCTTTTACTCAACCCATATATGTCAAAAAGCATTTTACGCTGAAACCGATACATAATATATTGAATAAATATGCTGTCATTCCGTACTTCCTAGTTGGTATTACTTTCAGGTAAAAACCTATTCAACATTTTCGATAAAAAAAGCAGTCAGTGGAAAATAAATTTGAGATTCAGCATATATTTTCTTTCAAAACAGAAATGATATGTACACAAAATATTCAAAGAGATAAAGAACACATTTTGAAGGAAATGCAATTTTTGTGAGATGCATTTTCATTGAAATGCATTGATAATAAGATATTCTAAATATATCCTGTTTACTGTAAAAATGTTTAATGTTATTAAAACAGAGATTAGATACTAAAGTAATTTATATGAATGTCTATAAATCTTCGTTTTTGGTTACTAGTGTTTCTCTAAAACCCCTTTTTTAATGTGATACCTAAATATTTAACATATTTATGAAAATAACGCCCATTAGGACTATAATTAAACGCAAGGTTCAAATTTATCGAGCTGGGTATTCGCAGCAGATGTATATAAAAAAATATAAATAACAAAAATTCGAAAATGACTAATCGATATTTTTATATTCATGGAGAATAGTTTACTAAAAGGCAGATCACCAGCCAGCACAGCTGCTGAATGTTCTATTAGCATACTGTATTAGCTATAGTTAGTATGTAAGTTAACCCAATAACTTTGTTACAATTTTTTTTTTAATTCGAACAATTTGGAAAATTAAAAAAAAAACAAAGCTGGATTTTACCGCCAAATCAACCCATACCTGACATCAGATCAATGACTGCAATTGGTTCAAAGAAGATAAAAAAGCTTAATTATGGAAATTCCCAGTATTGCAAAATACACGATTATATTCTGTAATTTTCAAGTTTAAGAAACAGTTCATATCATAATAAATTAAGAAAACAATAAAATTCTACCCATACCAAACCAAAAATAGTATTTACTCATACTAAAAAAGATTTCTTATCTATTTTTTCAAAAAACAACCCTCGGTAAGGAGCGACAGGATGAGCGTTTTCACATATTGTAGGTTATTACCTCTTAACAGCGGACTTATGGTTCAGCTTACAAGTTTGAAGAAAATGGAACCAGTACTCAAGAAAATTTGTTCTTATAACAATTCCCAGACTAGTACCAAATGGTAAGCAATTTTTTGTAACAAATCAAATGAGAGAAAAAAAGTGAGAGATATCTCCGTCTACATTTACACGAGGGGTGAAGATAATTTATTACTACTTACTTACTTTGTTGGATTCTGGAACTGATAATTCAATGATTAGGTATTAACAATACACCATTTCGAACCTTTATTTTATTTTTTAGTTATACAAATTATTATTTCGTATAAAATAAAACAATATATTTTTAGTGAAATTATGTAGGTTATTATCTCTTAACGGCGGACTTATAGTTCAGCTTACAAGTTTGAAGAAAATGGGACCAGTACTTAAGAAAATTTGTTCTTATAACTATTCCCAGACTAGTAACAAAATGGTAAAAAATTTTTTGTAACAAATCAAATGAGAGAAAAAAAGTGAGAGATATCTCCGTCTACATTTACACGAGGGGTGGAGATAATTTATTACTACTTACTTACTTTGTTGGATTCTGGAGCTGATATTTCAATGATTAGGTATTAACAATACACGATTTAGAACCTTTATTTTATTTTTTAGTTATTCAAATTATTATTTCGTATAAAATAAAACAATATATTTTTAGTGAAATTATTATTTGTTGGTATGCTCGTACAATTAATTATTTATATATAAATATATATATATATATATATATATATATATATATATATATATATATATATATATATATATGTATATATATATATTTATATATATATATATATATATATATATATATATATATATATGTATATATATATATATACGAGGCATGTTTTTTAAGTAAGTACCGTTTTGCGATTCCGCCGCCGCAGCGATACGGTCGGCGTTCCGCGCATGCGCGCTGGTAACCTACATCTCATGTCTACGCACTGACGCCATTACAGTCTGATTCTTCATTGTATACGTTGTTTACTGAGATCTGTGAAGTTTACGGACAAAACATTATGAGTGATGGAATGGTAAGGAAATGGGTGAGAGCATTTAAAGATGGCCGCACAAATGTGCATGATGAAGAACGGAGTGGGCGTCCTTCGGTCGTTAATGAAGATTTGGTACAGAAAGTGGACGAAAAGGTGAGAGAAAACAGACGCTTTACAATTTCATCATTGTGCGACTGCTTTCCTCAATATTCTCGTAGTGTTTTGTATCGCATTTGTGATACAGTGGTTAACAAGTCAGGCGGCAGAATTTTATGAGGAGAGTATTCAAAAACTGGTGCCACGTTATGACAAGTGCCTCAATATTCACGGAAATTATGTAGAAAAGTAGATTAAGGTACAGGCTTTCATGTAAAAATAAAATTATAGCGATATCTTTGCACGTCTTTTTTTAATTCCAAAACGGTACTTACTTAAAAAAACATGCCTCGTATATATATATATATATATATATATATATATATATATATATATATATATATATATATATATATATATATATATATATATATATATATATATATATATATATATATATATGTTAAATGTTATCAAATACCGTGATATAACAAGAAAAGAAAAATTTAAACGGGAAGTGGTCTGCTTTAGGTCGGTAATTAACAACTCATTTAACTAAATACTT
Source organism: Pachyrhynchus sulphureomaculatus (assembly GCA_019049505.1). NCBI lineage: Eukaryota > Metazoa > Arthropoda > Insecta > Coleoptera > Curculionidae > Pachyrhynchus > Pachyrhynchus sulphureomaculatus. The sequence continues at coordinate 100,233,943 of CM032454.1, read as the reverse complement.
TCTATATTTCGTCATTTATTTATGACTTCCTCAAGAGACAAAGCTAAAATACAACGTTAATAAGCAATAAGGGATTAATCAGTAAGAAAAAAATGCAGTCATGTGTCTTCTTGAAGTACCATATTCGATACGGACGTAGGCTACCCCCTCGCCTTTGCTTGTGGTTGGTGCCATTTTAAATGTTCCACAGACAAAAGGGACCTACAGTTTAAAACCTGAACGGCTTTACTAGGCATGATGATGATGCATATATATATATATATATATATATATATATATATATATATATATATATATATATATATATATATATATATACCTCGGGAAAGCAAAGGGAAACCACCATCATCATGCCTTTACTAGGCATGATGATGGTGATTTCCCTTTGCTTTTCCGAGATATATGTGTATATATATATATATATATATATATATATATATTTATATTATATATATATATATATATATATATATATATATATATATATATATATATATATATATATACAGTAATACCCCGCTTAGCGCAACCCCGTTACGCGCGGTTTCACTATAACGCGAATTTCAAATTTCGCGCTCATGTAGTCATTAACTTCTCTATGGTCGCGGGGGGATCCCCGCTTTCTCTGAATATTCTCTTTGAAGAATTGGGAATTCCCTGTCCTTCGACTTTGTTCTATGGGGATTTCCTCGTTCGTTTCGTGTGTTCATTTGTTCCGTAATGTTAGTTCGGTCGGCTGGCAGTTTTGTTTTAATATTTATTGGAGATACATACATACATAATTTAACCCTACGTTAAAAATGCCGCCTGTAAAGAAAAAAGAGCGTAAAAGCGTCACTTTGGAATTGAAGATGAAAGTGTTAAGAAGAATGGAAAATGGAGGCAAAGCAACAATTGTTGGGAGAGATTTTGGACTCTCAGAATCGACTGTGAGAACGATTTATAAAAATCGGGAAAAAATTAAAATCTCCAGCGAAGGTTCAACACCTATAAGTGCAACAAAACTTTCTCGTTCGAGATCATCTATCTTAGAAAGAATGGAGAAATTACTGTCAGTCTGGATCGAAGATTTGAATAAGAAGAACACACCACTAAGTCAAGATCTCATATGCACAAAAGCAAAATCTTTGTATGAGATGCTGAAAACAAAAGAAGGAGAAGGGAGTGCCACTCCGACTTTTGCTGCCAGCAGAGGCTGGTTCCATCGGTTCAAGCAGCGTTCTAATCTTCACAATATCCACATAACAGGCGAGGCGGCCAGCGCGGACATTCAAGCTGCAGCTGAGTTTCCAGACAAGTTTCAAGACTTCGTTAGACGAGAGAAAATTCCTGCTTGTCTCATCTTCAATGTTGATGAGACCGCACTTTACTGGAAAAAAATGCCATCTCGAACATTCATTTCTAAGGAAGAACGTCAAGCCAGTGGTTTCAAAGCTGCGAAAGATCGACTAACACTTCTGCTGGGTGGTAATGCCACTGGTGATTTCAAACTGAAACCTTTACTAGTGTACCATTCAGAAACACCCCGTGCAATGCGAGGCACAGACAAGACAAGTCTACCAGTTGTGTGGCGATCAAACAGAAAGGCGTGGGTTACACGGGAAATTTTTCAAGAATGGTATTCTAATAGTTTTTGCCCATCAGTCAAATCATACTGTGACAGAAATGGGCTTGAACCTAAAGTTATATTACTCTTAGACAATGCCCCAGGACATCCAACCTCACTTGATACGCCCAGAGACTTAAAAGTGTACGTAAAGTTCCTTCCACCAAACACTACGTCAATATTACAACCTATGGACCAGGGAGCAATAGCAAACTTCAAAGCTTATTACCATCGCCGCACTTTTAGCCAACTAATTCATGAAACTGACGGGGAAGGAAGACAGTCTATGCGAGAGTGGTGGAAGTCATACAACATTATGAAGTCTATTCACAACATAGAAGAGGCTTGGAAGGAAGTTAAAATGAGTTGTATGAATGGGGTGTGGCGTAATCTTTGGCCAGATGTAGTGGAAGCACCTAGAAGAATTGTCCAGATGCAGAGACAAGTGCTTGAAGACATTGCTGCAATGATTGAGGGGTCTGAACTTGAAGATGTCACGGTAGAAGATCTCGTAGAACTTGTAGCAACGCACGACGATCCTATTAGCAATGAAGATCTGATCGAGTTACAGAATAATCCTATCTACGATGAGGAAGAACAAGTAGAAGAGAAAGTTTTATCTTCAGGGGAAATACAAAATGCACTTTCAAAAATTTATTCAGGTTTGGACATATTGCAGAGTATAGACAATAATGATGACCGTGTCTTGACCGTGTGTCAAACAATTAAAAACAGTGTTGGGTGTTATGAACGTATTTTACAAGAACGTAAACAAAACGTTACCCAAAAGACAATAGATGTATTTTTCCGTAAAAAATAAGAGTATGTATTGCATAAAGTGTTCTTAGAATTAAAGTGATTGATTAAAATGATTTGTATTTTTTTTGTATTAAATTTTGACTATGTTTAATCATAAACCTCGATATACGCGAATTTCAGTTAACGCGATTTTTTTCGGAACGTATCCCTCGCGTAAAGCGGGGTATTACTGTATATGTATATGTATCTATATATATATATATATATATATATATATATATATATATATATATATATATATATGTAGATATATATATATATATATATATATATATATAATATATATATATATATATATATATATATATATGTATATATATATATATATATATATATATATATAAATATATATATATGTATATATATATATATATATATATATATATATATATATATATATATATATATATATATATATATATATATGTTAAATGTTATCAAATACCGTGATATAACAAGAAAAGAAAAACTTAAACGGGAAGTGGTCTGCTTTTAGGTCGGTAATTAACAACTCGTTTAACTAAATACTCTCTATATTTCGTCATTTATTTATGACTTCCTCAAGAGACAAAGCTAAAATACAACGTTAATAAGTAATAAGGGATAAAATTTACAAAAAAGAAAAACACTTACAAGTTGATTCAATAAAACTGTCCAATAAAAAGTTATTAATTGATCAACGAGCGATAACACCCTAACCAACATTTGTATTTTTATTCTACTATTTCAATAGCTCGAAAATAACAGTATTCTGGGTACCAATAAACACAAAAAAAAAACAAACAAACGTTTTTTCAAAATCAAAATTGTGGTCGATCTATTGAAAATGAAAAGCTATCACTTTTATGCCGAGTGATACGATTTTTTAAATTCTGCGTTATTTGGCCTTTGTAACATTGTTTACAAGGCATTTTGTACACAACATTGCAAGTCTGTAAGATAGTAGTTTTGTCTTTGGTTTTAGTGAATAGGCTTCTAATCGTCGTTGTATTATATTTCGCTATCTTTATATTATTTATTGGCTTGAAATAATTTATGATATTGTGTGTCAGTCCATGTATGAAGGGTAACTTTTTATATTTAATATTGGTGTGATCCTGATCTTCAGTCGGGTCGTCCTGAAATCCAGATTGATAAATCAGTTTACGTAACGCGTCCCTAGGATAGCCGTTATACAACAACATTTCACATAATTTGTCTAAATTCTGTTTTAGAAATTTTACATCGAGAATATGGGCAACTCTATGTTTCATGGCTACCACAGTATTATACTTTCGATTCATCGGATGATTCGAAAAATAAGTGATAGTCGAATAGATAAAAAATAGTGTGCCCTGACTATTCATTTTCAACAGATGGACCATAATTTTGATTTGGAAAAAACGTCTATCTTGGAAGTAACTATAAAAAAAAAACTATTTTTGGAAATGGTACATATAACTAAGGAAGACAAATCAGTAAACTCTAAGTCGAATATTGTCCAGTTAAGGTACATGTAACAACTAAACGTAATATTTTTAAATAACATATCAAATTAGTATCATAGATTCAATTTCTTTACTTTATTAAATAGAATAACAAATGTTATTATATTTGCCAAAGCCTTATAATTATACCCAAAGCAAAGAAAGGAAAGAAAAATATCTTAAGGAGAAATAGAGAAAGGTGTATTCACTTTTATTATGATATCTACTGTGTTTTGAGTGTTTTGTAGTTTTTTTTGTAGATTTTCCCTTTTTTTGTGTTTATTGGTAACCAGAATACTATTATTTTCGAGCTATTGAAATTATAGAATAAAAAACACAAATGTGGACAGGATGTTGGTTAGTGTATGAGCGTTGGTTGATCAATTAATACAACTTTTTTAAATGCAATTAGTTTCTCATATTATGTATGCTATCGGACAGTTTTATTGATTCAACTTGCAGGTGTTTTTTTCTTGTAAATTTTATCCCTTATTATTTATTAACATTGCATTTTCGTTTTGTCTCCTGAGGAAATCATAAATAAATGACAAAATATAGAGAGTATTTAGATAAATGAGTTGTAAATTACCGACCTAAAAAAACATACCGATTCCCATTTAAGTTTTTCCTTTTATATATTTATATATATATATATATATATATATATATATATATATATATATATATATATATATATATACATATATATAAATATATCAATAAAACAACGTATCCCGCCGCGTCTGTCTGTGCACGATTTTCTCCGTAACTACTCAACGGATTATATTTTCGCTTCCATTAATGGACAGAGTGTTTCAAGGGGAAGGTTTATGTGTATAATTTGCGGATATTTTGTCTAAATTAGCGGACCTATAACGACGAATGCCGATGAAGTCGCCAGAAAATCAATCGTCGGAGAGGTATCTTTGCGTACACTGCGTAGTTAGACATACCTGAAAAAAATTAAAAGTAATATTGTTCGCCTTAAATACCAAAAAATCCACAACGGAATATGTCTATCTACAAAGGTTAGCCGAAATTATGGTAACATTTGGATAAATACTTCACAAGGATGTTTCTAAACTCGCGATGTCGCCTCTGCGATGTGCTTCCAGAACTCTGCCGTGCAAACTGATTTTAGAAGTAAGCACTAGATTACAAATAAAGGCAATGAAAAATTATTTGGTTGAATGTACAATTCTGACAGGTTGTGGTACTGGAGATACTATTTAGATTTCGAGAATCCCATGATACAAACTGACTTCCCGTTTCAATTTAAACAGCTCCCATAAAACTGTGTTTCTCGATGATGATCAATAAAGCTCAGAGTTTATTGATCGCTAAGTCCTAAATCAGCTACATTAAATGTAGCTAATTTAGAACTTAGCATTCAATAGTTTGCGCAGGGCCAGTTATGCGTAGCCCTATCCCATGTAACAACCAAACATAATCTGCTGGTTCTGACACCCAAAGAAGAGACACGTCGGGTAGTGAATAAAGAAATATTTTATACCATTCTAAAAAAATATTTAAGACACTATTTTCGTTAACAGTAAATTATAACGAAGAATTAAACAGTAACATAACAACCACCATGCGAATTCGGAACAGGTACAGAGTGTTATGAAATTCACTGTATATACTGAAATGGGTGACTCGTGACCATGTAGAAACATATTCAATACTTTTCTTTTCAAATTCGGAAATTTTTGAATAATTAAGAAATGGGGCAAAACTATATTTTACCAAATTATTTACAAAATTAACCCGCCCCTGAATGACCGTATGTGCAGGTCTGTGTTGCCAAACCTACGATTTTCTCCAATTATTACAGATTTTCAAATTTTTGGTACAATTAATATAACAAATTAAAATAATAATAGATAATACACCGCACACGTAGTAAAAATAATATTTAACCATAATTTCTTATCTATTATATCAAAAGAATTTCCTTGAATACGAGCGAGAGCAAGCTCGTAATTGACTTGTTCATTACTTGATGAAAATCTATCTTATTCAGTTCTCATAGTGAAAAAAATGAAGATTTTTCCAAGTGGAAATCTGAAAAAAAAATTCTGCTATCAGAATTGAAAGCAAGTTGGTTGATTTTTGAAGTCATTGTCCCTTAATTAGTGGCTCAGACCCTTAAGTAAAGTCAGTTGTTTTATTTTGATGTCCCTTAAATAGGCAATTGCACTCCATATAAAATATCGGTAAAGCTTCGTGACGCAGGCTTTTCAGAAAAAGGGTTTTTCTTCTGGAATAGGCTTAAAATGGTTTAATTTCGAAAGACTTACGAGAAAATGTCGGAGGGAGGCCGTTTTGACACGTTTTTTTGCATATAAACATTGATATGTAAGCTTGCGAAAGTCAACTATGCTATTGACAACCACTGATCGAAACCGCTCGGGAGAACTTCGTTTACGCGCATACGCCGATATGATTATACTACATTTATAGTCATAGTAAGATTCCAACCAATAAGGAACTTTGCTGTGAAATTTTCTTTGCGGAAAACAACACGAAAATAACAAATTACAAGGTTTTTTTGGAATAGGCCTAAAATGGTCTAATTTTGAAAGATTGACGAGAAAAAATCGCGCTAAGGCTCTTTCTGCTAACCTGAACTAACTTTGATCTCTAATCACTAATATAGCACGTATATCATTTTTTTTTTATATTAAGGTAGGACATTTTTTTTATTATTATTTAATGTATTTTGTAATTGCTGATTATTTAATTCAGGTTAGTTTCAGTTAGTTTAGGTTACCTCCCGATTTTTTTTCATAAAATTTTCAAATTTAGGCCATTTTAAACCTATTTAAAACAAAAAAATCTTCCTTTTTCTGAAAAGCCCGCGTACCGAAATTTTACCAAAAAAATGACAATAAACAGTTTTGTGATAAAATTAGATGATAACTGAAAAAAATTTAATAATTTTTTGAAAAGATTAGGCTGACCTCTACATTTCACCCATTAGTGTGAACGGAGTTTATTCTTCCGAAAACAACTGACAGTTTCAATCAGTGGTTATCAACAGGATAATTTTATTTACCAAAAAAAAAAGTGCAAAAAAAAAACGGCTCCCCCTGATATTTTCTAGTAATTATTTTAAAATTAGACCATTTTAAGCCTATTCCCAAAAAAAAGCCTTTTTCTGCAAAGCCCGCGTAACAAAGTTTTACCAAAATATCCTAGGTTATGCGTGACATAATCACTAAATGAACTAAACACCACTTTATATTACAATTTTTACACGTTTACAGTTTTTTATTTATAATTTTATATAATAAAATCTCGTCTGCAAAGTAACTTTGACATTCACATTTGATAACAAGCTATTTTTTGTGGATTCTGCTTCATAGGCATTTTTGGAATTTTTATTTGATAATGGTTATGATTTAAACTGCAAGCAATAAATATTTATAAAAATAGTAAAAAAAAACTAAAAAATGAATAGTCTGAATGAAAAATTTGAAAAAGGTTATTTAAAGTTCGTTATTCCTATAGCGATTATGGTAGGGTCTGTTTAAGAATTAACTAGAAAAGTATGGGATTTCAGAAATACACGTAAGTGGGAGTTGAGAAAACTAATGGGAGAACTAAGGATTATCTCACGTACGTATTCTCTCTCTCTACATAGTTGCTTTTTCTGGAAAACTATTAGTTGTTATACATCAAGTATATTACACCTATAAAATAAAATTTAAAGTCTATTGCTATTACAATAAGAAAATTTTGAAGTCTACTGCAGCTAAGCTAGGTGATACATACCTATATAAAATTTAGGCAATTACCAAGAAAAACTATGGATCTAAATTTGGTTTACCTCAATGCGCTACATAGTGCTTGCAGTAGGTAATGCCTTAGTAGCCATATAAAATATATAAATGTCATTAACAGTACAAAAAATGGAAAGGCTTGGAACGACCAGAGAGCCACTGAGGTACGTTTCTCACACGTAGTTTTACTACTTACTCCTAAATCAGAAGCAACCGGTACGATCCGGTATGGTAATTCAACCATACACGACCAATTCATAATTATGAGACGACTGAGAAATGGCTTGTTTCCACGTAAAAGACATTTGACGTTTTTGCCCGTCAGTGGTTAATACGGTTTGTTTACCTGTTATAACGTTCTTAAATAAAATTTATTTCCCAAAATTAAACGTTTGACATCTGTTAAACAATTGATAATACACGAAAAAACAGATACCAACTTTCCAAAATATAGTCCAGAGGAACTTTAAAATAATTATCCAAAAAAAAACAAAACAATGGTAATTAAATTTCCACTCGAAAAATACATTATTTTAAAAAGAAATGAATAAAAATAGCAAATTAGAATACCTCAAATTTCATAATTTATGTCCTAATTAAAAATATTTGAATACTTAATTTTTTATCGAGGGCCAATTTTGTCCATAATAACTGGCAATATTGACACATGTATTGGAATTGGACTGCTGTAGTACAAGTAAATGAAACAGTAATAGATGAAATAGCGATTCAGCGAGGAGTCAAGCAAGGCGGCGTACGGTCACCTGTATTGCTTAACTTATATTCCCAAGTCATCTTCAAGAAAGCATTATGGGAACGAAGTGAAGGAATCAGGTTAAGGGGGAAGTGATAAACACCATTCGCTTTGCCGACGATGATCTTAGCAAAAACATTCGAGGAGCTGCGAGCATTGGTTGACAACGTGAATAGAGAAAGTATCAAAATATGTCTGACGATAAACACAGAAAAAATAAAATTTAAGGTCGTTTCTAAACATCAAACCAAAAATCGTCAATTAATCCTTTAAGGAAAATAAATAGGACGTGTAGAAAAGTACAGTTATTTAGGCACCTATACCACATCCGACAGTGACCAAGACACTAGAATTAAAACCAGAATAGAGGTTGCAAGAAAATCATTTTTAAAATTCTCGACAATGTTTTGCAACAGAAACTTATCCCTCACTCGAAGATTATGTTTCCTGGTATGCTACGTGTAATCCCAACTTTTGTATGAAGTCGAGACATTGACGTTAAAGCAGTATACTTATAAGAAGCTAGAAGCATTTAAAATCTGACTTTATCGAAGGATATTAAAAATCCCATGGACAGCCCGGATCACTAAAGAGGAAGTTCTACGAAGGATAGGCGAAGGCAGAAAACTCTTGACAATCATAAAAGTACGAAAAACATCCTACTTAGGTCATGTTCTCAGAAACGACAAATATTCACTATTGCAAACCATCATGCAGGGAAGAGTAGACGGTAGAAAGGGTGTCAGAGGAAAGAAAAAGTGTGGCTAAGAAACATCAGAGAAAGGACTGGCATGAATGTAGGGGGGACAGGGCTCAGGGCTCAAGTTCATAGTTGAGCCCCTTGTGGTACAATACACAGACGCGAACTGTCTGCCAAATGTCAAAAAATGCCGGGATTTTTCTAACCTCTCTCACTTTTTCGGTTCCTGAAACCACATGTTTCACTAGTAATGATTAGAAAATGTCAAATTTTTTTAACAAGTTTTTTAATATGTAGTCCGTTATTTTTTTTAGTATAAAATTGTTTTTACAAGTTGTTTTTGATTGAACAAAGCTTATCCTGGAATATAACTCATGTTAAGTAAGTTTAATATTATAATTTCTCTGTTCAGTGATACCAATTAGTATTTTACCATCCGCTTCATCAATTAGCACAAATTTAATGTCCATTTTACTTGTAGAGTGTCCTGATGAAGGAAGAAATATATTCCGAAAGCTAGACTATTAACTAAGAGATTTATTTGGCCAAAATCTTTTGACCGCTGCCCTCACAAATATTGTGAATTCTCTTTTTCACGAGTCGGTCACGACTACTTCTCCTGTCTATATATATATATATATATATATATATATATATATATATTATATATATATATATATATATATATATATACATGTATACCTACCTACAATCGGCGGTCCCATCAAAAAATTACATAATTCAAGCTTGTGGTAACCGAGGAAACATGACTGTAAAAGGGATGTGAAAATTTGTGTTTTTTTACACATAATGTTCCCTTTTCTACAATTCTACCGATTTTCAACTTCTTTTCTAGCTATTTCTCGATTATTAGGAAATAATTTGAGCGTGGTACCAAATTACATCTTAATTTTTTCTCTTCCCTTTTTTTTTCGTAATTTGTTGCTTTACGAAAAAATCTGTGTCACTCAAAATGTTCAGGGACATGTACTTAATTACTAAAAAAAATAATAACTAACACGTAGGCTGAAAAGTTTTTGGTCTGACACATAGATGTCGCCCTTTTCAAAAAATCCATATGGTTTTTATGAAGTACCAACCTTCTAAAGACACATGTCAAAATTTCACGACATTCGACGATTAGTTTACAAGTTACAGTGGTTTTAGTGACGCTACTTTTGATATTTTCAAAACAATGGAAAAATCTAATTTCGTGTGTGGATTAAACACTGTTTTTTGATGGGGAAAAAAATACCGTTCAAGAATGAGAGGCAATGGCTTCATAAGTGTTACGGGGACTCTGCCCCTGGAAAATCACTCATCATTTACTGGTATGCTGAATTTAAACGCGGTCGTACAGACATAAATGATGCTGAACGCTCTGGACGCCCAAATGAGGTGGTTACACGGGAAAAAAAAATCAAAAAAATCCACCCAATTAATTGCGTTGCCTCAGTTACTTTATCTGTCGACTTTTTTTTTCTAATTTTCATTACTTCTACATACTAGTATTTGTGCACATTCTTTTGATAAATGTTTTAAATCTAGATGAAAATAACAGATTGTTGAAAGATAGATTATGTTAACCTGTTTGAAGTTACTTTTACAATCAATTTTCTACAGCAGTAAAGAGAATTAAATATGCATTATTGGCACAACTAACATGCATTTCACTATCAATAGATATCGTAATATCAAAGTGACTACGAAGCATAAAATAAGATTTTTACGCTATTATGTTCAGCAGGATATTGCTTATATAATCTGTAGTTTTATATTTTCCAAGCTACTTGGCTCTTAAGATAAATTATATACAAACGTCTCAAGTACGAGACATTCTGTTAGATTGGTGGGGAAGAAAGCTGTCATCGTTAACTATAAATGCCACAAACATGTTTTGATAAGGCTCGGAAAGTAAAGCTTTTGGTTTCATTTAAGCACTTTTACATTTTGGTTTGTAGTTTTTTTTTTAATTGCGAATGGAAAGAAAATTTCAGGAATTATCTGAAATATAAACCATTCCTGTTTCGAACCCAACGTGGCCTCAGTTTTGCCTTTCCTTGTCATGCGCCCAAGATACATAATTTTTCAATGTAAAATTGTCCATATTTTTGTACAATTTAAGGTGTTAATTACCAATACGATCTTTGCTCCTTACAAAATATTTATTTTTACAAATAACACATGATATTATTTATGGGATTATTATTCTAAATATAATTTAATAATTATTTTATTAAGAATTGTTTTGGTATATTTTTTTAAAATAATACGTTATTATTTATTTCTCTGATGAGCGAAATAAATTAGTAACTCGAATTATCGTGCCGACCTTACAAAAAGAATAATTTTTTGTGTGTTTAGAATGAAAATCGTATGACTATTAACAGTCTATGTGGTCAATTTTCGAAGTATATATGTATTCCCTTTTGATGCATCTCCGTGATGCGCAGTAACATTTTTCAGTATAACTTGATAAGGAAACGGATCTATTACTACTCTTAAAATTGCTTGAACTTACGTTTTCTTTTGTTAGAGTCTAAGATAAGGAATTTGGAAGCGTTTTTTCAGTTTCAGTTTCAACATGTCTTTATTGTTTAAAGTTTAGTTACAAAGTTACTTACATTTCTAACTGTTATAAATACAGTGTCCTAGAGAATTAGTGTACTAATTTTAATTAAGTCCTAGGGCGGCTGGTGTTCTGCCTTTGTAATTAAATCTTGTGTATATTCTATTTTTTTCAGTCGTTTTCGACAAAGTCTCCCAATCTCTCACATGCTAAACATTTATCTCCCTTAAATTTGCGACACTTCGAATTTGTTGGTACTGGTATGTTTACTGTAATGAAGTATATTTAGAGAAGGGGAAACTTAGATATTAAAAATATTTTACAGTATTCTTCTTAATAACTAATTAGTTTTATGAATATATCACTTAGTTAATAATGAAATAGTTTCTTTAGAACAATAATTCTTATTACTCGAATAGTCATCATTACAATGATAATTGCAATTTTTTTGACAATTTTCAAATTTCAACGATTCAGCACTGTCCAAAACCAAAATATCTAAGTATCACATTGGACCGCATCCTGACCTGCTTATGACCTGTATATATGAACGTTCTTGCAATAAGGTGTTAATTTTTATTGTAAATAATTCGATGCAGTTATTTAAACTATTAATAAAATACTGCGGATTATGACATATATGTGTGAAATCTTGCAATAGGATATTAAAAAAATAAAAAAAGAATACCGAATGATAATCTTGTCATCGTAAGCAGTATGATCCAGATATTTAAATTATTAGTACATATTGCGAATTATGACATGTATGTAGGTTGTTTTAAAAAAATACTAAATATCTGAGTTGTTGTAATTAAAAGAATACAATTAAAATGTAAATTTATGCATATACACATATGATATACAGAAATGGCATATGTGCATATGGTGTTTAAAAAAAATACCGAAACTGACGTGATATTATGTAAATATGCAATTTCTGTATAAAATAGTAAAGCAAATGTTATTTCTACATAGTTTTCCCAACACTTTTTTAAAAGTAATCATGAATATTCCTTCGATTTTTATTTTTGTGTTATTTGATTCAAAGAATGTATCATTTTAGTGGTTTTCGAAAAACCGATTTAAGTAAGTACTATTAGTATAATAATTATGAATTATGTTCATATTCTTCTTTTAACTGTTGTTGTTGTAAATCACTTTGTTACCTTTTTGTATATTTATATTTACGATCGTTAATGGAAGCGTTCATTTATTTTCGACTTATTCGACAAGAAACGAAATGGAGAAGAACAAAATACAAAATCTACCAGTAAAATATGTGAGAGTAAAAGGAAGAAAGTAAAGAGGAACTACAGCTCTTTTTGGAAGGAAAGAAAAAATTTCATAAAGTTAATTTCTAATAGAAAATGGAGGCACTAGAGGAGGAGAAGGCGGAGAGAAGTAACAGGAACTAAATTTAAGAAAAAATAAAATATAGAATTGTTGGTGTTATCATCATCATCTTATGTGGACATATACGATGATGAACTAATAAATTTGATTCCTAAAATATATTGTAATATGATGTATTGACAATAAAAAAAGGAGTATTTTTAAAAATATTTTTATTGTTTTTTTTTTATTTAGAAGTATTACACCACATTTTTATTATCTATCCAAGTATTATGACTACTATCGAAACCTAATCATTTTACAAATACTTTGTTACCTTTACTTTTTTAAATTTTTTCCACTGTATAAACATCTCAATATTTCACTTTCTGTAATTTTTGTTCATAAAAAAACCCCTTTAATGTCTTGACTTTTTAAATCTTAAATAAATAGCTGTAGATTCTTTATAATAAAAATTTCAGTTTATCAATTTAACTTGTCAAAAATTTGAGCATGATGGTAAATTTTAAATTATGGTTGATTTTTAGGAGAATAAACTGATTCAAATAAATATTTTTCATGTTTCTGAGCCACTTCAGAAAGTTTTATAATTGTAGTTCTACTTTTTTTCTTATAGTATATTTTACTAATGTCAGGTAACAAATTATGCCATTTATAGGAACGTTTTACATTTAATTCTTTACAATTCATACTTTTAAGAGTACAATGTTAATTAAAAAAATATTCTGGTGATGTATTCGGTTAGGATTTGAGCTTAGGTTGTTAGTAAACTACAAACCACGAGAGTAATAGTTTTTTTAATTTGTACAAAGTGTTTGTTACGTATTATATTTCGGTTAGATTCATTGAAGATAAAAAAAAACTAACAAGTCATGAATAAACTACTATGTGTTAAAAAAAAATTCTAAACAACCGGAGCTTAAATATTCGCATAGTCTAAAATAAACACAAAATTATGATATATTTTTTGTAACAAAAAATGAATCTTATCGTGTTAATAGGTTTTCTTTGAAAAATAAAAAATACCGACTGACAATTTGTTAATCTTTATTGTAAATAACATGAAGCAGATATTTATTAATAAATATTACAAATTATGCCATGGATTTGTGAAATCTTGCAACGTAATGTTTTATTTTAAACAATATAATTAAAATGTAAATTTTTGCAAATGGACATATGGTATACAGAAATGGCATATTTGCATATACATAAAATGTTGCTAAAAATGCCGAAAGTAACGTGATATTATGTAAATATGCAATTTCTGTATAAATAAGAAAGATAATTTTGTTTCTACATAACATTCTCCATACTTTTAAATAATTTTTATAGCGGAAAAATAACAATTTTTTAATAAGATTTAATAAACCATAAAAAAAATTATAATGGATGCGCAAGGTTTTCAATTGGAAGATATAGATTTCGTATGTAAAGGAATAACCGTAATTAATATTAATAAAGGAGACCATTTTCACCATTAAATTAATTTCTCTCACAAAGTAGACTGGTTTAATATTAAGATTAAGAGACAGATAAAACGGACCACTAATAATATACATGGATTATATTGGAACACTTTTGGTTTTAGTAATTTACCTATTGAAATAAGTATAATAACTTTCCTAAGAGATGTAATAAGTTTTGAAAAAGTAGAAATATTACCAATAAATATTACCGAAAAAAAGTTTGGCTATCCAATTTAATCTAACGATATTATAGATTGTCTGATTTAAGATGTCATAATTTAGATTATTTAAAGTCTAGAGCACTTACTATCATTCTAAAAATCACTTTGTTAATAAAAATTAACGTTGGGTCTTGGAAAGTGTAATATTGTTAAAAAACCAAAGAATAATATAAATAAATGTATATAAAAGGGAATAAAATAAAGTATTTTAACTAAAATTACTCAGAAAGGCTTTACTGAAGGGAGCCTTATTTTAGTAAAATTGAATAAAAAGGCGTTATTTTATTGGCCAAAAGGACCTAAGGATATTTTTAGTAAAAATCTATAACTACGATGGTGGGTGGGTGGGTAAGTAGATAATGCGTTCGTGTAGAAGGTACTTCAAGTTCTAATAAAGTATGCATACAATTAGTACTTTTGAAGGAAAAAAAAAAAAAAAAAAAAAGAGAAATTTTAATTTTTCACAGTTAATAATTCTTATTTTAAATATTATTTTAAGTAGTAACTAACCTGAACTAATGTACTGACATTAAAAAACATTTTGAATATATAAGTTAAAATGCAATAGTTGTTTTTATACTTAACTTATACATAAAAAAAGAAAAAAAAATAATAAAAAATGTAAAAATATGTACTTAATTTTTTAATTATTTGTAGTGTAATTTATCTCAACCATATCTTTAAAAAATGAGATAAATTAATAATCATTTTATAAATGGATTCTTCCTTTAAAGTTCAAGGTGGGAGCGACATGGAGCGACATCAAAGTTTTAAGTAAACTCTTCAAATTTGACATAATCTTCTCGGAACCTGCCTGATAGTTACTAAAAAAAATATTAATTTATATATATATATATATATATATATATATATATATATATATATATACATATATACATATATATATATATATATATATATATATATATATATATATATATATATATATATATAGACTTTCTTGTAAACTACAGTGATAGACGAGATTAAACTAGATATAATATAGGTGAAGTTACCACTGATATACGAGTTGAAAAACGGATAAGATATTTATATTTCTGATAAAAAAAAAAACATTTTAAATTGATAGATAAATTATGCATATATTTTTCTTTTCTATAATAATGAAATGAAGCATATTTTTTAATTAAGATATATCGTTCTATCCACCAGTTAATATAATTAGAGAAATTATGCCATCTCTACCATATATACAATCAATTAAACAGCGTTTACAATATTTCAGTATTCTAACTCTAGATCTATAATAACTATTTATACATTTTTAAATTCAGAATCACATTTTAAACATATAAAGTTAAATTTTAATTTGAAATTCTGGCGTTGCCTCTGTTTTTTTTTTCTTTTTAATAAATACGAAGGTATATGTTTGGCTCCATCTTTTCGTTTATAAAAATCTGGAAATCCACATTCAAAACATTTCTAACGAGGACTCATGTCAGCTTCCCCTTTACATTTAGGACACAATGATCTTAGTACCGGCGTTTCTAGTATAAGAAAACGATTTTTGAAATAAAACCAGCTCTTACCAAATTTACAGGTTTTCTAAGGCTAAAGAATTATTAAATAAATCTTTATCACACAATATCATCTACATCGAATGAGAACTTTTTTTGATAAAATTATAAGGTAAAAGAAAACAGTCATGGCATACAAAATATTTGTTTTTCGTAAAGTGTTGAAAAATAGTGGACCATTTCTTAAATAAATAACCACATTTTGAACAAAATCTATGATAATCACACTAGTTTTACACACCATTATACTTAGATAAATATTTAAATCTTGCTAATAACTTACATCCTCGTGGGCAACATTTTAATTTTCATTGAATATAACGTTATCATAATTTTTTGTTTAGATTTTCCTTGGTTAAAAAAAAACTCCAAGCAGAGATTTTTCTTTTAAACTTTGTAAGCACTTGTCTGACATACAGTTTTTTAATCACCATAACCTTTAATACCTTTCGGAGAAAATCATACTTCAATCATAGAAAGCCTGTCCAAATGGAAAAATTGTTTTAATTTTTTCACTTCATTAAATTTGTATTATATATCATAAAAATTGTTTCTTTAACTCAAAAACCTGACCTGTCAAATATTTATTCAGCATTTAAATAATATTCATAATAAGTACGAGTAAAGATGTTAATAGCAGTGAATAAAAATTTTTGGGACACCGTGTACTTGCTGGTACCGGCATTTTAATTTTTTTACTTAAATATCTCGAACAAACATAAATTTAAACATTACTTTTAATAGTTGGGAACTAAAACACATCCTACCCCCTCTCTTTAATCTGTGATATACACGCACACACGCATACAATAAAATATCAGATAAATAAACTTTTTAACGATTTAATAGTTAACATTATTCTATAAGATAGTATACCTAGGAGAAAATATTCTATAAATATCTATGGTTAACAACAACAATACCATCTGTAATCAATATAAAGAATATTATAAATATTTATTAGAACACGATTCGTTCTATAACACAAACGTAAAATTGCATCATTCGTTTATGTTTATTAAGTCAAGACTGTTGTAGTTTTAGAAAAGAACCGGTCAGTAGGAAAATCTAAATTGTACAGAGTTCAATTTATTTTATGAAAAGCCAATATTACAGATGAAATGACTGTTTTATTCTCATTCGATGTAGATTATATTATTATGAAATTAAACCTAAAATAATATGTTTTCTGTTTTATTTATCCTCAATTTAAAACTTACACTAAAAATTACGTTCTCTCAAGGTAGTAATAATTACACCTAAACTGAGACTGAGTGAATAACATTTAGAACATAAACTCGAAATATTTATTTTGTCCTTTAAGTCATAAAAAATTACATTCGAATCAAATATTTGTTAAAATAAATTGTTTTAATGATATATTGTGAATACTTCATATAAAAAAATACTTCGGAGTTATTTTTACAAGTAATGGAAGCAGAAGTAATGCAGAATTTGTAATAGAAATTGAAGAATTGAACTTTACATGTTTAAAGTGTTATTGTAAAGTTAAAAATCTGTAAATAATTACTATAAATCTAGAGTAGAATGTAGAAATATTGCAAATACTGTTTAGTTAATTAAGTATGTGGCGGAAATAACATAATTTGCGCGATAATATTAACTGATGAATAAAACTATATATCTTAATTAAAAAATATGTTTTATTTTATTCTTTTAAAATTAAACATATATGTGTAATATATCTATTTAGTTATAATGTTTTTTTTGGATCAGAAATATAAATAATAAAACTTATATATTGCATTTCAAATTTGTTTTTATTTATCAATCACATAAATTTACATATTTGTTAAAATAATTTGTTTTTATAATGTATCGGGGTACTTTAAATAAACAAGAAATGCTTCAAAGTTATTTTTAGAAGTACTAAAAGCAGATGTACTGAATTAGAAATATATGTGTAATTTATCTATTTATTTATGATGTTTTCCTTTCAATCAGAAATATACACTATTATATCAATAGAGCCATTTTTTATTTCAAACTTGTTTTTGTTTATCAATTATATAAAAATTTATATCACTTTATGCTTGATATTTCTAATAACATTTTTTAAAAAATCTGTTACAATTTTATTTCTTTAAATTTTTGTTATTAATTTATTTACTTAAAATATTCATTTTCAGCAATTTTTATAATCGTGTAATAACTTGACATTAGATTGCCATGGATTTACACTGTTCTTGTGGAAAAAAACTATCATAAATTGTTTAATATCTACTCAATTTTGGTTCAAATCCAATCAGGATAATAATAATATCTGATAATCAAGGAATTTTCGTAAAAACCTACAATTTTCAGGTCCTTACATTTAAAACGCCATTAGAAGAAAAAGAATGCTTATAATATTTAAATAATTTTTTGCATGCAACTATTAATCCCTCGGTGGTGATTTTCTTCTTTTGAACTTTCTGACTCAGGAGGAGTAAACCCTGTTTGAAAACCCCTCTTCTATCCATCTTCGAATGCTTTCATCACTGCCACTGTCCACGTTGTTGAGTCACTAACATATTTTTCCTCTAACCCTTTTTTCCATCCTTCTACCAATGGTTTCCAATAGACTTATTATACCGTCATTAAGAAGGTAACTCAAATCTCGTCGATAACGTTGTTGTTGTCGTTATTGAGATTAATGTCATTTCATAGTAACAAGATGCAAATCTTGTTACTATGAATTGTTTAAAAGTATGGTGGTGTACTACGTAGAAACAAAATTTTCTTTGCTATTTTATACAGAAATTATATATTTACACAATATCCGGCCACTTTCAGTTTTTTTAAAGCAACGATTTATGCATATGTTTTAATATAGTATACAGAAAGTATATATTTGATATTCAGTATTTTTTTAACATTCTTTTACAAGATTGCACACGTATATCTCATATTTATATTAATAATTTAAATATTGAAGTACTAAAAATTAAAATTGCATAAGTTTACATATACCTGTAAGGTTCCTTGGAATAACTTAATTAATTATCTATATGACACAAATGGCATAATTTCTAAAGTTATATTAACTAGTAAATAAAACGACATATTTTAATTTAAAAAAAATGGTTTATTTTATTCTTTTACATTTAAAAATAAATATGTAATTCATCTATCTAATTATGATGTTTTTCACAATTCATAATATTTATAAATAATTTACATATAGACATCATATTTTTTACAATTAAATTAATAAAAATATCATGCGGTATTTTTTTTATTTCTCGAATTTAGACATGATAAGCTTCGTTTTTTTCGTTAAGAAAATATAGTATAATTTGTGGTTTATTTTAACTATTCTAATATTTAACACCTAGTTGCTTAGAAATATTTGTTTTCAAATGAAATATAGTAATTCATTCATCATTTGTTCCTTTTTATCACAATGAATCTACCCAAAAATATAATATAAAACAAACAAACTTTGTACAAATTTAAAAACTGTTACTCTAGTCGTATACTCGATAAGTCAACTTAATAATCAATCAGTCATAAATCAAGTTCAAATCCTTAACAAAATACATCACCATGTTAATATTATTATGAACTTGTAATCAGAACTCTTTAACGTATGATTTATAAAGAATTAAATGTAAATGTATCAATTGCTATATTAAATTGGCCCATAAACCAACAGATTGGCGATCATGCGTGAATTTCAAAAATACGCGGTATTTTGACAAAAAAGGAGTCACATTGGTCAACTGAAATTTTTAGTATAAAGAATGCACAGCTAACAAATACAACTATTTATTTATTACAATATGCAAAAGGTGGTATTTAGGGTGGTTTTTTATGAACAACAATTGCAGAAGATTAAGTATTCAGATGTTTATTTACTGGAAAAAGTTTCAGAATGTAAAGGTAATAGAGCATTTGTAAAATGGTTAGGTTTTCGATAGTAGTCATGATAATTGATGTAATGAAAAAATAAAAAAAAAACCTTTTTTTTGTATGTCATAAAAACATATTAGATTATATTTTCGGGAATCAAATTAATCAACATCATCATCGTATTACTTCCACATAAGATGATGATGAAACCGGAGGTTTTACAATTCTATTTTCAAGTATTTTTTTTTATAAATTTGGCTCTTGATACTCTCTGTTGCATCTCTCTCCCTCCTACCCCACCGGTGCATCTTTTTTCTATTTAACAAAAAATTAACTTCATCAAATTTTTTTCATTACTTCCGAAAAAACAGTTATTTTCTGCCTTTACTCTAGGTATTTTACAGTATTTTTTATTTTATTCTCCATCGTTTAATTTTTTGACTAATAAGTCAAAAATAAATGAACTCTTCCATTCACGATTGAAGCATTTTTTTAATCCAAATAAAAAAAGAATTTAAGCACAAATAAAAATTAGCAAAATAATAAATAATAAAAAAGACAATACGAATAAAAAATAAATCTAAGAATTTTAAAAAAATTTAAAAATAACTCTATTAGCTTTGAAAAAGTATCAAAGTGATTTGCAACGACATAACAAAAAATATTTAGAAAACTAAAGTTTTCAAGAAGTACTTACCTAAACAGATTGATTAGCAAACACCGCTAACATTTTTATTTAATAGATTTTTTGAATCAGGTGACTCAAAAATAAAAGACGAAATAATTACTTTTAAAAAAAGTGTTTAGAAAAATTATGTTAGAAAAAACATTTTTTAACACAAAAAATGCATATTTATATAATATCACGTCACATTTGGTATTTTTTTTGACATCTTATTTATATGCAAATATGCAATTTCTATATACCATAGATAAACATGCATAAATTTACATTT
>CM032454.1:100191914-100212752 GCA_019049505.1 Pachyrhynchus sulphureomaculatus | reverse complement strand
CCGTGCTTTTCATAGAAGAATGAAATTTTGAGAGAGTTTTGTAGAAAAAACTAAAAAGGAGAAAGAGTTTAAAAAATTAAAAATATTAGCAAACTTATTAAGAATGGTTTCAAAAATATTTTAAATGTTACTTATAAGAGAAAAATGGTTCCTGAACCATTTACTGTATTCGCATACGTTCACTATTTTTCTTTCGTCCTTCTTCTTTCTTGTATTCTTTCGTTCGGTTGATTTGTTATTGATTGGTTAACTGGTTTTTTATTCGTTCCAACGACGATTTATTTTCTTGTCAACGCTATTTCCGAAATTTGCGGTTTTTTGTAAGCTTCCCGATTGTTGAAGATACCTGAGATTGCTACTTCTTCAAAACGCAAGTTCTCTTTTGTTGTTAAGAATATCTGAAATCGGTGCATTTTTTTCTTTCACCACAATTATTTTCTGAGAAATGTACGGGTGCTATTTATTTCTTCGACTCGTTTTTGTCTCCGAAATTTGTTATTGAAGATACCTGAGATCGGTACTTTCTTCTTAACAACGCCTTTCTTTGATTAGACTCGTTTTAGTGATGATGATGACACGCACTAATAAAAGCCGCCTTAGATTAGCACTATTTTCTTTTAAAAGCGAATTTCACTAACTCCGATGACTGCGCCAGTTTTCATTCGAGCTTAGAAAAGTGGTTTTACAATTAAGAATGACTAAAGTATTACTGATTTTAAAAACATACATTTGTGAGTTATGGTACGCCTAAATATAGACAACAAACGAAATGTTAGTCAACATATCCCAGCAATATCCATTACACTGATTATATTATAAATTCCGCAAATGTATTTTTTTAACATCAGTAATACTTTAGTCATTCTTAATTGTAATTTTAGTTTTAAGAGTATGAATGTGAACCGAACGAAATAAAGTTTTGTATTTTTCAAATTGTGTTTTTTTAAAAATAAGTTTTCTAAGTTCGAATGAAAACTTGTGGAATTTATAATATAATCTTCATTCTAATTGATATTGCTGGAATATGTTGACTTGACATTTCTTTTGTTATTTGTATGTAGAGGTTCCACAAAGATATGATAATACTAATCTTTTTATTTTCATATAAATATATTTCCTATATGTATATAATTTACATCCAAGGAAAGACAGACATGTAACAATTACCAGCTGTTAAGTGATTTTTACATATTTAAAATTTACTAAAAAAAAGTGATGTGTGTTTGTTGTTGTTACTCATTTTTATTGCTTATGAAAAGCGGCTTCTTAAGACTTCAATTACTCTCTTATAAGGTGCCGACTAACTCAACACGTCAGTGGTCGTACTCTAAAATATATGCTAAATTAAAGCACCACCTGTTTTTTGCACTGTAGTCAAGAGAGTGATTGTAGATAGAAAGAAAGAAAACTGAAAACAATCAGAAAAACATAATGCAATAAAAATAATAATAAAGGACTCTATACAGGGTATCTATACGAGATAGATACGCCGTCCTAAATTCATATATAGTAGGGCACACCGTAAGACCTTTGGTTCCGCAAGTCGATACGAGTGCCAACATATTTTTTCACATAAATGGTTAAAAGAAAATATTTTAATACTCAATTTAAAAATATGTCTAAGATCTGTAAGTATTATCTTATTTTATCAGTGCGTCTTTTTGGCAATTAAGTCTTTGAAATATGCTTGAACTTGGTAGAATAGGAAATGAAAGAAAAGAAAATTTAACTCCAGGGGGCAATCCAGAATCTCCGCTTAGAACGAATCATTCTCGTATCCCCAACATAAAAATATACTACAAAATATCCTAATGTATGGATACAATGCAATACAATATAATATGTGGAAGTAATAGAAAAAAAGAACTAATGTTGCGCGGTGGAATGGAATGGACTATAATCTGTCCCTGAAAATCACTCATCATTTACTGGTATGCGGAATTTAAACACGGTCGTACAGATACAACTGATGCTGAACGATCTCGACGCCCAAATGAGGTAACCATCACCGGAAAATATCAAAAAAATTTACAAAATTGTATTGGATGACCGTAAAGTAAAGTTGCATGAGATAGCTGACACCCTTAAAAGTTATCAAAAGAATGTGTTAATCACCTCCTGGATCGCAGGTTTTTGTAGAAATCAATGGGTTTAGATCGCCTCTCCATGTTCCCACTTCAGGTGTTCCCCAGGGTTCCAATCTGGGACCTCTTCTCTTCAATATGTTTGTTGACGACTTGCTGAGTGAGAGAGGTTGCCGGAAGCTTGCTTATGCCGATGACCTTAAGATTTTTAAACGCATAGACTCGGTTTCTGATTGCCACGAATTACAGAGCAGCATTAATGCTCTCACCAATTGGTGCTCTACTAACAGACTCACCTTAAACGTTTCCAAATGCAATGTCGTCCGATATTCCTATCGTAACAACCCTATATTTTTCAATTATTCCGTAGGTGATACTGTTCTACAGAATCTTCGTTCAGTTAGAGATTTGGGAATCATCTTTGACGAGAGATTCTCTTTTGCTGACCATATTGAACAAATGGTTGCTGGTGCATCAAGGATGCTGGGTTTCCTGATTAGAAATTATAGAGACTTTACTAACATATCTGTAATCAAGCTTCTCTATTATTCCTTCGTTAGGTCTAAGTTTGACTATGCTTCTATTGTTTAGTATCCAATATACAATTGCCATAACAACTCAGTCGAATCGATAGAGAGGCGCTTCATTAAATATCTTATTTTCAAGAGGGATAGTGTCTATCTAGACCACGGTGTTGATTACGGACTATTCTTGTCAAGGTTTAATGAGTTGCCTCTTGCAAGAGAAGAGACATTCACTACATCAAATTCTTATATTAGCTGTTAAAGCATCATATTGATTGCCCTTTCCTATTAAGCAATGTATCTTTCCATGTACCACGCCTTGGGGCAAGGCGCTCACCTATTTTTAGCCTCGGCCGGGCTAGGTCAAATATATTATTCCACAGCTCTATTTATATAATGTGCAAGAACGGCAATGTCATTGGAAACTCCGGTGATTTCCATTGCAGTAGGCTGTCGGTACTTATTGGTTTTCTGCTTAGTGTTTAGAGGTTGCTCAAATTTGTAGTTTTTTATTATTACTATTTTTTTTTAAAATTTGGAGATTGTTAAAATATTTTAATTTTATTTTAATTGTATCATGTTCTTCTTTTATATGTAGCTCATTAGTATAAACATTATTCCCGTAATTGGGCCCTGGCCTGTTGGAATTGAATATATAAATAAATAAATATTTTGCATGAACATTTGGGCATGAGAAAGCTCTGTTCGAAATGCATATAGAAATGTTAGGAAAGTATTGGACTGATTATATCGTTCTTGAAGGAGACTATATTGATGAATAGAGTCGAATCTTGAAAAAAAAAAAATTGTTTTAAGTAGGTAGACCAAAAACTATTCAACCTAACATACGTGTTATATTTTGATAAACCAAACAATAAATAAAATGTCTTTTTTTTCTTAATCCAACTAGGAGGTTATCTAAGTTGCGACTTTTTTTTAACAAGATGTAATAGTCACTCACATAAATATGTAAGCTCAATGTCGTCTGTTACAATGGTTTAAAACCAAGTACTTTAAAACTGTATAATACTGTATTTAGTCTGAGCGAGTTTTAGTATTCAAAAATACCAACTACTTGCATCACAGCACTAAATAAGCAATATAGTACTGTATATTGCAAAATCACGTTTTCTAGTATCTTTCTTTAAAAGTTCATATCACAAAATGAAAATTTTAAATATTTTCGAAATACCTTATCTCTTTTATTATTCAACTCATATCAATTATATCTGTGAAAGTGACGTATTTTACTAGCTCCTAAAGGAAATGTCCCAACTAAGAAAACACTCTATATAAATTTAATATATTTTTATATTATCACGTACGTACTTCGTTGCGATTCCGAGTTTTTTATTTTATTTTTACAATAATAAGGAAGTTAGAAAGTAGTTATTAAAGCGATCACAAAGCGAGTTTAATAATGGTCTCTTGATAGTATAAAAAGAGGATGTCATTATCTTTAGTTCGAACAAGTTTCATTGTCATAGTCGGAATTGTGTTTACAACGATATTATATAGTTCCCACCAAATAAAACGTCAAGGAAAAAAGCTGCAATAAAGTCATAAAATTTGATAAAATCTGGGTTTCACTCTTGTTTTGTTATTTATGATATTTCAAGGTACTTGGCATGCGCATCGTTAAACCATAAATATTACTTTTTAATAAAGATCAAAGGAGACGTTGTTGATTTTGGTTCCTTTGACGCCATTTTTCTCCAATATTGCAAACAAATAATTTATAAGTTAGATCTACTTTATATAAGTCTCCCCTATACAGTGTATTTTATAGGCATTTTTTTTCTCGAAGAGGGGAGACTTTTATTTTAACTAGTAAAATTCTATTCCAAAAATATATAGATATGGATACTTTAAAAGAAACGCTTTAGAAAAATGTAGAATATTATATCATCAGTAACTACAGTGTACAATGAAAACTGAGTTCTTTAAACACTAACGGTTGTGGATCTTAATTGTAATCTTAACTAAAAAACGTACACTAAATAATCAAAATATTCACAAACACAAACAACTTTTCTTTTCATGGGGTACATTTAATAGTTTTTCTAGGCAATTATTGAAAATATTTTCAACACCTTATTTACTCAACTTTTTAACGAAACTTAAAAATTATAGTTATAAATGAACTCTTGAGTTAAAAGTTTTGGCTTTTTACATGGGATGACACATAGACTCGTTAGCTATTGGCAGTTTTGGGTGTATGCTTTTCAAATCTATCCTCTCATTATGGTTGTGTGAGTATCTCTTTACCTAGGTTAGCTGACGAGCGAACCATTCATATTCCACAAATTGCACACACGAGTTTGAGAGCGTATATAGTATGCGGTTATTCCTTGAGAGGTGCCATATTACTGGTGATGAGAAGACAATTAATTATAAAATAACATAAGCAATATCTTTGTAACATTTAAAGT
The DNA here is from genome assembly GCA_019049505.1 of Pachyrhynchus sulphureomaculatus. NCBI lineage: Eukaryota > Metazoa > Arthropoda > Insecta > Coleoptera > Curculionidae > Pachyrhynchus > Pachyrhynchus sulphureomaculatus. The sequence goes on along the minus strand of CM032454.1, from coordinate 100,207,712 downwards.
TTGTAGATTTACAGTATAATCTGAAAGACTTAATAATTATGCATTGGTTATTACTCACACAGTCAAACCGTTGTTTAGTATTTAACAATGAATTTTATATTAATCGGTACATAAGGTTTTTTGTTGTTGGGTTTTTTGGTTGTTAGTACTGTGTTACACATCTTAACGTAGCCTTTGATTTTGTAATACTCTGTGTTGGTGAGTCTCCTTTTGTTTATTCTTTTTAATACATATAGTTTTTTCCTTATCTTTTCAGTGCAAATTGAAACCCGAAATTTTAATGTATGATATTACTTTCCACCATCCGTGAAAACCTCTACTGTAACATATATATATATATATATATATATATATATTTATATATATATATATATATATATATATATATATATGTTCACTTTTGAACTTTGAACACTTTGAATTATACATTGCGACCGTCTGCTCGAATTTGATGTGGCATATTGAACAATAGAGTAATAGAATCAATATATCTAGTTGAAATTAAAATGGGGAAAACATACTGGAAAATAATAACTGAAATTGGTGGTTGGTATATTTTCCTAATATAAAAAGTGAATTTCATGTTACACAGATAACACACTGAGATTTTTTTATTATTTTGGCCACCAATACATTTGAAACAGAGGACCGGTCTTGGTCTGATAAGACGTTGTCCAAATGCCGAAATAAATATTTCGTATTTCACAGTACCTTTTGACAACGCGGTAGTGCTGCCTCGGACGTTATTGCATTTCTGCGAACAAGTACTACCCACGTACGTGGCCAAGCCAAAATATACTTAAATAATTTAATAATAAAGTATACCGACCTACGGGATTGAACACTCGACTTCTGCTCCGTAAGCTACGGAGCCACGGGCCGCCACTATATAAATATATATATATATATATATATATATATATATATATATATATATATATATATATATATATATACATATATATATATATATATATATATATTATATATATATATATATATATATATACATATATATATATATATATATATATATATATATATATATATATATATATATATATATATATATATATATATATATATATTGTAATGTGTTTTTTTACTTGCCTGATTTTTGAGGCGTTATTTGTAACCTTAAAAATTTGTCCGCATTTTGCGGCGTCATTTTTCTTGCAACCTCTTTTTAATTTCTGATAATGAATTGAGTGGATCCTGATTTTAAAAGAACTAAAGAAATTAAAACACACACTAGCTCAGTTTTCCTGGGTAGAGAAATATGGGTAAGAGATAATTGTTATACGTCTTTTTGGAATTATTTTCTATTTTTTTTTAAAAAAGCTTCAGTCGTACAAATTTTTGGGCACCATTCATTTTAAAATAGAAAGGATCTAACCTCAGTTAAAAAAATGAAAAAATACTGAAGTGTTTTACGGATATTACTAAAAAGAATTATACTAGTACAACTTTTCTAATCCTGAAAAGAAAAATAGGTATTCAGTGAGACACTAGCTTTAATCAACAAAAAAAGAATTTATTCATGATTTAAAATAAAAGTTCCAACCTTTGCAGTTTTGAGGAATACAAGAAAAATTCTAGCTTAGAAGTAGTTTTTATAAATTAGAGTCCCTAAATCAGAGATTTTACTACTAAATCTTGACTACACCCGAAATCGAAGAGTCGTGATTTTCACTTCGCGATTTTTCAGTTCAAATTGCTGTTGAAACACTTATCTGCGGGGAATATATTTATTGATGTATTGTTCTGGTAACTTACGGTCTTCCTATGGGCTTCTAGGCCTTCAATGCAACACAAAACCGATTTCACACTTTTGAGAAGAGCCTACTTTAACTACTCCATTTAGAAAACAACACAAAACCCACTACGGCTTTAAAAAAACTCGTGCTTAACTTGGCTCTCGTAGATATTGTCGTAAGCCTCTACTGCGGCTCGGTGGAAAATAAGCCTTGCTGCGGCTTGATGGTACTAAGCCTGGCGGCGGCTTGATGTTACTGCCTGGCGGCGGCTCGGTGTTCTAAGCCTGGCGGCTTGATGGTACTAAGCCTGGCGGCGGCTTGATGTTACTAAGCCAAGATTCCTGTCCTCCGGACCCTTAAATAAGCCGTGGGCACTCTGTCTGTAATATGGCGACGCCGGAACCAAAACTCCGGATACAAACATTTGACCAATCCCGGCGTATCGATAGATTCGGTCGCAAACCCGCACAGCACACTATATACCGAGCGGCTAAGCATTTCTGATTAATATACCGCTCGATACAAAAATGAAAAGAAGTACATTTTTAAGAGAAAAATCAGTAACATTATATGGTCTTAAAATCTAGAAAAAAATGAATGTTACATTACCCCCTTCCAAAAAGAAATAGACTACACTAGTCTATTAAACTAAGGCTACTTATGAAAGGTACAAAGTGGTACACTATCACTTAATACTAAGGTCAGAACTTAAAACAAAATTACAAACTTCGGACCTTACTACTAGACTTAATTCAATTAAGCACTAATATTAAGTACAATGAAAACCAAATGAAAATCTTTGCATGTACACAAGAATCTTATAACTAGACTTAACTTAATTAAGCACTAAGGTTAAGTACATCAAAAAGTAAATAAAAATCCTTGCATGAACATAAGAAATACCTGTTCAAAGTAACAATCGCGGTCTTCTTATATAAAAAGAATCAGCTCTGTTATTGTTACCAAAACAAAAAAAAAATTATAACTTTGTCTAGACTCTTGTCTAAATAAAAAAAATGAACTGAAACAAAGTATGAACACCGCCCGCACCCCCCCCTGACCCCTAAAATATTTTAAGGATTGTCTGAAAATTTTTCTATTCCAGCAAAAGAAATTTATAAAAATTCTTAAATAAAGAAAACAGAAAAATAAGTGATTCTAGTGCAAACACTAACACTAAAAAGAAAAAGTCTTGTAAGACCATTTAGCACAAGGCTAAGAAACATCTGGATGAAAATCCAGACAAACGCTCGTGAAAAATCGCCATCGTTGCTCTAGCTCACCGCTAAGAGAACATTCTAAATCTAGTATCACTACTAGTCGCATCAGAAAATAATCGCACTCTATCGCGCAATGTCGACGTCCTAAGACATCCAGACATGCTAAAATCGCCAGGGAAAACGCTCTGGTTGATCGCCAGATAGTCGCACTCTATACCCCTAACGCAATGTCGACGTCCTAAGACATCCAGACATGCTAAAGTCGCCAGGGGGGAAAACGCTCTGGTTGATCGCCAGAAAACACGTCAGCTCATCGCCAACTAAACACTCTGATATATCGCCAGAAAAAAACCTCGGCTCCTCGCCAAGAAAACACTCTGGTATATCGCCAGAAAAAACCTCGGCTCCTCGCCAAGAAAACACCCTGGTATATCGCCAGAAAAAAAAACCTCGGCTCCTCGCCAAGAAAAAACATTCTGGTACATCGCCAGAAAAAACCTCGGCTCCTCGCCAAGAAAACACTCTGTAAGTAGTCCTCGACTACACAAAGTCTGCGTTCTAAAAGAACAATCTCGCCATTAACATAGTGAGCAGCTATAAAAGCTAACAATATCACTATAAGCGCAGTGAATAGCTATAAAAGCCAAAATTCACCCTAAACACAGTGAATAGCTATAAAAGCTAAAATTCACCAAACTGAATGATCCTGCTTCAAAAAGCAATGTTCACAAGGAACAGAATGATTAGTCTGCGCGCAACTAACATTCAAGGAAACATTCCCAGATATGAGACAGCAAGTCTCGAAATAGGACCTCCCTAAAGTCATAATCCTATATATAGGAGTCCATAAGCAAAACGACTCAAAATCACACATTTTGAGCACATGCCCTCAGGCAACCAACATACACCGAAATATATACAGAAATATATACAGAAATATATACAGAAATATATACAGGAGTACATACAGGAGTTCAAATCCCAAACTCTTGGTTATGATAACTCCATACTGAGCTTGGTGAAAGCTCTTAGCAAAAGCTAATCAAATCTTCGGCACATCGCACCAAAGTGACAAATCTGCCTAGAAACATGAGCCAGAAAAAAACGCCCTCCGTCATTCTTCAGGATGGCTACACAGAGATATAAAACTTAACCAGCATTGCGCTTCTTCAAGTTGCATGAAGAACCCTCGTGTACTGGTCTCGCCCTAGAACAACAACGGAAAACATCTAATTCATCCCACATAACAGGAGACAAACACCTCACCACGATATACTGAAAGGTGGAGACAATAAAATACGGAAATGGTGACCCTGGTGTCCACCAACAAAAGGGAGTAGATTATAGCATCCACTAAACTAAAACGGTGTCTACCACACCACCATAAGTCAAAAAAATTAATCAATAGGGTGTTCCGAAACACACTACTGCCAACAGCCTGTCACCACTAATAGTCTAATTGGAGGTGAGGTCGACTACAGTAGCTGGGCTCTCCTTTGGCTCAAATAGAAATAACCATTGAGTAAAAAAACCTCTAAAGGTCCCAAAGGTCAAACGTTCACCCTCCATAGACTACCCTTCCAATCAGTCTGTTCCTCAGGAAGACTAACTTCCTGCCAAACGTCGTAACGGCATCTGTTAGCACCCGGTGCATCACAGCCTGTAAAAAAATAACTTATGGGATACAACCTAAAAGGTTTACTAGGTTGACTTAACCAAGCTTCTTACGGAAATTTCCAAAAAAATGAAAATGAGCTTAAAAAGCTACATGAAGCAAAAAATTTCTCAATTTTTCGGTGGCAACGCAACAAAACTTTTGAAGACGACAAGAGCTTTTCCAGCTTAATCAGAAACAAGAAGAAAACATCGTTGACAGCTAAAATATTCGATCATGGTGTTAATCGTCTCCCTAGACAATAGCCTCTAGAAGAAACTGCTACAGGTATCAGGCATAACCGTTTTCTGTCAGCCCAAACTTCTAGATTATCTGGTGAAAATCTAAAAATTCGGTTAGGAATCTTCCTTCACTGCGCTTAGCCACTCTTGACAAGGTTCTCATCTCGGCATCAGATTTTGATCATTTCTTTGTGAAACGACTGTCTTACTCTGCTCTCATCTCTTGTAAATGATCAGCCTTTAGTTCTCCTGCAGGACTTCAATTTCCTATCAATCTGATAGTAGACCAAAAAAACTCATCAGACGCCTATGAGTCTATGTAAAAAAATTTAAAAAAATTTGTGACTCAAAGGTAACGTTTAAACGGCCCTGAAAAGAATAGAGTATACCCTCAGTTTGTCAATTCAGAAGAAGATCTAAATCAAAATAATCCAAGTCTTAGACTCACTGGATAAACCAAAATCAATTTACTCTTAATTGCACCCAACATATACCACTAAGGTAATAGAAATACACCCACTCGGGTAACAAACTTTGAAATTGCTCATCAAAATTTTGACTCTACATCATACCACGCGAGCTCCATCTTGCGCTTGTCCAAACTCAAGATCACTTTGGATTGCCTCTAATCAAAATTTCGCTTCCAAGTGTCAAGAACTGGATATTATTTGGGGTCATAAGCAAATCAAATCCCGCGACCACCGACATACCAGTCTTATGATAAATCCTGAGTGTGACTCTTTCGCAAGCTCGCAACAGCTGAGTCGATGCTAAACATCAACTACAATCAACCTAAGTTTGGATATGATCAGTACCCAAAACCTTAGCAAAATAATAAAAGTAAGCTATACTCTGCTCAACTTTTATAACAGTCAAAAAAACGAGGTCGTCACCTCTACAGAGCAACATCAAAAAAGGTAAAGTAAAGCAATTAAGATAATGTAAATATAAATTATTCTTCTTCTGACAAACTTTCATTAGGGTTAGGTCCAGTGAATGGTTTTAAGTCTTTAATATGCCATCGTCCTACTTTAGTCCCATCTAAATTAACTAAACCATAAACTAAGTCTGAAATCTTTTCTCTTATCACGCAATGCACATACTTAGGTACCAACTTAGATGTGAATTTATCTGCTGCACTGGAAAGAATTTTATTTTTTCGCCAAACGTGATCACCTATATTAAAGGCAAAATCCCTTTTTCTAAGGTTGTAAGACTTACTGTTCCGTTCATAAGCCTTATGTATCCTACTACTCACGTCGGTGAAAATATCCTTTAAACCCTTTAAATTTTCGGCGTACGCACCCCTGTTACCCGGAATTATTTCGCTGTCAACATTGACATCCAAATCTACATTTTTATAATACGATCCGTACTAAGAAAGACGGTGTAAACCCTGTTACTTCGTGTCTTGCGGTGTACACGGGATTAAAACGGATGTTAAAACCATAAGTTTCACTTAAGCTCTTAAAACTCTTAGAGGTAAACTGAGTACCGTTATCGCATATTAAGAGCGATGGAACACCGTGGATTAGAAAGACATCATTTTCCAAAATTCTCTCTATATATCCAGCTTTAGAGCTTTTCAAAGGAAATAGCATGGTATACTTTGTAAACCAGCAAGAAACCACGAGAAGCCATTTATTTCCCCTTTTTGAACGTGGGAATGGGCCTACTAGATCAGCTGCTATGACTTGAAAAGGGTAATTAACCGTTTTCTCTTTTCCCATCAGTCCCATAGGTAGTGTATTTGGAGATTTCTGCGCTCCACATACTTCACAAGTCCTCACAAACTTTAAGATATCAAAACGCATTTTTGGCCAATAATACTGTTCCTGAACCCTGTAAAGAGTTTTATAAAAACCAAAATGACCAGAAGTAGGAGGAGTGTGACACATGTCTATAATTTCCTCTCTCTGTGGTTTAGGAACTAGTATTTTCCACTCAGGTACATTAACTTTTAAAGGCAACTGGTTTGGGATAAACTTGTACACGAAATCATTTTCCACCTTCCACTGCGGGAAATTTTGAGGAAATTCTTTAATTTGCTGCCGTAAATTATCGTACCATGGATCAATGCGATCTATATCAACTGTATCAATTCTTACGCCAATCTCTGCATTAAGACTGTTTTCGTCCACTGTATGTTCTGGGATTCTTGACAAGGCGTCAGGAATAACATTGTGGACTCCTTTTCTATGAATTAAATTAAATGTATGTTGTCTCAGCCTAATCGCCCAACGCGCTAGTTTGCCACTAGGGTTTTTAATAGAATTAAGCCACAATAAACTATAATGATCTGTTATGACCGTGAAAGGAACACCTTCTATGTAAGGTCGAAACTTTTCGATGTTAAAGAGTACTGCTAAACATTCTTTTTCAACAACCGAATAGTTACGTTCAGCCTTTGATAAAGTTCTACTGGCATACACTATCACTCTTTCCTCACCCTTGATTTTCTGTGTTAGGACGCCCCCTAAACCGGTATTAGAAGCATCACTAGAAATATAAAACTGTTGGGAAAAATCTGGTTGGGATAAAATTGGAGCTGAAACCAATAGCTCTTTAATCTTTATAAAAGATTCCTCGGCTGCCTTTGTCCAATCTATCGATTGTCCTTTTTTTCGTCCTTTCAAAAGATCATTAATAGGCAGACAGGGTAGAAAAATTCTCAATAAAACGTCTATACCATGAACACATTCCTACGAAGCGCTTAACTTCCGTAGTATTAGTAGGTCTCGCATAATTAACCATGCTTGCTACTTTATCCGGATCGGTACGCAAGGAATTTGAGCCTACAATATAGCCTAAAAACTTTAGAGAAGTTTTGAAAAAAATCACATCTGCTCAAATTTATCGTCAGTCCGGCCTCTTTCAATTTATTTTTTACTTCTTTAAGTAAGCGTATATGCGATTCGAAGTCTTCCGATGTTACTAAAATATCATCGAGATAGGTAAAAATATGTGGCTCATATTTCGGACCAAATATAGCGTCCACTAAACGTTGCTGAGTTTGTGCAGCGTTCTTTAGACCAAACGGCATAGTGACGAACTGAAATAGACCTCGGCCTACTACTGCAAAAGCGGTCTTTTCCTTAGAGGATTTGTCCAAAGGAATTTGCCAGAAAGCCTTTCTAAGATCTATCGAGGATACATACTTAGCATTCCTGAGTGATGTCAAAATTCTGTCGATGTTCGGTAATGGATAGTTATCAAATTTGCTGACCTCGTTGAGCTTTCTTCCGTCAAAGCATAGACGATATCACTCCGAGTTTCAACATTTCGTCTAACTCCTTATTTAATACTTTTGACATGTACGGAGACATGGCGAAGGGCCTTGTCTTTACAGGACTGGCATCAGCCGTATCTATAGACATGGTGATTTTATTCGTTCGGCCTAACCTATCTTTACTACTTATTTCTTTGAAAGAGCTTATTACGTTTTCTGCGTTTAAGCGTTCCGTCCGCGAGAGATCATCTAGGGTACATAGACGCGAGAAAAGGCTTTCTAAAGAACTTTCTGAATAACAATCTTTAAAACTTGTTTGAGAATTGACTTCTAGGGACTGTGGATACCACGAATTATTTTTAAAATTTACTAAAATTCCGAATTTTTGTGCAAAATCACATCCTAAAACCAAAGTATGTGATAGAGAGAAGGTACTACTAGAGCAGAGATTACTAAACAATGACTATTGCAGACTAGCGGCAACTCAACCGTACCTAAAACTTTTAGACGGCTGCCATCTGCAGTGGTAACACTTCTATTTTCGATATGGCATATTTTTATTCTTAAACGACTTAAAATTTTAATACCATTCTGACCTACGGAGGTATTTGCACGAGAGTCAAATAAAGCCGAGAAATGGACACTTAATAGATTTACCTTTATATGCGGTCTATTATCTAAATATTTATGCACGAATAAAGGAGATATGTGACCATTTGGAGAAGCAGGAGTTTTAACTTGAGAAGGAGGATTTTTATTAGACTTAAAAAAAATCAGAAACTTTTGTAACTATTTAGTCCAATCTGAACTATTGGATTATTTCTTTACTTAAGATCCTCGTTGGAATCTTTCTTTTATCCGCGACCGGACGTTCTGAGAAAATACGACGGATTTTCATTTCATAGTCTAACTCATATTCCAGTAGGTGATTGACTTTAAAATTGAAAACTTCCATGATAAATGAATACAATTTAAAAGAATTGTTTAAAAGGTCGTGAAAATATTTCTCCTGTGCTCCCAATAGTCAAAATAAAAAATATATAAAGGCACTTAAAATATGTAAACTTCTTTACCAAACATTTAAAAAATCTTCAACAATTTCAAAAAAAATTTCTAAGTATTGCTTGTATTAAAATTCTTTTACTAAATATGTTAAGAATTTTCAAACAAAAAATCTCCAAATACCGTTTCGTATCAGCAAAGTATTTTTAATATTCATGCAAAACATCGGTGAGAAAAAAAGTACAGTTTTTTCTTCGGTTTACCGCAAAATAAATCTAACACTGCAAAAATTAAAGTAAACCAGCACATCTGCTAATCTGAACTATAAAAGTAGCTTTTAAGAAAAAAGTAGGAATCTCTTATCTTAGAGTCGATTAACAAAATTCAAATATCTAAACCACCATCAGATAAATTGAAATAAATAATTCTACTAATTTCCTGCTTTTGTCTTATTGCTATAGTGTAGTTTCGATTAATTAAATATTATGAAATAAAAATATCTGAAAAGTTAGAGCTTTTACTTTGTTCGAAAGCTAGTACACTGAACCCTTTAAAAAATAAAATTCCAAAAGCCCCGCGTTGACAGCGCTACTTTGTAATGTGTTTTTTTACTTGCCCGATTTTTGAGGCGTTATTTTGTAACCTTAAAAATTTTGTTCGCATTTTGCGGCGTCATTTTTCTTGCAACCTCTTTTTAATTTCTGATAATGAATTGAGTGGATCCTGATTTTAAAAGAACTAAAGAAATTAAACACACACTAGCTCAGTTTTCCTGGGTAGAGAAATATGGGTAAGAGATAATTGTTATACGTCTTTTTGGAATTATTTTCTATTTTTTTTTTAAAAAAAGCTTCAGTCGTACAAATTTTTGGGCACCATTCATTTTAAAATAGAAAGGATCTAACTTCAGTTAAAAAATGAAAAAATACTGAAGTGTTTTACGGATATTACTAAAAAGAATTATACTAGTACAACTTTTCTAATCCTGAAAAGAAAAATAGGTATTCAGTGAGACACTAGCTTTAATCAACAAAAAAAGAATTTATTCATGATTTAAAATAAAATTCCAACCTTTGCAGTTTTGAGGAATACAAGAAAAATTCTAGCTTAGAAGTAGTTTTATATAATTAGAGTCCCTAAATCAGAGATTTTACTACTAAATCTTGACTACACCCGAAATCGAAGAGTCGTGATTTTCACTTCGCGATTTTTCAGTTCAAATTGCTGTTGAAACACTTATCTGCGGGGAATATATTTATTGATGTATTGTTCTGGTAACTTACGGTCTTCCTATGGGCTTCTAGGCCTTCAATGCAACACAAAACCGATTTCACACTTTTGAGAAGAGCCTACTTTAACTACTCCATTTAGAAAACAACACAAAACCCACTACGGCTTTAAAAAAAACTCGTGCTTAACTTGGCTCTCGTAGATATTGTCGTAAGCCTCTACTGCGGCTCGGTGGAAAATAAGCCTTGCTGCGGCTTGATGGTACTAAGCCTGGCGGCGGCTTGATGTTACTGCCTGGCGGCGGCTCGGTGTTCTAAGCCTGGCGGCTTGATGGTACTAAGCCTGGCGGCGGCTTGATGTTACTAAGCCAAGATTCCTGTCCTCCGGACCCTTAAATAAGCCGTGGGCACTCTGTCTGTAATATGGCGACGCCGGAACCAAAACTCCGGATACAAACATTTGACCAATCCCGGCGTATCGATAGATTCGGTCGCAAACCCGCACAGCACACTATATACCGAGCGGCTAAGCATTTCTGATTAATATACCGCTCGATACAAAAATGAAAAGAAGTACATTTTTAAGAGAAAAATCAGTAACATTATATGGTCTTAAAATCTAGAAAAAAATGAATGTTACAATATATAGATATATATATATATATATATATATATATATATATATATACATATATATATATATATATATATATATATATATATATATATATACATATATATATATATATATATAATATATATATATATATATATATATATATATATATATATATATATATATATATATATATATATATATATATATATATATATATATATATATATATATATATATATATATATATACTATATGTATATATATATATATATATATATATATATATATATATATATATATATATATATACATATATATATGTATGTATATATATTTATTTATATTTTTTTATGGGTCTAGCACACGTGCTGCAGAGAAGTCCCTAAAGCGCTCCAGGAGCGGCACGTGTGCGGAAAAAAGCAATTCACGCTGTTCTTGAATTGCTGTAAATTCTACTCGGTGGAAAACACAGCGCTGGGAAAATTATCCCAAAGGGAGGATGTTCTCCATATATAAGACTGCTTGAAAAGCGTTGTACGCGGAGTAACAAGCTGAACCTTATACAGATGTAAAATATTAGCGCGACATGTATTTCTAACATACACCGCTCTGGGAGGAATCAAGCGGGCTATATCTTTCGAACACTTTCCATGAGAATATTTGTAGAACATACTTAAGTCGCCAACCGTTCTTCGATGTTCCAGCGAATCCAGGCCGCCGGTCAGTTCCGGGTCTCCAATCAGACGAACAGCTCTTCTCTGGACAGAATCCAACAAATGTTTGGGAGCGGAGCCCCAAACATGGGAGCAGTATTCCATAGTTGGTCGAATTTGAGCTTTGTAGAGAATTAACAGTTGTTCTGGAGTATAAAGCCTTCTGGTTCGAAATAATATTCCCAACTTTTGAGCAGCTCTCCTCGCTATGCCTACAATATGTTCACGGCAGGACATATTTGTTCCCAAATTAACGCCCAACAAACTGAGTGACAATGCTAGGGGAATGGAGTGCCCCGATATAACTATGTCGAGTTCAGCAACGTTAACTTTTTTAGAAAAAACTGCCGTCTGGGTTTTTGTAGCGTTAAATACCACTTGGTTACTGCCACCCTAAGATAGAATTTCTTCCAGGTCTTTGTTAAGTTGAACGACCTCCTGCTGTCTGCGGATATTCGCCTGAGCAGCCGATGTCCGAGCGTTCAAAGTAAATGAAGAGATAAGTGTCCTGTCATCTGCAAAGCTGTAGATTGTATTCCCGGTTTTTTTCAGCAGATTGTTCATGTAAATGAGAAAGAGAGTAGGAGACAGTATGGAGCCTTGGAGCACACCAGCGTTGATAGTGAAGGTGTTAGAAAGAAATCCGTCGACCGCCACTAGTTAAGAACGCTTTCTGAGGAAACATGAGAGCTACAAGCAGAACTTTTCAGACATACCATAAGAGCGTAGCTTAGCCAACAGTCCATCGTGCTGAACACAGTCGAATGCCTTGGATATGTCAAGAGCAACCACTCGAGATTCTCCAAAGTGTTCAATTGCATTGTTCCAAACATGCGTTACATAAGTCAGAAGATCTCCTGTTGATCTATGTTTACGAAAGCCATATTGGTGATCACTAATAATGTTGAATCGTTCAAGATATTTTAGAAGATGCTGATTGATAAACTTTTCCATGACTTTCGATATTGTTGAAAGCAGTGCGACTGGTCGGTAGTTATTTGGCAGGGTCTTCTTGCCTTTTTTTAGGTATCGGCTGAACTGTGGCACATTTCCAGCAAGAAGAAAATATTCCTTTTCTGTAGGATAGGTTGAAAAGTATACAGAAAACTGGTTAGTTCCCTCGCACACTTTTTGAGAACTATGGTAGGTATTCCGTCAGCGCAAGAAGTCTTTTTGGTATCTAGCTTCATTAAAATACGCTGTCTGAAGACAACATCGGGCATCCTCGACTGCAATACGGGAACAGTAGAGTGTGAAGCAAAGAGTTCAGCCAACAAGTTCGCTTTCTCAACAGGTGTCATTGCAATGGAATTATCTGACCGTGTGAGTGGTGGTATGGTGGATTTGGTGAAATTCTGTCTAACTGCCTTAGCGACTGACCAAAAGGACCTGGAATTGTTGGGACAAGCTAGAAGTTTGTTTCTAATTCGTTGATTGTGTGCCTCCTTGGTTTCGTCGATAATTCCTGTTCATCTGTTCCGGACACGAACAAAGGTGTTAGGATTTATTGTGTTGGGATTTTCACGCCATTGTTGGTAGGCAAGATGTTTAGAAGCAATAGCTTCTTTGCATTTTCGGTCAAACCAAGGCTTGCGTTGGAGGGGCATTTCTTCGAAAAAAGGGATGTAATCTTCAATACCAGCCAAAATAGCATCGGAGACCTCCCTGGCGCAGTCAGATGGGTTGTCGGATCGAAAATAAACGTCCATCCAAGGGCAAGTTCAAAAATGTTCCATGAGATCTTCCCATTTAGTAGATTTGTAGTACCAAATCTTACTCGGCGTAGGCGCCTCTCTGTCACTGATTGGTAGGATACTCGATGTCGAAAGCAGTTTATGGTCGGAAGAACCTAACAGCGGATTTACGGTGACCGTGTAAGTCTCTGGATTGGTGGTTAAAAATAGATCAAGAAGACTGGCGAGCTCCCCGTCTCGATCAGTGATCCGTGTTAGTTCGTCAATAAGCTGAGTTAAGTCATAACTGATTGAGAATGATTCAGCTTCACTACCTTGATCGTCGGTAGTATTTGAATATTTTAAGCCAGTTGATATCGTGGACATTAAAGTCGCCCAGGACGGCAATCTCGGTACTTAGATAGTTAATTTGTAAATGATCGATGGTGTCTGCAAGAGAAGCAAAAAGTTGGTATCACTTGGTGGTTGATAGAGGATACAGATGAACCTCGTGGTTTGTTGAGTCGTTTTTTTAACCACATAACATCAAAGTTTGGGGGCTCCAGAGTCTCTTCTCGTTGGCAAGAGAGGTCGCTTCTAACAAAAAGACAGATTCCAAAATTACGCCTAAATCGGGATTAGAAGTCGTACCCAGGATAAATATAGTTGACTGTGCTAGTCGATGAACTGACCTTGGTTTCAGCGAGTACATGAGGTTTATTTGATTGCAGGTGTTGGTGCACTGAATTTATGTTCGAGTTTAAACCCTCGTATGTTGGAAAAATCTATTTTAAAATTATGATCCTACATAGTTTTCCGGTAGAACTGTTTTTCGCTTTTTCAGAAGGGGTTGTTGGTGTCTTTCCTCTCATTTGATTGTTAGTATCTACGGAGTCTTGCAGCATATACAGATAGTTTTTGTTTCAAAGTATCAAGAATTTCTGGCAGTGTTCTGTTGGGAGACTCTGATTTGATCTTTTCTGCACCTTGTGTGACACGTTTGGACGCTCTCCCGTTTCTAAACTGGGTAAGGTGTCCTAGATCTCTTCTGATGTTGTTGATTTTGTTTTCTATTCTTATTTGCCATTTGAATTTTGATTTTGTGTTGTTGGGGTTTCTTTGTCGTTGCGGGAATTTTTGATTAATTATTAAGTCGGTTGCGCTTGGGATTGATGGTGGTGGGTCTAGGCGGCAAGTGATTCTCTTCTCAGTGATTTTTTTGTCAGGTCTTGTGACTTTATTGTAGCAAGGCATGGTGTGTTCGTTGATTCCTGTGGTGCAACTCATGCGTTGGTGGTGCCGGCTTAGTTACCGGCACAACACTTTTGGCAGGTCCATTTTCGGTTGCCAGATCCTCATCATTTTGGTTCGAGCTGCCATTTCCCGCGACGTGTTCGACCGTTACGTCGCTCGCCCGATGCGTCTTTTATTGATCTACTGTTGTTTGAGATGTTTTTTAGTGTATTGTGGTGTCAGAAGCTCAAAGAGTCCCGACATTAGGTTGCCTCTTAGTAGAAAGTAAATGGTTTCGGTGTGTTTTCCTGTGCTTAATATTGTTGGTCTGTCCCTAAAAGTTATTTTTGCATCTCTTGTTCTTCGTTGTTTTGAGAAGATATGAAAGTTGCTATTTTGGGTTTCCGAGAGGACAAGTACCTCTAGGCTCGTTCCATAGGTGCCATTTTTCCTCATATAATTATAGTAGTTATTGAAGTCTTTCATATCGTCGTCTTCAATTAATGAAAATGTGTGAAGTTCCGACCAGTTTTGTTGTATATGTATCTTAGAGCACCTCTCGAAGTCTTTCATGATGGTTTTGGGTGCCATATAAGTTTAAGCTAACTGCACGGAAAAGGCAATTTCCATCACCTACAGTGTCGGATCTGTGTAAAACTATCGGGAGTATTTGGGAGTATTTATATACTTATATATATATATATATAATATATATATATTATATAAGTATATATATATATATATATATATAATATATATATATATAATATATACATATATATATATATATATATATATATATAATATATATATATATATATATATATATATATATATATGAGTATATAATATACAAATTTTTTAGTAGCAATTTTTTTTAGAGACTTACTTTTTTCCGCACAATCCTTACTCCCCTATTACTTAGTAAAAAAATTTACTGAATTAAAAACACAAACTTCTTACCTGCCTCAACCATTCCAGGTTATTTTGTCTGTCGCTTAGACCGTTAGTCAAAATTTACTAAATCTCCTATACCACCACTCACACGGCCAGATAATACTCTTGCAACACCAATTGAGAAAACCAACTTGTTAGCTGAACTTTTTACTTTACATTCTATTGTCAATTTTCAAGGAACAGTACTACCAACTAGTCCCATAGTACAGTCAAGAATGACCTATACTGTCTTCAGACAGCGTATCATAAAACACATTTTAATGAAGTTAG
>CM032454.1:100107876-100186814 GCA_019049505.1 Pachyrhynchus sulphureomaculatus | reverse complement strand
CATTGTAAAAACTTGATTAAGGTGGCAAAAAAAGACAGAGCCATCAGTTCCTATATTAGTGCTTCATTTTAACTTTTTATGTCAAATAGTTTCGGAGAAAATCAAGTGTGACAGACGGACAGACAGACACCGAAGTGTTCCGTACGGAGCACTAAAAAGATGTCAAGAGGATGTTTTTGTTGTGTGGTTAGAGGGTGATTTTGTTCTTCGAAGATTTTAATGTTCGAAATTTTCAAAATTAAAATTTTTCAATTTTCAAAATGTTATAGGTAAGTTGTCTCGAGTTCATCGTTGATTTCTAAAATATATATATATATATATATATATATATATATATATATATATATATATATATATATATATATATATATATATATATATATATATATATATATATATATATATATATATATATATATATATATACGAGGCTAGTTTGAAAAGTCCTGCAAAAATAAAAACTACTTATGTGTTCGGGGTAAACCTTTTTTATTTTTCGACATAGTCTCCTTTTAGGCTTATACACTTCGTCCAACGATGTTCTAGTTTGTTGATCCCTTCCGAATAATAGGATTTGTCCAAGTCTGCAAAATATCCATTAGTGTCTGCAATCACCTCCTCGTTTGAATAAAATCTTTGTCCCGCCAACCATTTCTTCAAATTGGGGAACAAATAGTAGTCCCGAGGGAGCCAAGTCTGGAAAATAGGGGGGATGTGAAACGAGTTGGAAACCTATTTCCATTAATTTTGCGACCACAACTGCTGAGGTGTGTGCTGGTGCGTTGTCGTGATGGAAAAGGACTTTCTTGTCGTCCAATCGCGGGCGTTTTTTTTTCTTGCAGCTCGGTTTTCAAACGGTTCAATAACGATGAATAAGATTCACCTGTAATAGCTTTACCCTTTTCCAGATAGTCGATGAGGATTATCCCTTGCGAATCCCAAAAGACAGTCGCTATAACCTTTCTGGCCGAAGGAACGGTCTTCGCCTTTTTTGGTGCAGATTCCCCCTTGGTAACCCATTGTTTAGATTGTTGTTTGGTCTCAGGAGTATAGTAATGTATCCATGTTTCATCCTTCGGATTCTTCTGGAACAGCTGCAAACCATCCTTGCAACACTTCACACGATTCCGTTTTTGGTCAAGCGTGAGCAATCGCGGCACCTATCTTGCGGATAGCTTTCTCATGTCCAAATGTTTATGCAAAATATTATGTACTCGTTCTGTCGAGATGCCCACAGCACTAGCAATCTCACGCACCTTAACTCTTCTGTCATCCATCACCATATCATGGATTTGATCAATGATTTCTGGAGTCGTAACCTCCACAGGCCGTCCAGAACGTTCAGCGTCACTTGTGCCCATATGGCCAGTCCGAAAATTTTGAAACCACTTATAAACTGTTCTAATCGAAGGTGCAGAGTCACCATAATGTTTATCAAGCTTCTCTTTAGGCGTTTTGCCTTTCATAAAGTAATGTTTAATCACCACACGAAATTCTTTTTCGTCCATTTCTTGAAAATCACTCGACTTCCTTGATTCACACGAATGCCAAACACAAAGAAATAGAACAATATGGCTGAAACTTGGTGTGCGTTCATTCAAGAGATGCTACTAACTAAACATGACCTCGATACGCGCCGGTGGTGCCATCTCTCGGACTTTGCACGAACTTTTCAAACCAGCCTCGTATATATATATATATATATATATATATATATATATATATATATATATATTATATATATTTATATTCAAATGATGAATGGTGCAAGAGATAGATATACAATAAATAATATTAATATAAAATTTTAAGTTAAAGTAAGAAATTTGGTAGTTAAGTTCGTCTATCCGTTTCGAAACTAACCGTCATCAGTTCTCTACCGCTCCTCATTAAACCGGTGTCCGAGCTGGAATTTCCCTTTTTAACATTTATAGTAATTAATGACGTGAGTCATTATATTTTAAAAATTGAACACATACAGATTCATTATTATGAGAGTCATATACATTGCTAAAATCAAACGAATACTTATAATGACGTAAGAACTTGTATATTATTTTTAGCTAAGTTCATTTATTATGTTCAAAATATTCCCATAGTCCCTTTCGGACTCGATATAGTATTTTGCACGGTCAATAAACATGTTAAATAAATTTCTCATCTTTTGAGATGTCCTTCATTATCCTAGTCGATGCCTTTTTGGATGTTTTCATTGTTCGCATAACGCGTTTCTTTCATATGCAAATGTAATTTTGGGAATAGACACAAGTCGCATGGAGCCAAACCAGGTGAATGGTTAATAGTTAAAACTCCGTTTTTGGCCAAAAAATCAGTAATAAGCGTCGAACGATGAGATACATATTATTATGTTCCAGTCGCCACTTTTACGATATTGTGGCCGCACACGACGAATATGCGACAATAAACGCTTCATAACACCTTTTCTTGCGCATTATTCTCTCCAACTCAAGAAACAACTCAATATTGTTATCACTTTATTTACTTCTACAAACCCCTTTTTTTCGGATCTCCTTCACTTGGGTGCTTCCATTCAGAGCTTTGGCGCTTGGTTTCTGGATCATATTGAAAACACTACGTCTCATCGTTACAATAGAATATTTGAAGTTTTGATATTTTTTTGCCACCTTAATCAAATCTTTAAAATGTTGACCTCGAAGCAATTTTTGGCCATCATTGCAGCACAAATTCTGCGCAAATCTTTCTAGGCCCCAAATGCTCAATCAAAATGCGATAGATTGAAACTTTGAGCATATTTAATTAGATCTTCATGTATCACAATGAAGATTTCGGCTCTTTTTTGATGAACTCACGGAGAATTTGTAAGTTTTTTTCGGTTATGGCGAATTTTAACCAACATGTTCATAACCTTCTTTACAACGGGATAGATAATCATCACCATAAATATATTTCGTCAATTAATACCTTTCGTTAAGACACTTACCGAAGTTTTACACAAATCTTACTATAATATTCGTTCTTTGTTCAAGGTTCAATTTTAGACAGATAGCTACAACAAACTTTTACTTTATTCGCCATATCTCAGCTTCTATTCATCCGATTGTCATGAAAATTATACGTAATATCAGTGAAAGATAATTAAAAGATTTTCAAGGCATATTATGCCCAATACGTGGCGCCCTTAATATTGCCTATTTTGAAAAGGGCTTCTTTATTTTAAGACACACCGTGTATGGTTTTGCGAGGCGGACTAAGTAAGAATTATTGTACATGGACCCCAGTACCCCATTTAAAGTAAAAACTGTCACTTATTTAAAGATATATATATATATATATATATATATATATTAGGCAAAACTGTATAAATATATATATATATATATAATATATATATATATATATATATATATATATATATATATATATATATATATATATATATATATATATATATAATATATATATATACATATATATATATATATATATATATATATATATATATATATATATATATATATATATATATATATATACATATATATATATATATATATATATATATTATATATATATATATATACATTTATATATATCACATTTACACACAAAGATGCAGAGGTAGACCATCGACAAGATGGAGGGACGACATAAAAAGATTAGCAGGACACTATCGGATGCAAAAAGCAAACAACAAAGCTAACTGGAAACAACTTGGGGAGGCTTCCATCAGACTGTGGATGGAATATATATATATATATATATATATATTATATATATATATATACATATATATATAAATATATATATATATATATATATATATATATATATATATATATATATATATATATTATATATATATATATATATATATATATATATATATATATACATAATATATATATATATATTATATATATATATATATATATATAATATATATATATATATATATATACAGTAGAACCACGAGTCGCGATTATCCGAGCTCCGGATTAACCGAGCCAATCTAAGAACCTGATTATCCGAGGTACGCGCGTCTATTCTGCGTATTAACCGAGCTTCTAAAATATTCTGCTGATGTGTCATCAATTCCGAAGTTTAAACAGAACTTTAAAAAGCAAATCGAAGATTGTGGGTACACGTGTGATCAAATTTACAACTGTGACGAAACTGGTCTGAATTATAAAATGCTTCCATCAAAAACACTGGCATCTCGACAGGAAAAATCAGCTACTAAGCACAAACGAAGTAAGGAAAGATTAACTATAATGGTATGTTCCAATGCATCTGGCAAGCACAAAATCCCACTGATGGTGATTGGCAAGTCTGCACGTCGAAGAGCTTTAAAAGATATCTCACCCAAAGCCCTACCAGTCTATTACAAAAGTCAGAAGAGCGCATGGATGGATGCGACCTTATTTACTAACTGGTTTGAAGAAAAGTTCGTGCCTTCTGTAACTAAATTTTTGAACAGAAACCGTCTTCCTATTAAAGCAATTTTGTCAATGGATAATGCCCCCTTTCACCCTGGAGAAGGACTTCATGTGGGCGAAATTGTAAAATTTTTTCCTCCAAATGTAACCAGCATAATGCAAAACCGATGGATCAAGGCATCCTCGAAAACATTTAAAAAAATTATAGGCGTTTATATCTTGAACATCTGTTAGAATACACAGAAAAGAAGGATATTATGAATGGGATGAGAAAGGTTACACTGAAAAATGTTATTTACTGGGTAAGTCAAGCTTGGGATTCTGTGCGTACTACCACTATTCAAAGTCTTGGTCAAAAGTTATCGATTTTGAGGACTATAATGATAGTGAAGATGATACTCCATTAAATGAATTAGCTTTGAAATTGAGAAGCCATGGAGAAATGTCCTGTTCAAATTTTGACAGCGAGATAGAAGAAAAAGAAAAAAGTTTATTTGAATTAAAGCAAAAATTAAAAGGTTGCGAAAATGTGACAAGAGAAGATGTTGAATGAATTACAGCAGATGATTTAGAAGAAGAAATGAGCATTGAAGAAATGACGAATGCCTTTCAGGAAACCGAAAAATCAGATACCTATATCACTGTTTTATATTTATATGTTAAAAACGTTAATACATCGGTTTAAAGTATTGGTGTTTATTTTTTGAATGAATAAAAAACAAATCCGGATTATCCGAGTTTTCAGTTATCCGAGGAGGGTGCCCCCCCACGTTACCTCGGATAACCGGGGTTCTACTGTATATATATATATAGAGATATATATATATATATATACATATATATATATATATATATATATATATATATATATATATATATATATATATATATATGTATATATATATATATATATATATATATATATATATATATATATATATATATATATATATATATATATATATATATATATATATATATATATATATATATATATATATATATATATATATATATATATATATATATATACATATATATATATATATATATATATATATATATATATATATATATATATATATATATATATATATATATATATATATATATATACATAATTCTTAAATATAAAATTTGTTGGGGAACTCGGCAAAGGGCGTGTTATATGTTCAAACAATGTTCATTAAGCCAATATTTATCACGCCCTTTGCCGACAACAAGTTCTAGATTTAAGAATTTTGTTAGATATGGCAACTTATATATATATATATATATATATATATATATATATATATATATATATATATATATGGCAACTATATATATATATATATATATATATATATATATATATATATATATATATATATATATATATATATATATATATATATATATATATATATATATATATATATATATATATATATATATATATATATATATATATACATACATATATATATATATATATATATATATATATATATATATATATATATATTAGAATAAGAATAAACTGGTATTATTATTGTCGCGGTCAAAAATTGCCTTGAAAAAACGGATTATACATTAATATTGTTGAAAGTTATACACACACTGCATTCGTAAATTCCTTGTACCCAAAAATTTAGTACTGTCAAGGTGAATCAAATAAAATAAACATGATGTTAGACTATATGACGACAACTTGCGGTGATTCAAGACCAACATAAAGAGCTACTTCCGCTCACATGCCGTTCTAGACGATTCAGGAATTTCTCAAAAAAGAGTATGTTGAACATATTAAAAGAAAATGCCTTTTTCGAAACTACTATATTCAAAATGTTTTTAGTGACACATTTAAAGATTCACGAAAAAATAAATAATTTTTTTCTCTAAAGGCAGTACTATTAGCACCATCTAGATGTAACTGCCGACCCAAGAACGATAATCTAGAGTAGTTTATATGGGTTGGTAACCATCAGTTGTGTGATGTTAAACAACAATTATTCAGTGAAGTAAATTGTGATGGAGCAACGCATCAAGTACTGGGTAAAAATCAACAAAACTTTACCCGAAATGTTAGAGTTATTAAATTGTTTCCGAAAGGAAGCCAGAACACGCCCGTTTCTATGGACTTAAAAAATAGCACTCTCATAGAATCAGGGCTTTTTTTTTTACGGTTCTACAGTCTGTAAGGGTTCTTTTTGTGCAAAGTTTCTTTCCTGTCTGGTCATCGAGTTTACCGCATTTTAAGAATCCTAGGATCCAGTACGACGAGATTTTTTTGTCCTCTGGTTTTCTTCTTTTTCCTTAAAATAACGCCTTTTTTTATTTATAACTTCCCCCCTCCCAGCATTTTGAACTTGGCTTCGCCACTGCCTTTCCTTTCAAAAATTCACAGATTGATGACCGGGAAGTAGAATTTCAGAATAAAATTTCAAAAGTACAATTTAAACATTGATGACTAAGAAGTGAAGATTTTTCATAAAAAAATAATCTTCTCGTATAGAGGAATTGAAAACATTTACAGCCAATTTAAAAACCGATAACTCTGTTTCTAAGATGGGTTATTATGTACATCTATAAAGGAGGAAGTTAGGATTATACTGTATGTTAATCTATCTTGGTGTCCCTTTAACTACGCCATTGGCCATTACTATGTTTCGTAGTGTTCGCCTAGCATTTTTACCTAACTGTTTTCATGTAAACATATACGCAGTGTTAAAGACGTTGAAATAAAGAAATTATTGAAGGAATGATTTATTTAAAAAAAAAACGACTTAATTTTCTATCCATATTCATAGAAGAAAAATATTTTGCTAGGTTGGCTAACACAGGAAGATAACTATTTCTTGATTTTTTTTTTATTGTAATGGATTTATTCGATGCCAGTTAAAATAGGAGTGCTGAGTTGAATTTGATGGTCTTTAAAATATTAACAATAATTAAGACGATACAATTGAAGGCATTGTATTTATGGCACAGTTCTTGATTAATATGAGAAAAATCGTGATAAGTCGACCGATCAAAGTCAAGAACGGAGTTGAATCTATATATGGTATTCCATTTAAAAAATTAGCTTAATCTACAACCAACTTGTTTGCATACACTTTTATAATAATAGAGGTATCTTAGAAAGAGAAAAACAACCATTCATAAGTTATTTCAAATTTTTTGGCCCCTCGGTCTTTACAATCTAATTAAGCTTTTTAGGATTATTTCCTCATCCTCTGTCTCTTATAAAACTAGTTAGTGCTAGACAATATTACATTAGCCGGACAATACTCTTTTGCATTAACAAATCACCCCTTCGAGTTCCTCAAGCCTTAGAGGTCTCTCAAAATTAAGTTAGAACCTAATTATGATGCTAAATAATTAATCGCATCCAAATAAGATTCGAATCTATCCACAATTAAGTACCACCGAGACCTTGTCTTGATTACAATAATATAAAAACAAACGCCTCCAGAATAATGAATAAAAAATAGTTAGTTAGTTTCTTATAGACAATTGTATATTGCACAAAAATATTGAACATTCGTCAGCAAATTACTTGATATTTGACAATGAAATACTAAAATTGACCTATATTTTAAGACCTCATTTTATATAAATAATAATTATTCGTAGTAATTAATAAAACGAAAATGTCTTGAATTTTCTTTTTAATAAAATTCTATAAAAATGTTTTGGAAAATTATGTACATTCTAGGTACATTCTAGAAAATAACTAATTATAAAAATAAAAGTAAGAAAATCTAAGAGTAAAATGGCAACTTCTGCTTAGCGTGCATAGAGTTTTGGGTTCAATCCCAGACAACTCAGTATATCATATTCCTCATCATGCTTTTCGCCAGTAGACACCGGCAAACTCTTGAAGGGAGGGGGTAGGGGGGAGGAGAGGCGACTCGGATCATCTTTGGCTGATGAAAAGGCACCGTTCGATCGAAATAGTGATAGTTCACGTACCTGGGAAGCATAAATATTGAATCTAATAAGACAGAGCGTGACGTAAATAGCAAAATCCTTAAAACCCGACAACCCTTGGGAAGACTAAATCTCATAAGAACCTCTAATCCATACAATTAGAAAGCCAAACTGAAATTCTTTACCAGCAATGTAAAATCAGTTCTGTTATGCATCTTCGAAACATGATAGGTCACAAAATCAAACACTGATAACCGACAAACTTTCATAGATAAATGCTTGAGGAAAATACTTCTAATTTACTGATCTAATATTGTAACAAACGAGGAATTACGGTGGAAAACATACCAAAAACATATAGAAGCAGAAATTAGGAAGAGAAAATTAAGCAATCTTCGCCATACATTAAGCAAACCAAATAAGAACATCGCCAAAATGGCTCCGGACTGGCATTCGCAGGGCCAACATGGTAGAGAAAGACCCAGAAACACTTGGCGCAGTATTATAGTGGAGGAGGCCCGAAATATGCAAAAAACCAGGACAAAAATCAAACAACTAGCGCAAAAGAGTCAACAAACCATTTTTGTGGAGGGATTATGTCTTGACTGAGAGATTCTAGAAAACTATTCTTTAAGCCGTTTATTTGACATGGTTGAGTAACAAACCCACAAATAACCACATGCACATTCAGATTTGCAACGTGAACTAAAACGACTAAAACAGTAGTTGTCCATATACATAAGTACACTGCATACTTTTGTTTTA
This sequence comes from Pachyrhynchus sulphureomaculatus, assembly GCA_019049505.1. NCBI lineage: Eukaryota > Metazoa > Arthropoda > Insecta > Coleoptera > Curculionidae > Pachyrhynchus > Pachyrhynchus sulphureomaculatus. The sequence goes on along the minus strand of CM032454.1, from coordinate 100,177,716 downwards.
TTTCTTTAGAATTTTTATGTATTTCATTGCGTTTAAAATTCAAAATGATCTCGATTGCTGTGCTTAACCTTGAAGAATTAACCTGAACTAACCTGTATTATGTAGTTTTTAGTTATATTTCATGTAATTTGTTACAGACTTATTTGATTTTTACGTTGGTCAGAATGGCGCCTGATGCCTGTTATATTTGGATATTGGTATAACCACCGACGAGTACCTATTGTGGGTCTCAAAACAACCCAACAGAATCCATCAATTAATTTTAAAGACCATGACAAATCATAAATCATATTTTATACTTGCTGTACTTTTCTGTTTCTCTTTCAAAGTTAGGTACCGGTGTTAAACATGAAATTTTAACTAGTCTATTTAGCCTTCGTTTATTAAAACATGTCAAGTAGAGTTAAACCCAACAACGGAATAATAATATCTGCATATACGGTGAAATAAAATGCAAAATACGTTTACTGCAAGACGAAACGATAAGAGACCTGTATAGACGACGATTAGATCAAAAATTAAATGAATTCAACTACGACAACCTCGAACAGATGTATAACCACATAAAAGAATGCCTCAAACAGGCGGCCCTAGAAGCATTAGGTAAAGAAACAACGAGAATAAGAAACATAAAATTAGAATCTGCGAAGAGAAGAAACCAAAGAATATATAAAAGAGAAAAAAGACTATACGAAAAATGGCTGAATACAAAATCAGAAGAAGATCTACAGAAATATAAAGAGAAAAATGCAGAAACGAGGAGGATGATAAACAAAGAAAAGAACAAGCGACGGGAAAGATCATGCGAACATGTAGAACAGTATATAGGAGGAATTAGAAGCACAGAGTCATAGAGAATAATTAAAGCATTAAGGACCAACAAAAGAGAGAAGACGTATATAGAGTGTATCCCAGAAAGCGAGTGGGAAGAATATTATAAAAAACAGCTAACAGAAGACAGACAAGAATTCCAAGAATGGAACCCCGAAGAAGAACAGAATGAGGAAAAAAATAATAGAACTAAGCTATGAAGAAGTAAAGCAGACAATAAATATACTCAAAAATAATAAATCTGCAGGCCCTGGAGGTGTGGTTAAATGAAATGATTAAGTACGGGTCTACTAACTTACATCAAATGCTAAGAAACATGTTCACAGAGCAATAAATAGAGAAAAAAAAATACCAGACGAATGGTTAAAAGCCTATATAGTATCTATATTTAGAAAGGAAGATCGCAGAAAATGCACAAACTATAGAGGCCTAAGCATAATATCGAGTATGGGACGTATGTATGGAAAAATTATTAAAAATATCATAGAGGAAAATATTAAAGGAAAAATTGAAGAAGATCAAGCAGACTTTACGGCGGGAAAATCTTCATCACATATACACTATAAAACAAACAACTGAAAAAAACTGGCAAAGAATAGAGAAGTTCATCTAGCCTTCATAGACATAAGAAAGGCCTATGACTCAGTACCAAGACAAAGTTTATTGAACGCAATGAAAGAAAGAGGCATTGACAAAGAACTAATATACGCAGTAAAAGCTCTCTACGAAAACAACACAGTGAACATAAAAATAGGACATAAAATAGGGAAGAGATTCCAAACATCAAAAAGCCTATTACAAGGATGCTCTATATCCCCAACAATATTCAAAATATACCTCGAACAAACATTAAAAAAATGGAAGAAAAAAAGAAGTGGAATGGGAGTACCAATACGAGAAGATTACTTATAGACTCTAAGTTTCGCAGACGACCAAGTAATTATAGTACAAGATGAGGAAGACCTCACTTATATTTTAAGAACAGAAGAATACACTAAAGCAGAATTAACAATAAACTTTGATAAAACGGAATATCTAACAACAAAGGAGGGAAATGCAGAGAATCTAGCACCGATAGATTTAAATATTTAGGAACCATCATTTCGAAAAAAGCAACATCAGAAGAAGAGATCCGCCAAATGAGATTTTGGCGAAACGTCGTGCAAATTCATTGTTAAACAAACGGATTGAAACCCGGAATGTATAATTTATATATATATATATATATATATATATATATATATATATATATATATATATATATATATATATATATATATATATATATATATATATATATATATATATAATATATATATATATATATATATATATATATATATATATATATATATATATATATATATATATATATATATATGTTACAATAGAACTTTTCACGGATGGTGGAATGTAATACATTAAAATTCAAGGTCTCAATCCGTTCGTTTTTGCACGACGTTTCGCCAAAATCTCATTTGGCATTTTCAAGTGCCTTTGCTGTTGCTGCTACTCGATAATGTGATCTTGCTGCTGATGCCGCTAACTGATCAGTTAGCTTCGAGCGACAGCAGCAGCAAGATCACAGTATCGAATAGTAGCAGCAGCAAGCTAACTGATCAGTTAGCTTCGAGCGGCAGCAGCAGGAAGATCACAGTATCGAGTAGTAGCAGCAGCAAAAGCACATGAAAATGCCAAATGAGATTTTGGCGAAACGTCGTGCAAATTCATTGTTAGCAGATTGAAACCCGGAATTTTATTGTTACCACATTCCCTTTTCCAAAGTTTTAACGCTTGTTCAACATAAATCTTAAACAATGTTGGGGAGAGACAGTATCCCTGTTTGAGTCCTTTGTTCACATAAAAACCTTCTGAAATCTGTTGCCCAACTTTGACTTTCGCAGTGTTATTCTTATATTAACTTTTTACGGCTTTAATTAAATTTGAATTTATATTCGTTCTTTCTAGGGTTTCCCATAATCTGCTGAAAGGTACATTATCGTACCCCTTTTTGAGGTCGAATAAGAAATGGACTTCTTGGTCGTACGCCGTTTTCTTCCCTATTATCTGGGTCAAGCTGAATAGATGATTCACTGTCGATCTTCCCGTTCTAAATTCTTTTGCTTCCATATCGTAGTATTCCTTTTCTATTCGATTCTTAAGAATTTTTCCACATATTCTGCTGAGTAAACTGGTCACTTCAATCCCTCTGTAATTGTTGCAATCAGTCCTACTTCCCTTTTTGTGAATTGTGGATATTATATGGTAGATACTCTCCGCTCGTCTGGTATTTCTCTTTTACTAATCCATTCTTGGAATAGCTTAGTTAACAGCATGTATAATTTCTTGGTTCCATTTTTCAGAAGCTCTGATGGTATATTTCCTGATCCGGGTGCTTTGTCATTTTTAAGTGATCGGCATACGTTTCTAACTTCTGCAACCGTAATTCTGAGCGGAGTAGCCTTTCCGTTTACATGTTGTGTCTCATTTTCTTCTTGGAATTCTTTTCTATTTCCTGTCAATAACGCTTTGAACTATTCGTCCCGTCCTCTTTATTTTACCCTTTTTCAAATAGTCAATCATGATGATACTCTGTGAGTCAGTTGCCACCACATTTTGTTCAGATAAAACTGTTTTGGCTTTTAACTCCACCAATCCACTGTTTTGACTGTCGTTTTGTCAGGGTGTAATGGTGGATCCACGTATCGTCTACAGTAACAACAGATGTTTTTTTTTTAAATGTCTTTCCTCGTGCCTTTTTGGTCTGAGGTCAAAAACTCATCGCGTATTCAGCTTTTTAATTTTTAGAACTTTATGCATGATATTATGTACCCGTTTATATGGGATGCCTACCATTTCAGCAATCTCGCATAGCTTAAGGTGAGATCTTCAATCACGATATCATGAAATTTAATCGACCATTTCTTCGGAAAAAACCTACATTGGACCTCCTGAATATGCAGCATCTGCAGTACTCGTGCGGCCACGTTTAAATTCATTTATCCAGTAACAAATTGAATTGAATTCAGGTGCAGAGTCCTTCAGCTCAGTTTCTATCTGGGCCGCAGTCCACTTTTTTAAGTAAAAATATTTTGTCTGCTGATACTCGGCTTTACCCATTTGTAAGAAACGTATAATACTGGTTTCTTACAATAGCTGCCTCTTAACAAAATGTCTCGCCATTTTTTAGAAATATACCAGACTTATCAATACACCCTCATATTCGTGTGTGTTTTAAACTCTGCGAGTTTTTCTTCAGGCAGACAAGTTAAAAAATACACATTCGTAGATTACTGTTACCTGATTTTTTTAGATTATTCATAGATTTCTGCAACTATAGGTCAGTTAATAAGTTTTGAAAGCGGAAATGAAACAAGAGGAATTATGGAGTGAAAATTCTTTAGTATAATCTCCCTTAAACTCAAAAATTTTTTCCAGCGATTTTCCAATTCATTTCTGAACTGGTTTTCCGGAAGACCGTCAATATACCCATCTACGGATGCTATCACCTTATCGTTTGTCGCTTCCCATGTAGAAATCTTTTGAGGTTAGGAACAGATGGAATTCAGACTCCAGATCTGAAGTTAACCAATTAATAAAATTCCTTTTACATCCCAGAAAACTGATGCCATAATTTTTTTGGACGATTTTGACCACCTTGGCTGCTTTGGAGCTGAGCATCTGGGCTCAGTCCACCGTGCGGTTTGTTGTCGCAGTTCAGGATCATACTGGTAAACCCAAGTCTCATCCATACCCAAACAATAGTTAACATCTCATGTACTGATCCATGTAAGATGCCTATAGCCTTAGCTAAATCATCCACGGTTAATGGACGGTCTTCCATTATCATATTTTGTACTTGCACAACAGTTTATTCAGTTGCAGTTTTTGGACGTCCTGAATGTGAATCATCATTGACGCTTTTACGACCACGTTTAAACTCGAGTCCATCTATGAACAGGAAATAAAGGAGCAGGCTCCTTTAACATTTTCGCTAACTTTGCATGGATTTCAGTTGCTGATAAACCTTCCAAAATAAAGAATGTTATCACTGCACGATACTCAAATACGTCTACTTTAACTAGCTGACAAGCAATGAATGGCTTCACAGATCGACTTGAAATTTTTGGTTGTTCATATGACAGATAAAGCTTCAAAAAGGCGTTCACTATTTGGTTCAAGTGATGCTTTCTAGGTGCCGTTTTCAAAACTTATTGACTGACTATTTACCTATGTTACAGTTTCAAGACAAAAAACTGGTGTTAGTTCTCTCGCGCACTTATTTGAGTACTATGGCAGGTATTACATCAACTTCAGAATCTTTTAGCTAAGTAAATAAATAATATTAAGAAATAAATAAATCTTTTTCAGCTTCTCAAAACATATAATTTTTATACAAATAAATACTTGTTATACCAATATCTCTCTTATTTTAGTAGGCGACTACTATTGATTAAGTTAAGTGAACAGTAAAACAAAAAATTGTTTTTTCATTTACTGGTAAACTCCTTCAACATGCTTCGCTATCACTGTAGCTTTATCAAGAATAAATGAGCAAGATGGAAAACTTATTATATATATAAGATCCCTACAGGTAAAATACAATAATTCTGGGAATTCCTATTATACTGTCATAAAATTTTCTATTATAGGTAACAAATTATTAGGTACGGTATTATTGAAATATATTTAAAAGGGATGAATTTTTTAATTCTAAGTGGTCATTTAACAAATAATTAGTATTTTTAAATTTATTGATTTCCAGAGATTAGAGGAAATTTAATTTACACCCTTTATTTTCAACATGTAAAATTTCAAAGTTTTTATTAAACTGATATTCTGATTCTATCAAATGGTTCGCATAATTTGCATTTATTAGTTATAAAAGAGGAAAAATGTTTGTTATTATTTTTTTGAAGTTTCTTCCTGTTTGACCAATATATGTACAATCGCAATTCTCTCAGTTAAATTTATAAACACCTGATTTTTGCTCTTTGTCTGTTTTTGATTTATTATTTTTTATATATTTGCTTAGAGTGTTATCTGTTTTAAATGCTATATTAATATTTAGTTTTTTTGTTGTGATACTTCTAATTTTATTGCTAGTCTCACCTATGTATGTAATAACACTATAACGTTTTTGATTTATTTTTTGTCTAGGAAAAATTAGTTCTAATGCTTTTTTATATTTTTTCTTTTTTAATATTTTGTTTATGATATCTACATTATATCCGTTATTAGCTGTAATTTGTTTTATTATGTTTAGTTCTTTAAGAAAATCGTATTCATTTAATAGAATTGATAGTAATCTATGGATCATGTTATGAAAGGCAGCTAGTTTGTGTTGGATTGGATGACATGATTTATTATGTATTGTTGTGTCAGTTTGAGATAGTCTGTGGTAAATAGAGAAAGTACGTTAATTATTATATTTTGTTATTGTTAAGTATAAGAAGTTTATGCTATTATTAGTTTCTTCTTCTGTAGTGAATTTTATGTTAGAATGTAAATTATTTATATGATCAGAAAATATTTTGAGTTGTCTATCTGTTCCTGTGAAGCAGGCTAAAATATCATCGACATATCTATACCAATAAATGAATTTTTTAAACAGTGGATGTTCACTAATTTTGGATTCTATGAAGTTCATGACAATTTCCGATAGTAAGGGACTAAGAAGATTACCCATTATAAGACCTTTATTATTAGTGTATATAATGTTATTAAATTCAAAATAGTTTTGTATTAAACAAGTCCTAAGTGTAATGAGTATTTCTTGTTTTTTAATATCATTAACGTGGTTTGAGTTTAAAAGCTGTTCAATTAGTGCTATAGTAGTTAGCTATATTATAGTGGTTTGTTCGGAAATAAATTGGTTACATCAAAAGAGATGAGTTTCGTTTTGTTAGGAAGTTGTATATTTTGAATTCTATTAACATTTTCTCAGCCATACTATCACACACATATTTCCTTTTCAATTTATAGTCTTTCAAAACTTCCAAAAGATACCTTTTTTGTAACTAAAGTCAAAATAAATGTCATTTTCTAACCTATATACCTGTATTTCCGATTTGATGTTGGCTGCATTAGGAACCTTATTTAGTAGACGACTATGGTAACTTGCATTGTCCATATCCATAACACTCTGTTCGAGAACATTTGGCAAAAGAGAATTTTGAAACCAATTTTCAAAAAGTTCTGCGGTCGTGTCTTCGTGATAGTCCAAACTAGAATCTTTTATGTTTTTTGCAGATAATAGTAGACAATTTGAAATCTATCCCTTTTCAGATCCAGCATGCAAAATGGTTATTCGTTTACCTTTATTTGAAGGTGCGTTAGTCTGACATTTTGTACTGTTGTCAACCCGCGCTTTTTGCACAGTGTCATAAGTATCGAACCATGTTTCGTCAAGGTAAATTATTGGCCAATTCTCTGATCGATACTTTTTAATTTCTTGTAAATTAGTATGTCGCAAGATTCGTATTTTTTGTGACTCTATCACTACTTGACTTTTGTTGATTTTTCGGAACGTGAATCCCATTCTTAAGAGAATTCTGTGAAGGGTTGATCGGCCACAATGTATATTGGCCCCGTCCTGCACCAGTCTTAATTTTATTTTGTCTAGTATCGGCACCAACTGCTCTTCATACATAGAATATATTTTTCTCCTGATGACGTCTTGTCCACAATCGTCTACATGATGTATTTGAAAATCATTTCGTTTTTTCCTGTTCCTGATGGTTTTCCTACCATACCCTTAATCGTAGAAGTTGAGGTTTTTTTTAGTTCACTGATTTCTTGCAAAACACTTTGTTTATTAAAATTTATTTTTACCAAACTATCGTAAACATTTTTCACTATTTGTTTAGCGTCAAGGGATAAATGTTTGCTCTTGCGATAGACACTACTGCAATTTTCCCACGGAGGCCACATAATTAAAATAGAACCGTTACGTTGTAAGTTGTAAGTAAAATTAAAAATAAAAATAATAAGTATCTTTCGAATCTTATTATCAAATATTTAAAGGGCTCCAAACCGGGTTGCCAGGTAAAAATAGATCCAATATGATTGCAGGTGCAAGTGAGAGCGGTATGCAAAGCAGATAAAATAAAAATACTTTTATCGTAATACCTGACAACTATACACAAAACCTGAATAGGGTCGTTTATTGCCCCATTGAAAAATCAAAAAGGAAGGATCTTATATCTTGGGATTTACTTTACCTATAATATAAAGTTTTATGACAGTATAATTAGGAATTCCCAGAATTGTTGTATTTTACCTGTAGGGATCTTATATATATATATATATATATATATATATATATATATATATATATATATATATATATATATATATATAAATATAATAAATTTTCCATCTTGCTTATTTATTTTTGATAAAGCTACAGTGATAGCGAAACATGTTGAAATAGTAAAATAAAAGTGGAGTTTACTAATATGTTAAATGAAAAAACAATTATTTGTTTTACTGTTCACTTAACTTAAGCTTAATGGATCGCCACCAAGTATCGGCCAAAACAATACGACTACTATTGCTTTTACCAAATTAAACATTTTCTATGGTAGTATAATTAGTACAAAAGAACCAACTATTAAAAAACAAGTTAATTTTTGATACATTGCTTTTACAGGCGATTACAAGAAATATCCTCAATATGGAAACACCTTAGAAATAATAAGGTATTTTAGACACTGAAATTATATTTATTATTTAAGTAATTCCGGTGGATAAAGACAATTACAATCTTTTTTACCACTTAGGTAGTGTCTCTACAACGTCCAAAAGTCACTTTTAAAAAAATTGTTCCTAACGTTGGATATGTAAGCAACTTCGCTAAATTCGTTTATTCCAGGAATATTAATGTAGGCATTAAAACTTAAATAACTTTCAAGGAATGATTAAAAAATAAATAACTGTAATGTTTTATTTGCTCATATTAGTTGCATTTAATTAAAAAATATTGATTAAAATAAAATTATTAGAATGTTGCTTAGATGGATAAAATAATATACTATTTGACGAGGTATTTTTGATATTATTAAATAGTAATCTTAAGTTAAAAGGCATAATTATAACTAAAAACATTCATTTTGAAAATAAGCACTTACTAGACGCGCAGCAAATTCAATCACAATGCTTATACTGTAGTAAAAAATATTAAAAAAAACGGTCAAGTGCAAGTTCGACTTGCACAATTAATGTTCCGTACCGTGATTGCCTTTAAATTAAAATAAAATGCTAATCTAGGCTAAGTTAATTAGGTCCCTGACATGTATATATCTTAAGATCCATGTATTTTCACGTTTTTTCTTAGTCAATAACACATTACAGTATTTTAGCTACTTAATAGCCAATAAATAAATGTAGTTCAATCTAGAATCTAGTAGTAGAAGTGTAAAACAAATATTTACGACCTAAATCTTATAATATAATAAAGTTATAGCAAAATTTAAAAATATATTAGATAAACACCTAAATTAATAAATCCCATCGGTAGAGTAATACAGCTTACAGCGACAATAAACAGTACATGTGAACAACTCTTAAAGAAGGAAAAAGTACTTCATAAAGAATGGATGGCTGAAGATATCCTAGAAATGATGCAAAAAAGAAGAAAACTAAAGACCAACCCTGCTCAGTACAGAGAAGTCAATCCAGAGATAAAAAAAGAAATACGTTTGGTTAAAGAAAGGTGGATGAGCGAAGAATGTTTAGACTTCGCAAACTTACACAAAAAAGTGAAACAACTAACTGCCTTGGACGACAACGACGGTAAAGTAGTTATTGAGAGTGACGATAAACTGAATGTATGGGAGATTTACATAATTTAATGACAACCGATCTTAATTATAAACTAATAAAATATTTTTATTCTCGGTACCCATTCGTGTGTGCACTGGAAAGTATATTAACAAAACTTCCACCATATTGTCGTGGAACAGAGTTTTCATTTTTTTTTTCATACAAGATAAATTATCAAATGTAATGCACTCGTAATAATTTTCGCGGAATCTACACTTTATGAAGAATGTTCTAGAATTTTTTCAAAGTTTTTACTTTTCGAGATAGGGGAGGGGGCACGGGTTTTTGGCCAATTTTTTAAAAATAATACAAAGAAAAATGTATTTTTGAACTGGTGTTTTCACAAGCTTTCCTTTGACATCCTATTTGATGACCTGGTAAAAAAAATGTTTTTTTTTACTTTCGATTTCACTCCCCAAAACTAACTCTTTAAGACAAAATTTAACTTTCAAAACTACACGGCTCTGACTGGGCCATTAGTTCCTGTATCTATGTCAAATAGTTTCGGAGAAAATCAGGTGTGAAAGGCAGACAGATAAACAGATGGTCACTGAAATGACGCTTTCTTTTTATTTCATTCTGTGTTACTATGTCCCTTCATGAGATCAATTATGACTTTATCAAGAAATATCATGTGTAAGGCTTAATTTTTATTTAAATTTCAATTAATATCAATATGATACTAGTGATTCTGTACTAATGCGTGAATAATAAATAATGTTTTGGTTAAAAATCACATATTATTATTTTGAATAAGCGCGCGAGGATTGAAATGTGAGTAAAAAAATAGGCTTGATCTAGCTACTTAAAACACATTTTTTTTACATAATTCGACTTAATTCATCAATATAGTCTCCTTCAAGAGCGGTACAATCAGTCCAACACTTTTCTAATATTTCTTGCAGAAGGATTTGTCTTTGCTTTCAAAATGGGCCTTCTTTATTGGAGTCAAATCTCTTTCCCGCGAGCATTTTTTTCAGGTCTGCGAATAGATGATAGTCAGTGGAGGCCAAATTCGGAGAATACAGTGAATGAGGAAGCAATTCGAACTTCAATTAATGCAATTTTGTCATCGTAACCATGTAATTGACCATTGACTCGATGTTGAATCGATGCATTGTCTTGATGATATTCGCGATTTTGCCTGGTTTTTTATATGATATTCTCAGCGTAGTTGATAAAAAATTATTCCATGCGCATCCCAAAATATAGAGGCCAAAACCTTCCCAGCCGACTGGTCACTTCGGCCGGCTTTTACCGGCTGCTGTTCACTTAGTTAACTATCGATTTGATTCCGGTGAATAGTGGTGGATCCATGTTTCATGCATTGTTACATATCGCATGAAAAAATCCTTTTTATTGTGCTTAAATAGGTCCAAACAAGGCTCTGAATCATCAACACGTTGTTGTTTTTTGTCCACGGTACCTATTTCAAACAGAGCTTTCTCATGCCCAAATGTTCATGCAAAATATGACCAACACGTTCTTTTGATATTTTTAGGCTGTCAGCTATCTCACGCAATTTCACTTCATGGTCATCCAAAATAATTTTGTGGATTTTTTAAATGTTTTCCGGTGTAACCACCTCATTTGGGCGTCCAGAGCGTTTAGCATTATCAAGGCATTGCTTTGCTTGAACGGTATTTTTTCCCACCAAAAAAGAGTGTTTAATCAACACATGAATTGTTTTAAAAATATCAAAAGTAGCGTCACTAAAACCACTGTAACTTGTAAACTAATCGTCGAAATATCATAAAATTTTGACACGTATTGTTTGAAGGTTGGTACTTCCTAAAAATCGTATGGATTATTTGAAAAGGGCGACATCTATGTGACAGACCAAAAACTTTTAAATGATTTTACTATTTAGGTTATTTATGGGTCCCTTTTGCAGAACTCATGAATGGTTTGGTATACTCGATCCATGGGTTAAAGTAAGATATATCTTGCATTGTACCTGAGGGATATTTTCATTTTCAAATTTTTCTACCTAAAAGAACTCATTTGAAAAATTGAATCCGTAGAAATGTTCATTTCTTTTTATCTCTATCCATAAGCATTAATAGCAGATGCTACGACTAGTGACATCACTAGTGTAATAAGACGGTGTTATCCCTAATTACGTGTTTCTATTAAACAAAAATTTAACAAGCAATAGAAATGTAAAGAAAGTTCTAGCTTGACAAATAGACCATTAATCAAGAGTTGTAAAATTGCATTTAATTGTAAATTGGAACATTTATATGAGGGTAAATGAATAATGTAACTCTTTTAAATTTAATAAAAATTAATTAGCCAGGAGAAATTACTGACTCTAAATTGTTGGGTGATGTCAAACCAATTTGCAGTATTGCTGTGGCATAGCTAAAGGTAGGCCAGGCGGAGTAACCGCCCCTACCTCTTCTGACCCTATGAATATAGAACAGCCCTCTTTTAAAAATAAGTCTTTCTGATGGAAGAGTTTTTTTTTGTGAAAATGTTTCTCCCCCGCAGTTATCGATTTTTAAATGGAATTTAAGTTTTTAAAATCCTACTCTAGGAAAGGGGTCTGTTTTGTCAAAAATCGTCACCTCATATCATAGTTGGGAGGACTCTATGCTTTTAGAGTTCCAGTGCAAGGAATGTTTTTTTACATCAAAAGAGATTGTCCCCCGCTTGTCGATTGGTGCCGGCTTTTAAAGAGGCGTATTTTGTTTCCATATACTCCCCTGCTGCCTCTTACACCTTGCCACAGACTATATGCTACAAGTTAAATGTGAGTCGAGGATAGTAAATCAATAATTAAGAGTAACTTCCCGCTTACATACCCTGACAGCATAGAAATTAAGCTTTTTTTATAAATTTCTCTTTCTTTTTTTTTTGAAGTATATGTGGTCTAGAAGATTAAATGTGTTAACGTATCTGAAACAGAGTCTTTTTAATTCATAGTAGCGTTCAAACTTCTTTCTCTTTCCCTCCCCTTTGTTAACATGGATTTTTCGTAGTTTGTCATTTTTCGTGGTATACAGGGTGAATCAATGATAGAGTAAAGTTCATTATTTCATTTGTTTCAGGAATGACAAAAAAATGTTAAATACAATAGTTTTAGGGAATGTTAAGGTGCATAGTTTAATTATTTTTGAGTATACAGGGTAATTCGAAAAAATGTGGCCGTAATAACATATGTTTTTTTTAAATGAAACATCCTATTTTCTAACTTATTTTTAAATTCTGCGTAAAATTTCATAACTTTTTTATTAATAATGTTATATACCTAAACCTAGTAGTTTTTCTAATATTTCAATTTTTTTAGAAAAATACTAGTTTTCAATTTTTTACAATTTCTAATTGCTAATAATTGGAATAAACATCCACTATATTTTGTATCTTATGACAATTGTTTCGGTACACAGTACCTTCGTCAGTTACCGATTATTTGACGAAGGTACTACGTACCGAAATAATTGTCATATGATACAAAATATAGTGGAAATTTAGAACTAACAGAAGGGCTTATTTCAATTTAAATATTTAGTTGTTAATAGTTAAAATTCAATAAACTCATTATATAATTATTATAATTGTTCGATAACCTTTTAAAATAGCTTCCTGTTTTTTCTTAAAACTGTTCTATAGTGCCTATGCTTATGTACGTTCATATACGTATATATATATATATATATATATATATATATATATATATATATATATATATATATATATATATATATATATATATATATATATATATATATATATATATATATATATATATATATATATATATATATATATATATCATCGGCCCTGAAGAAATGGTGACATAAATATTGCCGTCATTGGTAAACCCTACACACAATAGGGTCGATCGTTAATCGGAAGGTCAAGTCTACAGTGTTGCGAGATTTGACTAGGCTTTTCCCAACAAATTTAATAATATTATATATATATAATATATATATATATATATATATATATATATATTTTCTCACCGGTGTGAAATGATGGTCGGTTTCGCTGACGTTTCGATGGAAACTCATCCATCTTTTTCAAAGCGCTGATCACTGGTCGGTGTCCATCGAAACGTCAGCGAAATTCATCAAGGGACTTTAAGCTAACATGAGATACCCGAAAAACCACTACTACATATATATATATATATATATATATATATATATATATATATATATATATATATATATATATATTTATATTTATATATACAGTCCCTGGCCAAATTATTAGACGCACTGCAAGATTTCATGTAAAATATTAATTACCGAGTGATATTGTACCGTTTTATTATTTTAAATTGATTTGTTTTTTATTTTTATATTATCCAATCAATTACCTATTTATTTGACATAAATAAAACAGCATTAATTTAGAAAAGCATAAGTTTATTAAGTTTTAAAGAAAAGTGAAATTAATGTTAGTAAAAGTCAATATTTAGTTAAGCCACCTTTAGCCGCTATCAAAGCTTTAATTCTGCGCGGCATGCTATCAATGCAAGATTGTACTGTCTCCTGCATTTGAGGATGATGATTCCACACATGAAATAATCTTTTCTAGGAGCTGGGTTTTGTTGGTAATCACATCTTTAGCCACTTCTCTTTTCATCAGCTCCCACACATTTTCAATGGGGCTATTACCCGGCCAATCCAACAGAGGGATATTTTTTTCTGCCAAAAAAGCTTTAACAGACCGAGCAGTGTGGCAGGGAGCTCCATCTTGCATGAAAGTGAATGGTTCCCCATTTGGAAACCATTCTCTGAGCTGCGGAATCAACCGATTTTGTAATACTTCTTTGTACTGATCTTGCCTCATTATTCCTTTGACGACGTACAGACGTCCAGTGCCCTTGCCGCTGATGACTAACCAAATCATCACTTTGGTGGGATGTTTAACCGTCGGGACGACACAATCAGGATGAAACTTTTCTCCATGACGACGACGCACATACTGAGCTTTATTCTGCAAAATTTCGAATGTGCTTTCGTCACTGAAGCAGACCTGTCAAAAATAGGAAAAATATATAAACTTCCATGTTTATTTGCTTTATTTTAACTGAAAATGATAATAATGTATCAATTATTGATTAAATTGCTGTATCTTACCGATCTCCAGAAGTCCACATCTTTGTCTTGGCCATGTTTGGCCCACTTCAGGCGCTTTGCTTTCATTGCAGCTGTTAACTTGGGCTTCCTGGCGGGGCGACAGGCCTTAAAATCTAATTCTTTCAATTTTCTTCGAACAGTGCGCTTAGAAGCATTTACGCTAGCATCCTGGAGTTGTGATTTTATTACCTTTGTGGTAGCAAATCTGTTTTCTACACAAATTTTCTTCAAACATCTCTCTGACCGTGGAGTGAAAATTGGTTTTCTACCGCATCTTTTCTTTCTTTTCGGGCTTAATTCCTTCCCTGACTCAATTTTCTTTTTTATGCGTCATACACTAGCTTCAGAAACCTCCAATCTTCGTGATATTTCTCGATTTGTAAATGTTTTCGCAATCACAAGGGCCTTCACTTCAGCTTTTTTACGTGGTGAAAGATCGCCTTTTCTACCCATAATGAAAATAGTCCAATTACTTTTTTAAAAACTGCATACAAAATAAACTAATAACTGAGTAGTATAAAACTGTTAAACAAACAATCACAGTCCATAAAGCCACAGAAACACGTCCGTACCTGACTCGATCCGATCGCGACTGATACAGGTTTGTAGTTGTTTACGTTCATGTATCACTTTGCCAACACAGGGTTGCCATATGTTAAAAATAAATACAAATATGTAGTCTACAACAATTCTTTTAAATAAAAATCAATAATATTGTAGTTTAAATATACCATTATTGCATAAAAACTCTTAAGAAACATAAAATTACTAAAAAAAAATACAGTGCGTCTAATAATTTGGCCAGGGACTGTATGTATATATATATATATATATATATATATATATATATATATATATATATATATATATATATATATATATATATATATATATATATATATATATATATGTATATATAGATTATTACCTTTTAAAATAATTACTCCCCAGCACCAATAAATTAATTACAAAGTTTTGTATTTCAATATTTTATTAAATAAATAAAAATTTTAACACATATTCACTAAAATTCTATATGCTTTATTGTAAAAATGACGGCACAATAAAGAAATGGTAGGCTACAAAGATTCTAAAACCTACAATTGATTTGTTGTTGGCGTCCTACGACGAAAACAAAGGATTTATATCGCCGTCTGCTGACTTGACGGTAGCTTTTTAGTGATTCTTTCTCTGCTTGGCGGTGGCCAAGTGACAACGCCCTCTACTAAAACGTCAAATTGATGTTTAGTTTGTTTATCTACAGTGAACGTTTACAAATTTTGCAATATGTCGTGGGTAAAGTGAGGTAAAGATCAATATTATGCAGGTTTTTTTAAAGATATCCACAAACTAATATAATGGTGTTAATTAAGCAATTTGTAGAAAGTGTGCAATATAGCAGCACGTGTGGTAGTTCATGTCGTTCAGTACAGTTGGTTTAGTTATAAATATGTCAAGCACAACCTAGGATATTTTATATGGAGATCGACTGCACATTTAAGGTGCATAACGTTTTTGTCTTTAAAACTAAAAAAATCTTACATCTCTTACAAGAATTTTTTGGTCTAAATCTTGTAAAAGTTAGGAGAAATCCTATTTTTATTTTGCCTAAACCGATACAGCTGTTAACAAAAAGTCAAAAACAGCTGTTCAGTGGTCCAATTGTTCGCGCGCGTTACCAAGGAATTATTTCTTTTTAAGTAATAGATAAAAAAATTTCTTAATTATGGTTGAATATTATTTTTACTAGGTGTTTTCTATTATTTTAATTTGTTATTAGATTAACTTTACCTGAAATTTGAAAATATGTAATTGTTGAGCAAAATCGTGTGTTTGGCAACACAGGCCTGAGCTTGAGCTAGTTCGTACAATGTCGGGTTTACAGGTGCAGGCTAATTTTGTAAATAATTTGGTAAAATGCAGTTTTGCTTCTTTTTTTTGTATGATCTTTGACAGATGTTTTTCTAAGTTTTATGTAGATGAGGCCACTACTCTAACAATGGGTCTAAGGGGGACGTTGAGCTTGTGTATCTTTGGTAGGCGATACCACTTTGGGCATCATCGGCTTGATTTCTCTCTTGGAATTATGAGTCTTTCAACCTCTGGTCCCAAGTTTGCAGCTTTTATCTTGGCCTTTGTAGTTTTCTCCAGATATGTTTTAGGGTCCCTGGTAACTGGCTTGTAGGTGTCGTCTTGTAGAAAAACATCTGTCAAAGATCATGCAGCCAACCGTTGAAAGTGCTGATTCATACATCAAAAACCCCGAACACCTCACGAATATAATCAGAGACATTCAACGAGAGAAAAATGATACACAATCAAACAGATGAAGCACCCATGGAATCTTCCCTTTCACCAGTAATAGCCAATCTGTATATGATGTATTTTGAAACAGAGGCCTTTAAAAACTCACCATTCAAACTCAAACTCTGGAAACGATATGTTAATAAAATCTTTATAATTTGGCCCTATGGACGAAATGAATTAGACAACATCCTGACCTATTTAAACTGAATTCACCACCGGATACAGTTCACTTTGGAAGTAGAAGAAGAAAAAAGCCACTCTTTCCTTGATGTGTTCATAACTCGAAAAAACAACGGTCAGCTTCAATACTCAGTCTACCGGAAGCCCACCCACACCAACAGATATTCAAACGCTGGCTCACACCATCGTCCATCCCAAATCCAGTCAGTAGCCAATACCCTGGTATCGAGGTCATACCGATTCACCGAACCAGACACCAGACAGCAAGAAATTACACAAATCACTAAGGCCCTTATTTAAAATGGATATAAAGACCAGTCCATACAGAGAGCATTGGAAAGGCAGCGCCATCCACACACAGGGACAGAAAAACGCGACCTCAAACAGAGTAGACTCCTATTACCGTATGTGAAAGGAGTTACAGATAGGACTGAAAGAGTCCTAAAAAAAAACACAATATAGGCACAGTATACAAACCGCAAATTACTCTAGCCGACATCCTGGGTAACCCCAAGGTCAAGAAAAAACTGGAAAACCATGGAGTTTACAGCATTCCATGCGAAAACTGCCACAAATTGTACATAGGACAAACAAACAAAAGAATCTCCACCCGGATCCAAGAACATAACATGAGTATCAAAAACAAATAAAGAACATCAGCTCTTTTCCAGCACCATCATGATACTGGTCACAACATCAATTTTGAGGCATCTAAACAAATAGCCTCGCATTATAAAACACGCATAGTCAGAGAAGCCTTGGAAATAGAAAAGAATGGATAGCTAAATAAGCAAGATGATGCGCTGAATATCTCCACTACATGGAAGGGTCTACTAGCTAAACCAAGGAATAACCAAAACATCGACAAGGCAACAGTCAGCCTAGCGTCGGAAACCGTAATTACCACCCAACCGGCAAACACCGATGCTCGAACGAACACTTCCGACCCCCCCACCTACAATCTGCGTAGACGCAGACCTATAAAAGACGGCGACCGCACGTCGGTTTCTCAGTCAGTTTCAAGCGGCAGCAGCAGCAAGTTCACAGTATCGAGTAGTAGCAGCGGGAGCACTTGAAATGCCAAATGAGATTTTGGCAAAACGTCGTGCAAATTTATTATTAGGCGAACGGATCGAAACCCGGAATTTAATGTATTACATTTCACCATCCGTGGAAACCACTATTGTAACATATATATATATATATATATATATATATATATATATATATATATATATATATATATATATATATATATATATATATATATATATATATATACATATACATATATATATATATATACATATAATTTATATATATACATATATATATATATATATATATATAAATATATATATATATATATATATATATATATATATATATATATATATATATATATATATATATATAAAAAATAAATATAATAAATATAAATATAAATATATATATATATATATATATATATATATATATATATATATATATATATATATATATATATATATATAAATATATATATATATATATATATATATATATATATATATATATATATATATATATATATATATATATATATATATATATATATATATATATATATATATATATATATATATATATAAATATATATATATATATATATATATATATATATATATATATATATATATATAAACAAAGGAAGATTCTCGACCGTAATAATAAGTAAGTTATTTGGAAGAAATTTCAGTACAGCGGTCTATTATTATTAATACTTTATTTAAAAACTAATTTATTGTTTATACTCAACATTTCACCAACCTTTTTTCGGCTTCCTGAGGAGTCAACTGCAATGAAATTCATACATCAGGCAACGAAACCGTCGTCTATATAAATAAAATTACTTACCAATTAGAGTTAAAAGGTCTTAAACTTAAGATAGTTTAATACAAAATACATAACCTAACAAAGAAGCTAATAATGCCATACTCGATTGGTCCCAGAAACCAACAGCATTTGGAAGATATTTAAACTATTGGTCCAACCACCCTACTAACCATAAATTGGATACTGTGATAGCTATGAGAAATAGAATCACTAAAATTAGCGATGCTAGTTCTCTTCACAAAAACTTAAATAAATTCTATTCCATTTTTGCTAATAACCTTACCTTACCCTAAGCACATCCTGAAGACACTGATTTTTAATTCTAATTGAAGACACCCCTAATAAGGTTAAATATAGGAAGTTGCCTTTCATAGCTAACCTTACAGATAGAATAGTTTCAATTTTTGTAGCTTACCCAGAATTAAAAATAGCTAAATACAATATACTAAACAATTCCAAGCTTTTTAGCCATGTTAAACCAAAAACACCCTTAATGTATTGCACGAATACGGTTTATAGATTATCCTGTTTGGATTGCCGTTCCACTTACACAGGACAAGCCTCCCAACGATTAAAGCAAAGGATGACACGACATAAAGGTGATTGCTTAAGGAAGAAAAAATCTTGTGCTGTTGTAGGCAACGAGTTAGGAACAGGGCACAAATTTGTTTTGTTAATGTTGAAATATTAGGGCAACAATCAAATTATAAAAAGCGCTTGTTCCTTGAGATGTGTAATATACAAACGGACAAACATTCTATTAGTTTATAGGACTGACACTAGTAAATTAAGTAATATATATTGTAACATTCTATCCTCCTAATTTGAGATTATTGTTCATGATTGGCCTGTGTTTATACCTCTGTAGTGAATCTGAATCAGCAGGCTTATCTAGTAGTTATTTTTTAGTCCCATGTCAGTATTTGGTGCAGCGTGTTTGTTTCTTCTTTGTTAGGTTATTTATTTTGTATTAGTTCGGAAATTCGCCAAGTGGTCATTCAATTTTTCATAATCTCGCAATAATCATTATTGTTTGTAAAAATAAATAGTTCTTACCAACCTTTAAAGGGTCCACGTAGTAATTTTTCAAAATTCAATTTTTGTTATTGTTTTTGCAACTTAAATTTTTAGGATTTTTTTTTTTCAAAATTAATTACGCGAAAAATACTTTATCGAATTACTTAAAATTTGCAGGGTTTACGTAAAAGCCTATGGACTCTATAAAAAAAAACTAATAACTCGGTCGACACGGAAATATTGCTCTTTATTACTTTTGAAGTTTTTGTGATGTAATAACAATTATAACGAATGCAAGCACTCTAAACTGGTCCGAGCAATTTCATATTGCAATCCTTACAAAAAAAAAACACAAATACGTGACGAAGAATTTATTGGTTTACATATGTGTAATTCTTGTAGGAGAAAAGTGAACAGTGTTACGAAAACAATTCATGTTGTATCAGGAAAAAATGTCGCAACTGCAAATGTTGATGAACAAGAGCAAGAAGAAATTTTCTGCGTCGATGTTGGAAAATCGAATCCAACTTTTAGTTGTAGTTGTAGCTTTGGAAATTGAAAAAATCAATGGTGTTTTGTAAGAATTTGGAGAACCATCAATACAGAAAAAACGCTTTTATGAACTATCTCAAGAAGGACGCCGCACGACTAATAGTACGATTTCCAGATTGACAAATAATCAAGGGGACATTGGTGAAAAACAAAAAAAGTTGTACATTGATGGGATTAAAGATGCTTTATCCAGACGAATGGCAAGCAGAGAAAAAATCGAAGTCGTGACTACTCTGCCACCGGATTTGACAATTAAAAAAATGAGAGAAGAACTACAAATATCTCGTCGAATGACATCGCGCTGAAGAAATTAGAGCAAATTTCGGATACGGAACATGACCATCAAGCAAAATCGATCGCAAGCACCTATTTTCAACCATCGAAAAAGTAAAAAATTTTTATTTAACCGATGATGTTAGTAGAGTCACGCCTGTAATCAAATATTATAAATCTATTCGTGATGACTGTGAACGAATCAAAGTGCAAAAAAGATTGTTGTTATTTAATCTCTGTGAT
The DNA here is from genome assembly GCA_019049505.1 of Pachyrhynchus sulphureomaculatus. Lineage (NCBI taxonomy): Eukaryota > Metazoa > Arthropoda > Insecta > Coleoptera > Curculionidae > Pachyrhynchus > Pachyrhynchus sulphureomaculatus. The sequence continues at coordinate 100,156,516 of CM032454.1, read as the reverse complement.
TTGAACAAAAAAAAAATTAAACCTGAATTTCCTGATACCCAAATTTGTCTCTCTAAATTTCGTAAACTTCGAGCTAAAGAGTGTAGATTGCCAAACCAAAATGGCACACACAACGAGTGTGTCTGTAAAGTTTATGAAAATATGAATTTAAAAGTACAAGGAATCAAGCACACTTTGAAGAAAAAAAAAGGTATTTTCGTGCAATCTCGTCGCGATTTAATCATGAATTCAGTTTGCGAAACTTCGACAGTTAAATATTGTTTTTGAGTTGTAAAAATTGCCCTAGAATAGACGCGGGTATCGAAAAATTGAGAGTTTTTTTTTGAGGAACGTGATGTGAAAAACATAAGTTTCAGCCAATGGACCACTACAAACAAGTTAGCATTTTCTAATGTATTATTGACAAAAAAGTAAATTTCATGTGATAAATTAAAATCAAAAATTATCGACGTAACATTTTTTTATACAAATGCGACATTATTGAAATAACAAATTCCACAGAAGAATTTCTCAAAACGTTGACAGATGAATTGCCAATTTAATTAAAGCATGATTTTTTGGCAAAAATCACAAGTTGCGCATTTCAGCAAAATGAAGAATACAGTTGGTGAGAAAGAATTTGTGACATGTTCAGATTTCGCCTAGAACTATACGTTTCACATTCAAAATGCAATACAATCTCATCACTGGGCAAGTAAACAAGCAACTCTCCATCCGTATGTTGCGTATTACCGCGAAAATGGCAAAACAAAACATTCAAGTTTCGTTGTCATATCAGAAAAGTTAACTCCTGATTCTGAGTCAGTACATTTGTTTAATTCTAAACTAATCAATCATTTGAAATCGAAATTCGGCGCGGAAAATATTTTAAAAAAATTTTTATGTCTCGGATGGGTGTGTGTCGCACTATAAGAATAAATTTAACTTCATTAACCTTACAAATCATCAAAAAGATTTTGGTGTGGACGCTGAGTAGAATTTTTTTGCCACTGCTCATGGGAAAGGGGCATGCGATGGGATTGGGGGAACTGTAAAAAGACGCGCAAAAGATACATGCAGCGAGGTTGGGGATCACATTACGACTCCACTGAAACTTTTTGAGTGGACGAAAAGTTATTTTAAAAACATAAGTTTTGATTTCTGTACCGAAAAAGAACATCACTTGCATACGAATAGAATTAATTCTCGTTTCAAGAAAGCGGTGACTCTCAAGAACACGTGCCAGTATCATTTTTACCGACCTTTGAATAATAAAACCATTATTAGCAAAATTTTTTCGAAAGATGATGTAAGTGCTGTCCATAAGATTTTGTAAAATCTAATGAAAAGTGCTGCCCTAAATGAACAACATGATAATGAATACGAATTTATTACTGATTCCTTTTATACGTGTTACGATAAACAATTATACATGCAGTTATGATTGCTTGTACTAAATATACATGTAAAAATGTAAATTATTATTAGATACAATAAAACTTATATTATTTATTATCTTTTTTCATCAACACACACAACACATCTTTCTCATCTTATACCATTATCCAATCACTTAAGCCAAAAATGAGGGTCAACATGGGAATGAGAGATAATAAGCTGTAAACTTGTATAAACCATTATTTTGGCATTCTAAAAGTTGTCTCAAAAGTCTCATAAAATCTCGTGTCCGCGTCTTAAGATATTCAAGGTCAAAAGTCACAAAAATCGGTTTTTTCGCAAATATCTCGCTTCCTATGGTTTCAATGATATATGCATTTATTATGAAAATTGTAGAGCATAAAATTTTCTACAAATTTTTTTCTAAACATTTTTTTATACGCTTAATCGTTTTTGAGATAGAGTGCGCAGCGCTCAGCCATATATAGCATAATGCAAGGTCAACCATGAGTCCCGGTAAATAATACGTCGTATAAAGTTAATTAATTACTAAAAAGTCCATATTTATGAATAATTTGCATTATTTATTAATTAAAACATTATATTTAATAATATTTTTTATTTATCAAATATATTCGTTTAATAATACTTACCTACTTCGTGTAATTAAAAAATTGTTAAGTGAAATACTTTAAGTATATTTTAATTATATTCTAATATATCTTAATTATATTTTAACCCATTTATGCCCAACGGGTCAAAAACGACCCACTACTTTAATTATACAACTACCTATACACGTGCATGTGTAAAGTGTTACCTATCGTTGCATTCAGTTGTTGAAAGAATAAACATCATTAGCACTATATTGCAGAACGTACTAAGAATTCGTTTTTTTAGTATTCGTGAAAAAAATAAATGATAAATTATTGCAGCGTGACATGGAAAGAAAATCGTACTGGTAAGTGGCTTATTTGACTACTTATTGTGTTGTTTTTCAAATTAGTTATTGTACTGATTTCAGATTATGCGAAGTAATATTTCTTTGGAGGTTAGGTTTTTTTATTTGTAAAATAAATGCATGAAAAGTTGCTTGGGTCATTTTTGACCCGTTGGGCAGATATGTTCTATACATTTTCTTATTTTTAGGACGAAACCATTGACGACGGCTGAGTTGTTAGACGAAATAGAAAAACTAACCGATGATGATCCTATTCCAGACGTAATCTATATAACCCCCCAGATGATAATGGGTTTGAAAGTAATGAAGACTCAGGGGATGAAGACTGTAATGATCCCAACAGATTAAACTCAAAGCAGCTTCAAGCGCCAGCGGAAACCAATACAGAAGAAGCCAGCAATTACGATGATGACAGTAACATAACAGAATCTGCTGGAAGGCAAAACAAGTCACGGAAGAATCGACAATGGGCAATAGGTGATTTGAATAGAGGTAAAACAAAACAGTCAAATATCGAACTTTTACCTGTGTTGACATTAGGCGATGAATGCGAACCTCTGGATTTTATAAAGCTCTTCCTGAATCCGGAAATATTGGAACTTCTTGTAAAACATACCGTCTTATATGCTGGCAGTAAAAATTGTAGATTAGAAATTGGCAATGACGACATGCTGGTTTTTATTGCTATTCTTTATGTGAGTTGATACGTTCCCGTTCCCAGACGTCGCATGTTTTGGGAAGGACGAGATGACGCCCGAAATGTTTTGGTTTATAACTCTATGAGAAGAAATCGGTTTGAAGAAATATTTAGATTTTTGCACGCAGCTGATAACAACAACTTAGCACAGAATGATAAAATGGCAAAGCTACGACCTTTGATTGAAAAAATGAACGAAAATTTCATCAGATATACCCCTCTAACTTCTTGTGTGTCTATCGACGAATCCATGATTCCGTATTTTGGCCGAAACGGATGTAAACAGTTTATCAGAGGAAAGCCAATCCGTTTCGGTTACAAAGCATGGGTTTTAGCAACAAGTGTCAATTTCGACGTGTATCAAGGACGAAAATCTCAACAGACTGACGAAAAACTTGTACTAGGCGAATCTGTAGTAACGAATTTTGCGAAATTATTACAAACTAATTTTCCTGATTTTGAGTGTTCATTATTTTTCGACAATTTCTTTACAAGCACTACTCTTATCAGTAAGTTGGGAGAAATGGGTTTTGGTGCAACGGGTACAGTGCGAGAAAACCGTACCGATAAATGTCCACTTCAACAATCTTTCCAAATGAAAAAAAGGGAAAGGGGCGTTTTGATAATGCCATTGACAAAGAAAATAATATTGTTTGTGTCCGTTGGAAGGATAACAGTGTGGTCACAATTTTATCAAATGAATTTGGCGTAGAACCTATCCGCCAAGCTGTTAGATATTCTGCAAAAGTTAAAATCCCCCAGCCAAACGTGATACATTGTTACAACAAGTTCATGGGTGGTGTTGACCAAATGGACAACAATGTGGCAAACTATCGAATAGGCTTTCATGGAAAGAAATGGTATATTCCTATTTTGTTTTGGACGTTTGATGTATGTATGAATAATGCTTGGATACTGGCTCGAAAATTTGGAAAAAAAATTGACAATTTGGAATTTCGCAGATTAGTTGTATTATCAGTACTTCAAAAATATGGAAAACCCCCCTTAGCTACTGGCCCAAAGTTTACACTTGTTAGTCCGGCCGCTCGTAGACATGGCCAGCATCTGATTTTGAGTAGTCAGACACGACGAAGGTGTGCTCATTGCAAGAACAAAACCACTAAAGCTTGTGACCGGTGTGAAGTTGCTTTACATGACAAATGTTTTGTAGATTTTCATAAAAAAAAAAAACTATTGGAATATTATAACCAAATTTGTTATTATTTAAAGGCTTATGATTTTATGGAGATAAAAATAACAACACCCTACAAGTATTTATGTTTTTCACTATACATTTGATCATAGTACCCTATTTGCCCAAGTGGGTCAAAAACGACCCACATCAAAACATCAAATCTCCTGATTCAAACTTATTATTTTACAATTACTTAGTCTATTTATATGTCATTTAACTAAAATAAGTGAGATTTATAAAGATTTAAAGAAAAAATAATTCTGGGCATAAATGTGTTAAGTAGAAAAAGAATTAAGTACTTTTCCTTTAAAATGTGTAAACTCTTAAATACTTATATTACTATTAAGATTATACCTGGGAATACGGACCCCTATAATACGACCTTTTCTATTTATAGTCAGTTGGGACAGATGTTCCATTGTATAGTTAAGACCGATTTCTTTTTCAGGGGACCACTTTCTACTAACCAAGTTTATTCGTTAGTTTTAAATTGTATTTTGGCAACGACGGACGTACAATTTTAAGAGTTATGGCTGATTTGTGTTTTATATGTGATAAGTCACTTTCAGAAGGTGATTCTGTTAATGTAGTGCGCGGCTGACAAACTTTAAAAACTGCAAGTATTGAAAGAAATTACGGTCACATAAACTATTTAAATACCTTAACCTCTGTGAATGTGCATGTCGAGTGTCGAAAAGTGTACATCAGTAAAAATTCTATTGCAGCATCGAAACGACGCCTAGAAGAAGGTGAACCTTCACCATCACCAAGTGCACCTTGTAAAAATGAAATGAAGTGTTTGATTTCAAAAAACTATGCTTATTTTGTGGCCAAGCAGCTGATGAAGCAGCGGAGACAAAAAAAAAAGAGAGGCACAGACGGACGATTAGTAAAGTAAGTACTCTTGAATTCAAAGACAATGTCATCAAAAAAGCAGAAGAATCAAGCGATTCCTTAGGAGAATTAGTAAAAGATCGTATACTTTATGAGTATGACTTGATCGCTGCTGAAGCAAGGTACCATACCATTTGCTATACTAATTTCTTAAGTCAAGTACCATCTACTGATAAGAAGTCTCGCGAAGATAATCAAGTCACACAAGCAATGAAAGAGATTTTTTGTTATATAGAAAATCATGAAGATTCACAATTTAAATTGAAAGAGCTTAAAGATGTCCTTACGGAGTATGTACCAGATGATAAGACTATCATTACAAGACTTCAACAAAAATATTTAGCTGACATAATAATTACGAGAAAGGTAGGATCATTCACTATCATATCTTTTCGTGATACACAAGCTAATATATTATCAAAAGCTTGGTACGACAATAAAAAAAGGATCCCGAAGAAGAACGATTACGGATTGTAGAAGCTGCAGCAGCTATTGTTAGGGAAGATATTCGATAATCTGTAGTCGAAACCAAGTCTTATCCTTGACAACGAAGACGATGATATTGAATTGGAAATTTCGAGCGACCGGAAGACGATGATGAAGAAGAAGAAAATTGAGACTCATGTCCTTCTAATTATTAAAGTTTACGTAAATCCTCCCCACATTTGAACTTCAATTGTAGTAAATGTATGATACATAATTGCTAAATAAAGATAAAATACTAAAATGTATTTACTCTATTCCTTTTCTACTTAAAATCTAATTTAGATATATTATATACATAAAGTATTCTACTTAACAATTTTTTAATTACATTTTTTAGTGATTAACTCTATATGACGTTTATTTACCGGGACTCACGGTGGACCTTGCATTACGCTATGTATAGCTAAGCGCTGCGCGCTCTCCGCGCTCTATCTCAAAAACGGTTAAGCGTATAAAAAAAATATTTAGAACCAAAATTTGTAGAGAATTTTATGCTCTACAATTTTCATAATAGTTGCAAATATCATTGAAACCATAGGAAGCGAGATATTTGCGAAAAACCGATTTTTGTGACTTTTGACCTTGAATATCTTAAGACGCGGACACGAGATTTTATGAGACTTTTGAATGCCAAAATATAGGTTTATACAAGTTTACAGCTTAGTATCTCTCATTTCGAGGTGAAACCCTTAATGTGACTGGACAATCAGTGAAGTGTTAATATGTAGTCAGCGCGAAAAAGCGTACCGCTCGCGAACGTTTGACGAGACGACAAAAACCCTAATATATACGAACTTAAGTCCGATCCCAAAGATTTTTTTTCAAATTTTGTAAGAATTATGTATTAGAAACAAAAAAAGTCAAAAAAAAGTTTGAACACAAAAAAAAAAATTGTTAAAAAAGTTTATAACGAATTTTTTTTTTGATCAAATATTTTATTTTTATAAAGTCGCACGTAACTGCAAATTTTAGGTAATTCGATAAAGTATTTTTCACGTAATTAATTTTGGAAAAATAATTTCCTAAATTTTTAAGTTGCAAAAACAATAACAAGAAACAACAATGATTTTTGCGAGAAATCGAGTGACCAACCACTTGGCGAATTTTCGATCATTAGAATTTATTAAGTTTAGGACCTTTTAACTCTAGTTGGTAAGTAATTTTATTTATATAGACGACGGTTTCGGTGGCTGATGAACGAATTTCATTGTAGTTGACTCCTGAAGAAGCCGAAAAAAAGTCTGTGAGATATTAAGTATAAACAATAAATGTGTTTTTAAATTAAGTATTAATAATAATAGACCGCTGTACTGAAATTTCTTCCAAATAACTATATATGTATATATATATATATATATATATATATATATATATATATATATATATATATATATATATATATATATATATATATATATATATATATATATATATATATATATATATATATATATATATATATATATATATATATATATATATATATATATATATATATATATATATATATATATATATATATATATATATATGTATATATATATATATATATATATATATATATATATATATATATATATATATATATATATATATTCAATTTCTTGGACTTTATGGTTCTTTTGTTTTAAGGATATTATTTTAAAAGACTAATCCATGAAATGATGATTGTATTAATAAAGAGAAAAACAATATAAACACAAAAGCGACGTTAGGGGTCTGAGTCATATTTATTTCGGACTCTTCTCATAATAACTCAATAGCAGTTAATAAATAAAAACACATAAACAAACCAAAGAATAACTTTCGTTCCCTATACATAACTAAAGTTATTTTAAAAAATGTGACCGTCTTAGTAATACCTTTTAAAGAATGTTAAGTGTGCCTTCGTTTCAACCCACACATGTAAGTTTTTATATGTATTTTTGTGTGTATTTTTATTATTTCACCTTCTACATTGTATTATAAGTTTAAGAATTTTATATATTCATAATTAAAAAATTTGTGCATCCTATTGAACATCTAAAACAATCCTGTAAAATCAAAATTTAAAATCATAAAAAAAAGTAAAGAAAGGAGGAAAATGTATATTGATTGAAAATTTCAAATTTTAGATGAACTGAAGAAGCCTACAAATTAGGCGAAACGTTTTCATTAAACTACTAACTAGAACGTGATGTAATTTCTCTATCTTTAACACAATTATAAAGCCCAAGAAATTGAAAAATATATATATATATTCATTATTCCAAGGTTTAAGAAAGAATTTAACCCAAATTATATATATATATATATATATATATATATATATATATATATATATATATATATATATATATATATATATATAGTGGAAACGAAGTACAAACTCCTCGGTTTAATCACGAACACAGATTATAATTAACTAAAACATGCTAGTTGACTCACCTGACATCAATATCGAGGTGCACCGGAATAGCGAATGAATGATTTTTTAAAATTTATTGTAGCACGTAAATTCCACAGTTTTGAATTTCAATTTGCTTCATAATTAGCGTTAGGTAAGTGAAACAACAGTTTTATAAATTTAAATTCGATAAGGAGATAGTTGCCACGCAGGCAGGAAAATCTTGGCAAGTTTGGTCTAATATAAGACAATCAATTAGAAAAGAAAAATATTCAAGAATACATTACCAAAAAAGATGGCTTTGTTTAATAAAATAGGGACAAAAAATTTGTCCAGAAAATTATAGAGGAATAACTCTTCTAAATACAACAATGAAATTGTTCACAGGCTTGTGGAAGGAGAAACTGGAATCACAGATAAAAATAGAGAAGAGGAGTTCCGAAAAGAGAGATCTACCACAGACGCAATATTCACTATGAAGCAAATTAAAGAAAAAACAAATAGAGTACACTACGTCAGCGTATATATGCTTCATAGACTTAACTAAAGCATTCGAGAAAGTCCGAGTCGTCGACGTAATACTGATGTTGGTGCAGAAAAAGACACAGGCAAATGTTGTGAAAATCATAAAGAACTTGAATATGATGAAAATTAAAACAAGCAAGAACACTACAAGGAAACAGTCTCAGTCCGTTTTTATTCAATCTTTGAACGGACAAAATAATAGAAAACGTAGAAGCAATAGGAATGGGATACAGAAGACGTAACCATAGAATTAGTCTGGTTTGTGACGCAGACGATACAGCTCTGATCGCCGAAAGTGAAGACGACCTACAGAGAGAACTTTTTAAATTTTATCAAGCTTGTCGACAGTTGAATATGAGCATAGTTACTGTAAAGACCAGTATCACTATCGCCAAAGACCCCATCTGGTGCAAACTTGCAGTGGAAGATAAACTCATAGAACAGTTAAACCAGTTCAAATGCCTGTGTGGACCTATTATGCTATCACGTCCCAGTTAGAGACCATAAAGGATTAATTAATAAAGCAGCAGTTATCTCAGACTGCTTAAGAGATGGACATACGAACACACAGCAAGGTTCAAATATATAAGACTTGCATCAGACTCATAATGACCTACGGTACAGAATCACGAGACACTAATAAGACAAGAAGGATTCATCGTACCGCGGAAATGACAACCCTAAGGGCACTAATTGGTAAAACAACGAGGATGCGATATACTGACATTAAGAAACAATGTGGCGTGCAAGACGTAGTAAGATGGGGATGACAAAGAAGAAGACAGTCGCATAACCACGTAAAAAGAATGGAGGAGCACCGACTACCAAGGATTACTCTGGAAGGAAAGCCAAAAGGCAAACGTCCACCGGGGAGACCGCCAAAAGATGAAGAGATAGTTGGCAATCTACCTCTCAAGTTTTCGCACAACCTCGAATCAACCGATCGGCAGATCCACAAAAAATATAAGAAAAAGAAGAAGAAAGATCGCTAACTTCAGGAAACAGGAAAAATTAAAGGAAAAACTCCGAAAATATCTTGAGCAATCCGTCCATTATAGCTATGAAATTATTGTAACCAAAAATATTGTGCCCGAAGACTTTACGTGATCCATCCGATAATGAAACATTTTCGTCGTGGGTTAGTTCATTATGTAACTTATATATATCATTCCTTGAATTTTATTTATTTATTTTCTTATTTTATAATTTCTATTTCGTTCTAACTACTCTATTAGATACATACATACATCTCTTCGTCTCTTAATTGTACCTGAATCAAATTAAGTGAATAAGCAAATAAGAATCGTTTATGACGGCGCACTGTGTTGCGAAACTAGGAAAAAAATGGTCAAAAAAAAAAAAAAACAGAAGTTTTCTTTAGGTATATTTGAGTAGTAGGTTGGCTACACTAATGGTTGGGCTATCTAATTTAACCTGTCGCAAAGGTATGCCATAGATATTGCGGAAGGTATGTACAATATGTCGATATAATGCATAATACATAAAAAATTTATAACACATTAATTTTAATTTAAACAATGGTGGAATGATAACTGAAATTTTACATAAGTAATGAAAAAACGTAGTAAAAAGTTATGAGTTGAGCATTGTTTAGGTAAATGACTTTTATTTTTTTTTATGGGTCTAGCATACGTGCTACAGGGAAGTCCCTGGAGCGCTCCAGGAGCGGCATGTGTGCGGAAAAAAGCGATTCACGTTGTTCTTCAATCGCTGTAAATTATACTCGGTGGGAAAGACAGCCCTTGGCAAATTATTCCAAGGGATGATGTTCTCCATATAAAAGACTGCTTGAAAAGCATTATATACGGAGTAACAAGTTGAACCTCATACGGATGTGAAGTATTAGCGCGACGTGTATTTCTCATATGCACCGCTCTGTGAGGAATTAAGCGGGCTAGATCCTTCGAACACTTTCCATGAAAATAGTTGTAGAACAGACTCAAGTCATCAACCGTTCTTCGATGTTCCAGCGAATCAAGGCCACCGGTCAGTTCCGGGTCTCCAGTCAGACGAACAGCTCTTCTCTGAACAGAATCCAACAAATGCAGTGTGTGTTTGGGAGCGGAGCCCCGAACATGGGAGCAGTATTCCATAGTTGGTCGAATTTGAGCTTAGTCAAGAATTAACAGTTGTGAAATGTTAAGCTTTCTGGTTCGAAAAAATATTCCCAACTTTTGGGAAGCTCTCCTTGCTATGCCTGTAACATGTTCATGCCAGGACAAATTTGCTCCCAAATTAACGCCTAACAAAATGAGTGACGATGCTAGGGGAATGGAGTGCCCCTTTTTTTAGATATTTTCATTTAGACATAATCTGTAATCTACCTGCTACCCGGCAGTGCATAAAAATGCTGCGGAGAGCTGCTATTTAGAAATGGGGGCACACATAAAGGAAAAAATGCATCACATTGATAATTTCCATATAAGTCATTTTATGCCTGTTCTATTTAATAAATTAGTTTTAAATATTAAGGACCAAGCTACATATAGAGGTAACGCAAAAGGTATTTTTCAAGATTGTGAACATTATTATTATTCTAAGTTGGGAATGTGGAATCTTTGGCACAATGACACTACTCAGTATATATCATCACTACACCAAACACTTTATTTTTGCGTTTGACGCGCATTTCGCTAACCATGTTAGCTTCATCAGGAACGATGATTGACTAAAGCTAAACTACAAATCTACCCTATTTATACTTAGCCTAACCCTTGAATTGCTCAGGTGGAACTAATGGCATAGGCAAAGCTATCAGTTCAAGTAACCAGTATAGGGGACTATAAGGAATAGGCCCTCTGTCTTTATTTAAACTACTTTTACATTTTATAATTTCCATACTTTCGTATGCGTTCAACAATCTTCAATCAGATACATTTTTAATTAGTCTTAGATTATCTAATGTTACAATATGATCAGCTACAAGGGCATGATCGGCAATGCTAGACTTTTCTACTCTACTGTACTTTAAGTGTGCTAAATGTTCTTTAAATCGTGTTTTGATTGACCTTTTAGTTTGCCCAACATACTTTTTGTCACAATCATTACAACTAATTTCATAAATTCCACTTTTCTCACAATTAGGAATCTTATCGTTGGGATTTCCTAAGATATTTCTCAGATTGTCTGATGACTTATAGACTAAGGTGAGGCCTACCTTATTAAATACCTTATTGAGTCCCATGCTATATTTCAGATTATATGGTATGGAGACATACTTGGTGTTATTTTCTTCGCATGTAAAAAAAGTGGAATTCTGAATATTTAACCTAAACTTATGTCCATTTATTAGCTTGTTTACGAAGTCTTCGTCATAACCATTAACTCAAGTTATATTTCTAATACGATTCCTTTCGTTATTAAAGTTTACTCTATTCAGAGGAAAAGTGACCAAACGATGAACTAAAAAATGTAATGAGGCCAATTTGTGTTGTTTGCAATGAAATGAATCATTAGGAATATATCTATCTGTTACTGTGTCTTTCCTGTAGATGTCAAATTCTAATCTATTATTATTTTTAATAATTAAAATGTTTAGAAAAGGCCGTTGTCCTTTGTTCTCAACTTCGTAAGTGAATTTAATGTAATCATACCGGCTATTTGGAAACAAACTCATCAATATTTACTTTCTTTGTATCAAAAATCGCGAAAGTATCATCCACATACCTATACCATACCCTTGGGAAATATTCAAATTCTTGACTGGCTTCGGTTTCAAACTTACTCATCAATAAATTAGCTAAGAAAGGTGATAAGCAATTACCCATAGCTGTTTCTTCTTCCTGAAAATAATAAATTATTTCCAATATAACAATTTTATGTTCAGAAAGAAGGAACAGCTATGGGTAATTGCTTATCACCTTACTTAGCTACTTTATTCATGAGTAAGTTTAAAAGCGAGGCCAGTCAAGAATTTGAATATTTCCCAAGGGTATGGTATAGGTATGTGGATGATATTTTCGCGATTTTTAATATAAAGAAAGCTAATATTGTTGACTTTGTTTCCCAATTAAATAGCCGGTATGATTCCATTAAATTCACTTACGAAGTTGAGAACAAAGGACAACTGCCTTTTCTGGATATTTTAATTATTAAAAATCATAATAGATTAGAATTTGATATCTATAGGAAAGACACAGTAACAGATAGATATATTCCTAATGATTCTTTTCATTGCAAAAAACACAAATTAACCTCATTACATTTTTTAGTTCATCGTTTGGTCACTTTTCCTCTGAATAGAGTAAACTTTAATAAAGGAATCGTATTAGAAATATAACTAGAGTTAATGGTAATGACGACAATTTAGTAAACAAGCTAATAAATATTCAGAATTCCACCTTTTTTACACGCGAAGACAATAACACCAAGTATGTCTCCATACCATATAATCCGAAATATAGCATGGGACTCAATAAGGGATTTAATAAGGTAGGCCTCACCTTAGTCTATAAGTCATTAGACAATCTGAGGTATATCTTAGGAAATCCCAAAGATAAGATTCCTAATTGTGAGAAAAGTGGAATTTATGAAATTAGTTGCAATGATTGTGACAAAAAGTATGTTGGGCAAACTAAAAGGTCAATTAAAACACGATTTAAAGAAAATTTAGCACACTTAAAATACAGTAGAACAGAAAAGTCTAACATTGCCGAACATGCCCTTGAAGCTGATCATATTGTAACATTAGATAATCTAAGATTAATTAAAAATGTATCTGATAGGAAATTGTTGAACGCATACGAAAGAATGGAAATTATAAAACGTGAAAAGTAGTATAAATAAAGACAGAGGGCCTATTCCTCATAGTCCCCTCTACTGGTTACTTGACCGGAACTGATGGCTTTGCCTATGCCATTAGTTCCGCCTGAGTAATTCAAGGGTTAAGCTAAGTATAAATAGGATAGATTTGTAGTTTAGCATTAGTCAATCATCGCTCCTGATGAAGCTATCATGGTTAGCGAAACGCGCGTCGAGTGCAAAAATAAAGTGTTTGGTGTAGTGGTGATATATACTGAGTAGTATTATTATTATTGTAAACATTTTCAGAATAAAATAATTATTTTACAATTTAAAAAAAGCCTAAATGTAAAACGGTGTACGAAAGATATACTGATTTTGTAAAAATTCTAAATCTTTTTCCGAAGAACAACAATCAAGAAAATCAATACTTTTTCATAGTTTGTTGAAAAACTGATGCAAAAGTTAATAACAATTGATACTGTTTTTTTAAGTCACGAAAACTGAGTAAATTAATACTTTTTCTGAAATTCTTGCAACCTGCTACAAAGTTTAACAACAATTAAGAATTATTTATAAAGAAGATTTTGAAGATTCAAGAAAATTTGTAAAATTTTCCCAAAAATCAAGTACATTAATACTGTATCAGAATTTGTTGCAAACAATTGCAAGGTTTAACAACAATTATGAATTCGTAGTTGAGATATGAAAATCAATGTTATTAAAAATATACATAATAATCATAGTAAATCGAATAATCTCAAAAATGACCTTTCTCGTGGCCTCTATATCTAGTTGCACCCTTTATAAAATCATTACTTTTTAAGTATTATAAACAATTCATCCATTTTTTGATGATTTATATTTCTTGTAATTTCAGATTCTTGTGACGATATCGTACAATTTTCGAGAAGAGATATTTTCGTTCTGATGAAAGATCACTTAAAAAGTGATATAACAGTTTTCATTGACAATTTGGAGAATCGTCTTTCTCAAAGAAGAGGTCGCGTCATGAAGATATGAAGCAATTAAATAAAAATTTATTTCCATTATTAAATCAGCGCATTATGATATGTATTATAGTTTAGTAACATATTTTATAAGTGTATTTATTACTGTTCCTTTTAATGAATGAAATTTTATTTGTAAATCTTGTGAATAAATGTTTTTTTGGTCCGTCTTTGTAACATAACGTAGTAAATACATATTTGTGATTCGAATATCATAAAAATTAATTTTGTTGTAATAAAGTTTTTTTGGCACCGCCATTTTACTTATTGCAATTTTTAATTAATTTCTCTATATAAAACATTGAGCGTCACGAATAACTTCGTTTCCTTTCTCGAATTTGATTTTTTCTCAATAAAATCCGCCATCTTGAATCCACCATTTTGAATTTAACACTTTTTTATTAATTTCCGTATTTATATAAAGCATTGACAATCACGAATAACATCGTTTCCTTTCTCAAATTTGTTTTTTTTTTTGTAATGAAGCCCACCATCTTGAATCTGCCATTTTAAATTATACACTTTTTCTTATCGACTTCCTTTTATATAAAGCACTGACCCTGATAAATAACATAGGTTTCTTTTTTTAAATTTTTTGTTATTAGATTCCGACATCTTGCACTCGACGCGCGTTTCGCTAACTATGTTAGCTTCGTCAGGAACGATAATTGAATAAAGCTAAACTACCTTATCTATAATTAGCCTAACATCTGAATTTACTCAAGCGGAACTATTTACATAGGTAACCAATAGAGGAAACTATAAGGAATCATTACCATCACACAGCCACTTGCGTCCACTGCTGGACATAGGCCTCCCCTAATCTTTTCCAGTTATGTCTATCCTGTGCCTCCCGTATCCAGTTACCTGCTACCCTTTTCAGGTCATCAGTCCATCTAGTCGGTGGTCTTCCTTGACTTCTTTTGGTCCCTCTAGGCCTCCACTCCATAATCTGTTTGGTCCACTGACCATCTCGTATTCTTGCTAGGTGACCTGCCCAGTTCTATTTCAACGTTACGATTTTTTCAGTGACGCCAGGTTCTATGTTAATTTTTTCGGTGTCTTGTGAATTTTCCCGTTTATAATAAATTTGTGATAAGAAAGGTCAAAACGTTATGTACGCTAATTTTCGTTAAAATCTACAAAGTTTTCGATTTTGTGGCCACGTTTTCCCAGTTTCGCAACACTGTGCGGCATTCTTACACTTTTTCGATTATAGAATGAATTAATAAAGTCTTAACTCCTAAGGTGCACTGGCGTATACTTCAAGAATCATTGCTTTATGATATTAGAGATTATTTCACAAGACAAATTTAAAAATACATTGGGTCTTATCGTTTCCCTATGGTAAACGTAAAAATGTTATTTTCGAAATTATTTAAAAAATTTATATCTTAAAAAATATGTCATATCCTTATAAGTTACTTGAGCTATTTACAATAACAATGGCAACATTTCGAATTTTATTTTATATTTCGACATCGAATATTAAAGCGAATCAATATTTAAAATCTCTAACGTTTCAACTTATATACATATGCTATATTCTAAGTACAAAGTTATAAAGTCTTAGAAGTAATAAAGACAGAAAGTTACAAATCAAAAATACTAAAAGAATCCCTAAAGTTCGATGGATTATAGTGAACCTGAAAAGAAAATTTTCCATCAATAATTCAAGATAAGGCTCAAGATCGTGTCGCACAAATTTCTTCGTGAGAAAGACAATCCTTGTAATTACATTGAAAATTTTACCTCTGGTTTCTAGCTTGGGAAGCTTTCAAGGTTGAATCTGGTTCTTTCCAGACATATTTCCTAACTCCTTTGACATATTTTCTGAAAAATACCAACCATGAAACTGTAGTCATGCTGAAGGGGAATAGTTCCTGATCAGTCTTAGTTAGTCGTTTCCACATGGCTTGTGTATTTTTATTTGTAAAAGTCCACTCTCTTGTGCAGAAAAATGCTAGGATTTCGGTAAATTTGTGGACCTTTTTATAAATATTTAACAATCTAAAAAGATGAGGAATTAATTATTAACGATATGGGTAATTAAGTTAGTAATAAAATTTAGAAATGTCGTCTAAATTTATATAATTGCTAAAAGTCCCATTAATTAAACGGGATTGTAAAATTTAATAAATTTTCAAATATAGCACCAGATATGACGAGGGAAAAACTCATTGAAAAGGAAGCCTCCAAATTACTTGAATATCATTGGTCTATTTTTGAAGAGAGGCTCTGAGAGATAAATAGACTATTTTTTAGTTTTGATTGAATAGTTTGAACTTTTAAGTAAGGGTTTTATTTTTATGTCTTCAAACTTTGCGATTTTCTAAAGGATGGCTATCAATGTTCTATTTTTTTTCAAACTTTAGTTTCATCTTTGCATGCAGTTTTTATATCTATTTCAATTTGTAATATAATAATTGTTCTTTAAGGTATTTCTTACGAGAAGTCAGAGAGAGCATTATGTTAGAGAAAGACGCGAAATAATTTGGTTTTCAAAGTATATTGAATGTGGCAACGTAGCTTCTCACTTGCATCCCGCCGCACGCAATCACGTGTTATTACATTACATATATTAGTCCGGGAGCTTACGACCAAAATGCGACCTCATCGAAGAGTGGCAGATGATAGTATCACTTTGGTAATTATGTCCCCCTTAGTCCCTTCAGGTAGTTTGAAGCCTCAAGCCAATCCAAAGTTATAACGGGCCAAAGTAGCTCAAAAATGGACCCAGTTGAACCTACAGAGGAGCGAATTAAATTTTTTTTAATATGTTCATTAAGGTTTGTAGATATTAAAAATAAGATTATATGCCGTGGAGTCTGGTTCTTTATTAAAATAAATGACATCTTTTGTTGCAATAGCGCATAAATATTTTTGAAACGTGCGCGTCTGTCCTACAACGCGCGCGCCCGTCCTGTAATTTGTTTTTCTCTCAGATACTATACATATGCGTCAGTATCTCGAGAGACGCTCAAATCACCATTGAAACAGTTACAAACAGATTAATATATTTATTTAATTTGCAGTGCAATATCGCTCTATATATTCTTTGTAGTGTTCCGTACGGAACACTTATAAGATCACTTCGGTGTCTGTCTGTCTGTCACACCCAATTTTCTCCGAAACTATTTGTCATAGAAAGTTAAAATTTGGTAATAATATAGGAATTGATGGCCTCATCAGAGCTATGTACTTTTAAAAGTTAAATTTTGACTTAAAAGGTTAGTTTTGGGGGGTGAAATCGGAAATGAAAAAAAATTTTTTTTTACTAGGTCATCGAGTGTGGTATGAAAAGCTGTGAAAACACCAGTAAAATAATATATATATATATATATATATATATATATATATATATATATATATATATATATATATAATATACATATATATATATATATATATATATATATATATATATATATATATATATATATAATGTAATACTTGCGCGCACTTTTCTTTGTATTATTTTTAAAAAATTGCGAAAAATCGCTGTCCACCCGCTTTATCTCGAAAAGTATTTATCGAAAAATTTTTGAAAAAATTCTGGAATATTCTCCACGGGATGTAGATTGAACGAAAATTATCACGAGTGCATTACCTTTAGTAATTTACCTGATATATAAAAAAAAACAAAAATTTCAAGGTCATCAATTTTCAGTAAAGATTGGCATCAAACTTTGTTAAAAACTCATTTGGGGTGTGTTTTGTGAAGTCACTGATCATTTTATACCTCCGTAACAAAAGTTTTTATTTTAAAAGCAATCAACGTACGGAACACTAATTGCGCAAGTTCAACTTGCACTTGACCGGTTTTTATATTTAACCTTTAAATTTTGTTTATATTTATTATTTAAAATTTATATTCGAAAGCCCAAAAACGTATTTTAATATGTAATTACGAAAATTAAAAAAAAAAAATTTATTATTATTATAATACATTTGAAATTTTTGATTTGATGATGATCCAAAAACCTCAAGAATTAAAATTTTAAACATTTAAAACGTACAATAGTTTTTGCTGCATTCAGTTAATGCCAATACAACAATAACCGAATACCCCATCAGCCACCCCGGGTCTCACTGTGTTCTTTTTAAACATTAAGCATTGCAACTCCACTCTAGTGTACGTTATGTTTTTTTGGGTCGCAGAATCCGATCTGCAATTAGTTTTTTGAAAAAATGACCTGTTAATTATTATTTACATTTTTTAAGCAATTATCAAAAAAAAGGAATTTTATATAATTTATTTTTATAATAGCGAAGTCTAAGTTTATTAAGCGCTCCACCCAAATTTCTTTAGACGTATTTCGACCCACTGAATACGAATTCAAAGCCTATTTTTGCAAAAACTCAACCTTTTATTATTATAAACAATTTATTATAAATAATTATGCTAATAAACAGATTTTCAAGAATTTATCTCCATAACAGCAAAATCTAAGCCTTTTACGAGCTCTACCCAAGTTTTTTAGATGAATTTTGACTTGCTGCCTGAATTTCTAATCTATTTTTCCAATTTATTAAAATTAAGAACTAATCAGTTTATTTATATGCAATTAAATAAAAAATTTATGTTAAATTCCCAAAGAAAAATTAATGTAATTCTAATAAATTGTCAGTAATAATAAAATAATTGAGTTTTTGAAGAAATGAACAGAGAATTTAAATTTAAGGAGTTAAATAATATTATATTTAGTTATAGAAAAAAAAAAATTTTTATTTGTTACAGAAATAATAAATTTTTAGCAAAAATGGATTAGAATTCGACTTTAACGTGTCATAACATATGAACTTACTCATTACAGTGAGGTAATGCGAATAGGAAAAATCAATTTATTTATAACTTAAGCTTTGCATTAAAAATACAAAAATTCTGCTGATAAAAGCAGGGACTAGTCTTCATGGCACATAATCGGAATTTTACCTCGTCTATTAGTATTCGAACACTGGTTCATTTTTCTGCCGCTATCGAATGAGTTCAAGTGGGTCCAAAAACCCTACAGGTTCAAAAATTCGTAGAAATTCAAAGAACCAGAATCTATGGCAAATAATATTTTTTCACTTCTTTTTGGGTTCCCAACTAACTATATCTCGAATATCTGCCACTCAGCGATGAGTTCATTCTTTGAGCCCATTTTTTCAAGGATTCAAGATTTACTCCCACAGGAACCGATCTCGGTGATAGATATTATGGCTATAGTATCCTCATAATATATAAAACTGCCACTTGCGATGGGTTAACCTACCCTCAATTTCCCCCCTTCATAACCACGGCAGGAACCGGAATTTGGATCTATAAGTTGTATTTTTTCGTTCAGTTTGTCACATTTAATAAGTGATATATTTATCTACCGCTTTTCGATAAATCCAAAATCTTGGTTATGAGCTCTCGGACTACAAAATTTGAAAGAACGCCCGCGTGTGCGTGAGCAGTTTTCTTTAAGCTACGTTGCCACAGCAAAAATTCACTTCATAAAATTCAACAAAAAATAATATATATCTAATATTTTTGCAACAACTAGGTGGTCAACTGCCTTCATATTTTAACAAACAATAGCAAAGTAATTTTTTATGTATCTATAATTTTTTGCCACTTATTGCTTTTTAATGCACATACGACAACAAAAATTGTAAAAAACGCGTGCTTTTGATCGAAGAAAAAGTATGGATTCCTATCTTATACGTGTTAAATATCTGAAATTTTTACAATTAATTATGGCAATACGGCGTGGTAAACCATCTTTATATTGAAGAATATAAAGATGATATATGCATGATGCTAAAATCTATTATTTCTCAAAATTTCAAGCAAAATTACTTTTAGCAGTTACTCGTAAGAAATCCCTTAAATATCGAATTTTCTTGTATGCTAACATGCCGTGTGTGGCGGCCCATATCGTAGTAACTTGCTTGCCAGGCAGAAGGTCTCGGGATTTGATCCCGGCAGGTCGATACATTTTATTTATTAATTTATTTAAATATATTTGACCTGGCCAAGTACATAGGTAGTAGTTGTTTACAGAAATGCAATTGCGTCCGTGGCAGCACTACAACGTTGTCTAAAAGCTGCAATGAAATACAAAAATATATGTTTCGACACTTGGACAACGATGACGGGTATTACGACATCCCTGCCGATATCCTCACGATATGAAAAAGGTAAAATCCCTACTCAGGCGTGAAGGTGAACATACAACAAAGCGCATTTTTGCTTTGTTCAGGGCAGTATGATTGATGAGCCAGTCATCGAACTACAAAAAAAGAATTGACAGCTGGAAAACAAAACTTTTGCAGGGGCTTTGGCAGTCGGGTTAAGTCCGGTAACGGTTACCTACCATAAAGTTAGATTAATAGCTCTAGGAAAATAGTTTGCAATTGTCTCATCATCAATGTAAGAATTAATTAGATTTAATATTATAATAAACTACTACATACCATTTCATGGTTGTAAACTTACTTTGGTTTATTTCCTACCAACAACCAATATAAGTCCATTACAGTAGCAGGTAGAATATGTAAAAATAACTTCAAAACCCAGTATACGTAATAGTTGGTAGTTGTAACAGTGAATGGACACCATATTGCATTTGAAGGTGGGTATTTTACACCATGGATGAAGTTAATTTTAATAAACTCTTCCCAGCTGATTGGGTTTTCTGGGGAGGATACATAATTGTAGACTGGAATATTTTCGCCTTTTCTAAAATAATAAATAAATATGTAAATAGTTATTTTTTTTTAGTTTGGATAATAATAGCGAAATAATTTAAAGTTAGGACGGTTCTCCGAAACACAACATTCTTGCCGTAACCGATTCTTTAAATAAAACTTTCTCTTTATGGATTGGCTGATCTGGAAGATTAAGATAGCCATCAAATAGTCCAGAATAACTGTGTTGGACCTCTTTTTACGGGACTATTTGAAGGATAAAAAAAAAATCTGAAAAAAAAATTGATAGTGAATCGTCTAAGAGGACAAATTACATAGGAGGTCATAGATTTATTCGGGGTAAGAGAACGTATCGGGTAAGAGATCGTAGTGCGACTATCTCCGCGGGGAGTGAAGGGATCGGGCGTGCTTGTTTGAAGAAATCAATGGCGAGAGAGTGGCCATCTTGAAGTCACGCGACACTTTGCTGCGCGCCGTTAGTGTAACAAAATACGACGAAAGATTACGGTTTATTCTGTACATTTTTATGTTCAGGAAAACTTTATCACATCCGTGGAGGTGGGATAAACGCAGTAAGTAGTGTTTAGGGTTGTAACATCATTAATGTAATATAATTATTAAGTGCAAAGTTAAAAATTATCTCTAGAGTTATTCGTACAAAGACGAGTTATTTAAAAAGTAGTCCCGTGGAGTAAGAGAGCGGGGTCAAAAGAACGCATGCGAACAATTTGCTCCTACATGCGTTCTCTTATCTACATATTAATTGATATATAATATTTTTTACTAAGATTGTTAACAATTGTTAACATTTTCGTTATACTTACCTAGATGTTTTTCGCTTACAGAAAAATGCCACGTAATTATGTTAGAAAACGACCAGACAGAAAACTGGTGACGGAAGAACAAATTACAAGAGCCAAAAGACTCATAGCAGAAGGAATGAGTCAGAGGCGTGCTGCTGAAGAAGTTAGTATTATCTGAGGAGGTCTCAGAAAATGACTCAAAAATTGTTCCAATGTTCCAATATTATTAGGTCTCTTTAGGTCAACATTTAACGAGGCTCAAGAGTTAGAATTCGCTGTACACTGTAAGAAAATGGACGAAATGTTTTTTGTCTTAACCAACCTGTGTTTGTGACAGTCTGCTCCAACCAACTTAACAAGGACAATAGGCTTCAATAAACCTCAAGTAGAGAGATTTTATAAAAATCTCAAAGAGGTCTATGATAAGCACAACTCTCTAGCTAGAAAAATATACCATATAGATGAAACGGATAAAAACACGATTCCAAAAAAAACTCCAAAGGTGGTGAGTGTCAGAGGTAAAAAAGTAGTCGGAAAAATAGTTTATGCTGAGAGAGGTACTACTATAACAACAGTAATGTGCATGAGTATGATAGGACATTTTGTAGCGCCGGCGTTTATTTACCCTCGCAAGAGATCACGCTCTGATTTACTAGATGGTTGCCCGCCGCAAAGTATACTAATGATTTCTGACAGTTAGTTCATAAACACAGACATATTTGTCAATTGGCTGCAACATTTTAAACATTTTACCAACCCAACTCAAGAGGAACCTGTGCTACTTGTTTTAGACAACCACTCCTTTCATATCAGTCTCAAAGCAACGAGATATGCTCGTGCGAACCACATCATAATTATTACACTTCTACCACATGAAAGTCATAAACTTCAACTATTAGATGTTACAATTCATAGCCCATTGAATACAAAATGCTCGGTCGAATCCGCAAAAAGGATGAATCGGCATTCAGGTAGAGGAATAACGTAGTAACAAGTGGCTAGTCTATTCAATGCTGCGTATAAACATGTTGCTACTATGTCATACGCGATATCTGGTTTCCGAGCAACAAGAATATTTCCATTTGCAGATGATCTTTTTGATGATACAGACCTTGTACCTTCCACGGTGACTGATCAATTTTCCCGAACAAATGAGTCCGTAAAAGAGGATTTGAATCAACCATCCGTCCCTGCTCGATGATACTTGCACTCAAATGGCGAGTATCTTGACCAACGAAGTAGATATGAATATATAGGGTGAGTCAATGATAGAGTAAAGTTCATTATCTCAGTTGTTTCAGGAATGATGAAAAAATGTTAAATACACTAGTTTTAGGGAATGGTAAGATGCACAGTTTAAAATTATTTTTGAGTATACAGGGTACTTCAAAAAAGTGTGACCAATATAACATATTTTTTTTAAATGGAACATCCTATTTTCTAATTTATTTTTAAATTCTGCGTTAAAACTTTATAACTTTTTTATTAATAATGTCATATACCCAAACTTACTAGTTTTCTAATATTTCAATTTTTTAAAACAAATACTAGTTTTCAGTTTTGTAAAAAATTTCCAGTAGCGCCATTGTTTCTGAAGGTAGAATACTCATAATTGGTGCGAGCGTTCTATAGAGATGAAGAAAAAGATATATGTAAAGAAATTTGAGTTAGATGCAACAAGGTGTTCAAAATAAATTTATTTATGCATTTCGACTACTTTAAATTGAAAAATCTCAAATTTTTTATATATAATTATTTTTTCTGATAGATTTTACAAAACCCTCCAACTTTTATTAAGTATGTCATATACCTATTTCTAATAGTTTTCAATTTATTTTTAATTTTTCAATGTTTACCCTTGTTTTTAATACACTATATATATATATATATATATATATATATATATATATATATATTTATATATATATATATACATATATATGAAATTCACTGCATATATTGGAACTGGTGGCTCCTTGTAGCAAGACTGGTTGCAGAAAATTCACCTTAAAAGGAAAAAATCGACCCTAAAGAAAATAATGTCATTAATTTTTTTTTCGCACCCCACTGATGAATGCTGAATTCGCATAATATCGAAATACCTAAATTAGATATAGATATATATATATATATATATATATATATATATATATATATATATATATATATATATATATATATATATATATATATATATTACCGTCAGAAAGTATTTGCCTACCTAGTTATTTCAGTCCAGATAATTTCAATGAATTATTATTTATTTTCACATTATTTACAGTCTAGAAAATCAAAAAAATATTCATGATTTTTCAGGATTTTTCTCATCTATGTGACCTCTTTTGTTTTTAATTACCGCTTTATAGAGTTTCGGCATTCTGAGCAGTACTTTCTTCAGAGTTTCTTCGGCTATTTTAACCCATTCTGCTTGTAAAAGTTCTCACAAATGATTTTCTGATGTTGGATAGAGTTTTCGAACATACCTGTCCAAATGGTCCCACAGCAATTCGATGGGGTTTAAATCAGGTGATTGTGGAGGCCAAGTCATCCCTTCCAGGACGTCATCGGATTTTCATTGGTCCAAAAATTCTCTAATTTGTTTAGCAGAATATTTAGGGTCGTTGTCATGCCGAAAAATAAATTACCCCTGAAATATATCTCTTCCAGAAGGAAGCATTTAAGTTAGCAAAATTTCTTGACACTGTTCTTTTCGCACGATTCCTTCTATCCTAAACTTTACCGTTGCCAAAACAACCCCACACCATTACTGAACCTTCACCATGTTTTACTGTAGGCCACTGTCAGGCTTCCAGCATCCTCTCTCCAGCTGACCGCCGCACGTAAACTCGTCGATTTGAACCGAAAATTTCGAATTTAGATTCGTCGCTCCAAAGGACGGAATTCCATTGTTCTGATGTCCAATTTTCATGTTCTCGGGCCCATTTTAATCGTTTACGTTTATTCACTTGCCTAAGAAGTGGTTTCCTCACTGCAACTCTGCCGTGTAGTCTGCTAATCTGTTCTTCCCGGTTGTCACATTGATAGGGATAGGCCGCTCCAGATTTACTTCAGCCGTGACTTTTCGTACGGTTAGATGGCGATTACGTCTGCTGGACATTGTTATATCTCTGTCTTCAGCGGGGGTCGTTTTTCGAGGCCTTCCTAAACGTTTTTGGTTGGAATTCTATGTCTCGCAGAACATTTTTTTACTACGTAGTCCACCGTTCTCCTTGGCATCCACATATCACTCGCGATTTGTCGACTCGAGTGACCATTTTTATGCCTCGCAATTATCAAAGCCCGATTTTGAAAGGAAACTTCTTTCGTTATTGGCATTTTCACAAAACAATTGAGCCTGTATCAATGACAAAGTACTGTATGTGAATGGTTAATTTCCAAAAGGGCAATGGTATTTATAGTATAGTTTTTTTATCATAAAATATCACTAGGAATTTCCATAATCCCTAGAAACTTAAAATGAGTTCTTACTTCAACTGGAATTCTCAGAAATCGCCTTAAAACCATTATCATGCAAAACTTGGAAATTTGTTCCAATTGGTTTTTAATTTGTGATTTCACCAAAAAGGCTTATCTAAACAATTTTATGATGGACATGTGTTAAGAACAATTAAATTTACCTAATATAATAAAAGAGTTTAATTAGGTATTAAATTTTGGCAGTTACATTGAAATTTCTAGGTGGGCAAATACTTTCTAACGGTAGTGTAATATAGATATATTAGTAAAAATCATGGTAAGCAAAGTAAAATTTCTTTTTTTCTTCAAAAAACACACTTTTCAGGCAATAAAATGAGTCTCAGCAACGTAATTTTCAACATTTTTTTTCAAGTTTTCAATAAAATAAGTAGAATATAGAATAATCTGCCTGTAACTTTTAGAGAATTTTTCTAAAAGATTGTTTCTTTTGAGGAATACGGAGGAAATAAATTTATCTATGTTTCAAGTCTGTATAAATAATTTATATAAATGTGTTGTTCATGGTAACTACAGTATATTAAAAATTTAAGCAATTCGACCTCAAATCAGTTTCTGTAAGTATAAGCTGCAGAGCATTAAAACATTATAAAAATTTAACACCATTACCTTTCTACTTTCATTTGAGCTACATCCCATGCCGCAGCGACAATTCCAACAACACAAGTGTCGACAGGTACCATATCAGCTGTTTTTTTGGGATCGCACGGTGCTACTCTTAGTACCCCCGAAATAGTACCAACAGCGACACCTGTAGGTCCATAAAGGTTATCTATCCATCCAGCAAATGGTTCTCGATATGTTGAGATAACTAAGAAGTAAATATTGAAATAAAAATCTTTGTATATATAAAACTCAACCATTTCGTATTTGCACGTGTGTTCTTTCATGTTTAGGCACATCATCTCGCCAGATTTTTCACTATATTTCCAAAATCTGATTTCTCGAATTCTATTTTAAAATTTCTAACAAAATGTTTCTCTAGAGATATTTATAACATTAAATAGAACAATGTTAAAAATATAAGTCTTCCACGACAATTAGATCGGATTAAAATTGTAAGTCTCTTTAGTAATTTTATACTATAACAGTTTTGACAAATACATATCCTGAATTATTTTGACTTTATAAAACGATAGTCAAATATTTAGGCTGAACTAACAGTAATTCTAGACTTAATATATACTACCACGAAAATATAGCTACGGCACAAAAAGACAAACACGTGTAACAAAACGTCACCTCAAAACGAAGCCGGCTGACTACTGCCGAATCGTTAAAATGTGCCTCGTCGCACTTTTCAGAGTAATAGCGCATATTTTTGCTTAACATTTTTAAATTTAATCAACTCCTACTTGAGCGTGATCTTTTAGAAACTCGACGTAGCAAATTTTAAAGATTTGGCTGTAGCCAACCGACTTCGTTTTCCTCCACCTGTTAGTCCTTCTGTAGCGATACATTTTCTGTGATACTATCAATTTTAATTTAGGGGACTATGTTATTACATATAGCTGCTAAAATGGCATTTTTTCAAATATTTGACTGTTTTCCGTTTGATTATTTGCTGCCGGATCACTTTCAAAAGGTTATAAGAATTATTACGAAATTCGTCATGGAAGTGTAGTACATGAAGAATTAACATAATACGCTGTTTTCTAGAACAATCAAGGTATATTCGAATATGTGGTATAACCAATATCTTGTAAATGCCAGTGAAACGGAGATCCACTGGTAGATACGATGTTTTTGGAGATGCACCATGCGAAGTTGTTTAGGAACGGTAAGTGCGTGCACTAATGTGGCAAACCATGGTTTACAGGCTTTGCCCTAAAGAGGTCACTGCATAGACCCGGCCTTTACATTTTGACAGTTTTTGATCATTTGTTCTTGTCATAGTGCCGTGATCGGTTTACCGTTGACGTTTTACCAAACATTATGGATCCTTTTTAATATTATATATATATATATATATATATATATATATATATATATATATATACATATATATATATATATATATATTATATATATATATATATATATATATATATATATATATATATATATATATATATATATATATATTCAATTTCTTGGGCTTTATGGTTCTTTTGTTTTAAGGATAGAGAAATTACATCACGTTCTAGTTAGAATTTATTGAAAACGTTTCGCCTGATTTTTAGGCCTAAAAGCCTAAAAATCAGGCGAAACGTTTTCAATAAATTTTAACTAGAACGTGATGTAATTTCTCTATCCTTAAAACAAAAGAACCATAAAGCCCAAGAAATTGAAAAAATATATATTCAATATTCCAAGGTTCAAGAAAGAATTCAACCCAACTTTTTATTTTTCAATTTTGTTGGGTTTGGAGGTCAATTATAGAATGAAACTTCCTAAATTTTATTGTGATCCTTTCTTTTTATTGGCGTTTCGGCACAGTTGCCTTTCTCAAACTTTTCAACAAATTCGTTGAGGATTCTATTACTGCCACTCCAGTATACAATATATTTTAAACAAGTTTAACAATTACAATAAAAAACTACAATTCACAATAGAAATAGATAAAAAAATAAATTTCCTTGACCTAACATTACACAACAAAGACCAAAGTACAAAAACAGAGTGGTACACAAAGCAAACATGGTCAGCTAGATATCTAAATTATAACTCAAACCATCCATTAAAATACAAGAAATCAATCATAACTGGTCTGGCGGATCGGGCAATATCCTTAACAGACCCAGAATATCGGAAAGAATCAATAAACAAAGCCAAAAAAGCACTGGAATTAAATACCCGGTATATCTTATAAACCAAATATTCAAAAAACGGATATATAAATTTTATAATTCTACCGAAAACAAAAACCAACAACATAAAAGCCCAAAAGAAACAAAGCATATCGTTTTACCATACTTAAACGGATTTTCACAAAAAATTGAAAAACTTTTTAAAAAGCATAATATAAATATCGCTCATAGAGCCCATAACTTACTGGCAACCAACTTTTCAAAATTAAGAACCAAAACCCCAAAAAATAAAAAGAGCAATGTTGTATACCAGATTCCTTGCAATAATTGTGAAGGTAGTTACATAGGGCAAACTAGCCAATATTTGGAAAATAGGATAAAGGGACACAAGTATGACAAAAATAATAGAACAGTACTAACAAAGCACGAAGAGGAAAAGAAACACACATTTAATTATGAAGGAACCAAAATTTTAATCACTGAGAACAATAGGAAAAAAAGAGAAATAATTGTGTGTGTGTGTGTGCGTGTGTGCGTGCGTGCGCGTGTGTGCGTGTGATTGTGCGCGTGTACGCGCGTGCGCGTGCCCGTATGTGCGTGTGTGGTTCAAGAAATCAAATTTTATATATATACACACACATATATATATATATATATATATATATATATATATATATATATATATATATATATATATATATATATATATATATATATAGGAAGAACATGTGTCGGTGGGTCTTTCTTTCAACCTGTACTGTATGTACTTCTTTATAAAATAAAAAAATAATTAACATTATCCCAGGTCTAAAAATTGCGATGGGTAATCCATTTCCTCTACTTTTTATTAATGATTCTGCTAAAGATTTTGTGAATGTATATGTGTTGGACCAGTCTCCTAAAATTCTAAAAATATATTTAAGTACAGTAAAAAATTTTGTTAACAACAACATAATCACATATTAAAATATAAACCCTGTATGGATTTAATTAGAATAATATACAGAGTGATTCCTTAGTTGGGACATTTTGTTACCAGGTTGTAGCGCCCCATAAGTTATTATTTTATATTCTATACAAAGTTTTAAAGGCAAAGAAAATAGTGTTTCTTAAAGTTTCTTACTTTTATTTTCGAGACTGTAGATTTATATATATATATATATATATATATATATATATATATATATATAAATATATATATATATATATATATATATATATATATATATATATATATATATATATATATATATATACTACTACCGTCAGAAAGTGTTTGCCCACCTAGTTATTTCAGTCCCAAGACAACAAAAACCTAGATAATATATATTTTTTTTTAAATTTTAATGAATTATTATTTATTTTCATATTATTTACAATCTAGAAAATCAGAAAAATATCCAGGATTTTTCTAATCTATGTGACCTCCTTTGTTTCTTCAGAGGCTCTTCGGTTATTTTAACCCATTCTGCTTATAAAAGTTCCCACAAGTAATTTTATTATGTTGGATTGAGTTTTCAAACACACTTGTCCAAATGGTCCCACAGCGATTTGACGGAGTTCAAGTCGGGTGATTGTGGGGGCCAAGTCATGACTTCCAGGACGTCATCGGATTTCCATTGGTCCAAAAGTTCTCTAATTTGTTTAGCAGAATGTTTAGGGTCCTTGTCATGCTGAAAAATAAGTTTCCCCTAAAAAATATCTCTTTCAGAAGGAAGAATTTGAGTTAGCAAAATTTCTTGATACTTTTCGCATGATTCCTTCTATCCTAAAGATTGTTCCAACTTTACCGTTGCCAAAACAACCCCAAACCATTACTGAACTTCCCCCATGTCTTACTATAGGCAACTGACAGGCTTCCAACATCCTCTCTCCAGCTGACCGCCGCACGTAAACTCGTCGATTTGAACCGAAAATTTCGAATTTATATTCGTCGATTCAAAGGACGGAATTCTATTGTTCTGATGTCCAATTTTCATGTTCTCGGGCCCATTCTAATCGTTTACGTTTATTCACTTGCCTAAGAAGTGGTTTCCTCATTGCAACTCTCCCGTGAAGTCCACCTTCTGCTAACCTGTTCTTCACGGTTGACGTGCTGATGGGGATGGACCGCTCCACTATGGGACAGAATCGTGCTTACCGTCTCAAAAATAGGTTTTGCGAATGTTCGATATTGAATATTTTGTTAATGCACATATCTAACTGAATGTCTAATACATATTATATAGAATTTAAAATAGATTATTTCTCATTTTTTCTTAATAAAACTTGACTTGCAAGTTGACGCTCAAAATAATGTCGATTATGTAGAACAGAATTGCACCAGTTTACATGGTCATATTTTCATTATTTTCAATGCAAATATGTAAGTGTGATATATGGTTAGAATGGTTATTAAGTACCTTATTTAAAAAGCATTTAAGTAGACATTTATGTAAAAACTAGAGAGGTACACGATTGTTTTTGCAGTATCTAATATCCTAACCTTATTAGAAACTTTAAATAGACTTTTGACAGTTAGCGATGTCTGTCGATGTCGTAATTTTCATACCATCACATAGAGCAGCTCATATAAAAGTCAAGGCAAAAAAAAAATTTGCCCGAATCTGCCCCCTTTTAAATGGGACGAAAAATACCTGATGGGGAGGGAAATGCAAAATATTTAAAAAAAAATTTTTAAGATTTGATTCAGGAGATTTTTCGAAAAATAGATTATTTCTGACATTTTATTGTTAAATAATATTGTCTACTAGCGTCTATAGCGGACATAGGTGGGCAGGTAGATATGTAGGTAGATAGGTAGGTACAAGACAGCTTTACCAGGTAATATCACTAGAACAGGTGACTATTGTTTACATCCCAGCAAGTTGTCAAAATTTTGTTTACAAACTACCGCATTGAACTACATACATACATAAAGTGGTTGTTTTTTAGAGAATGAACTACATACATACATAAAGTGGTTGTTTTTTGAGAGAAGCTCTCGTGATTTTTGACAATGTGGTGAATTTTCTACCAACAAAATACATGTGATTTTTTTCGGCTTTGTTGCTATTACCGAACTGCTACTACCTGGTAGAGCTGCCTTGGGTAGGTAGAAATATTTTTGTGTTTTATATATAAAGATAGATTACTACCTAAATTAAAGTTTAGGTAAGGTGGAAATACTGTTATTGGAAATCATATCATATCATATAAGAACGCGATAACTATGTGACTACCCGCAGATAATAATATTTTTTCTCACGGAATTGAAATATAAAAGTTATTGATTTAATTGTCATTTACCAGTACTTTATTGTGCTTCGACATAGAGTCTTCACCAACCTCGGTAAAAAAAAATATTTGCGAAATACCTATACAATAAAATGAGTGAATTTGTTGTGCCTCGACGAGTATTATGCGAATTTTTCATTGACCATGGGACAAAAAGAGAAGATATTCAAAAATACTTAAAAGAACACCATCATTTGTCGTCTTCAAAAAGTGAATTAGTTGGGAAAAGTATTCAAAAATCGCTTATATCAGCTTTTAACAATCGCTGGACCTCATCTAACCGAACTAAAGAACGTTTCTTTAATAAAAATACAACGTGGTTAGACGGTGAATTTAAGGTACAGTTCGACGAAATACCAATGGATATCAAACCTACAACATCTGAAGAACGTGGACGTCCATCAAAGTCTTATGAAGATCTGTCAGAGAAATCGAAAAAAAGGAAGAATATGGAGTTAATTCAAGAATATGGACTCGAGAATATACATAACGAATACGTCCAAAGATTATGGTCTGAAGGAGAATTGGAAGAAGCTTTTGTTGTTGTAATGATGCGGAATTGTGATAGAGATGAAAAAAAGATCATAAAGGTTTAAAAAATGGGGTGCGAGAACTCCGGAAGATAAAAAAAAGTAGAGAAGACAAGAAAAAACTTGTACAAAGTCTATTTCGAAGCCGAATGGGATTGCATGTTGATAAACCCCGGCAAGGAAGTGGAAACAGCAATGACGGCAATACAGCTCGACGTTTTTTTTTTTTGAGAACTACTACTGCTTTTCAGAAATAACAGGAGTTAATGAGGATCTTATTAAAAGGTTTTATGTTATTCTTCAGACTTTGGCATGCGGTATTGCTGTAAATCCAGAAAAATTTGGTGAATATACTCGCACTACTGCACAATTGTAGTTTGTATATCAATTTTTTTTTTTTCTATTTTATGTAGTGGATTAATAGATGTTTGTCATTTATTATATGCTATTTTCATATGTAATATTAACAAAAATACGAAATAATAGTGTATATCATTAAACTGTATAATTATCGTTCAATAAGTTAAGTAAACTATGTTTTTGTATGAAAAAGTGTCATTTTTATTTTTGTATTATTTTTTTATATATTATAAATAAAATAATTCTCGCAAAAAAGAAAATCGACTTTCTCCCTCCGATTTTTATAAATTTTCAATAGAGTTATCTAAAAATTAATATTTTGGACGGACAACATATCCGTCCGATTTCCGAATTTTTTTTATGTGTTCAGCCTGTTGACAAATTCTTTCAAAAAGAAGAAAGAATTTTGAAAATCGGTTTATAAATGGCCGAGATATTCAAAAATTAATTTTTCTGACGGACATTTTGTCCGATTTATGGGACCCAACTGCAAGCAATACCTTTCAAACAAAAAAAGAATTTTTAAAATCGGTTCACAAATGGCGGAGTAATATTGGAACAAACATTAAAAAAAACAAAAAAAAAAGGAACAAAAAAAATACACACGTGAAGTCGGTTAAAAATTAACAACGAATGTACCATTATTTGATAATATTGTAATGTGTTTTTTACTTGCCCGATTTTTGAGGCGTTATTTTGTACCGTGTATATTAATTGGTCGCTTTTTGCGGCGTCATTTTGTACCCTGTGAAAATTGTTTTTCCCACGCTTGGGCACAATTTTCTTGCAACCTCTTTTTAATTTCTGAGAATGAATTGAGTGAATAATGATTTTAAAAGAACTAAAGAAATTAAACAAACACTAGCTCAGTTTTCCTTGGTAGAGAAATATGGGTAAGAGATAATTGTTATACGTCTTTTTGGAATTATTTTCTATTTTTTAAAAAACTTCAGTCGTACAAATTTTTGGGCACCATTCATTTTAAAATAGAAAGGATCTAACTTCAGTTAAAAAAATGAAAAAATACTGAAGTGTTTTCCGGTTATTACTAAAAAGAATTATACTAGTACAACTTTTCTTATCCTGAAAAGAAAAATAGGTATTCAGTGAGACACTAGCTTTAATCAACAAAAAAAGAACATTTATTCAGAATTTAAAATAAAAGTTCCAACCTTTGCAGTTTTAAGGAATACAAAA
Source organism: Pachyrhynchus sulphureomaculatus (assembly GCA_019049505.1). Lineage (NCBI taxonomy): Eukaryota > Metazoa > Arthropoda > Insecta > Coleoptera > Curculionidae > Pachyrhynchus > Pachyrhynchus sulphureomaculatus. Next base: position 100,123,132 of record CM032454.1, on the reverse strand, counting down.
AAAAATTCTAGCCTAAAAGTAGTTTTTATAAGTTAGAGTCCCTAAATCAGAGATTTTACTTCTAAATCTTGACTACACCCGAAATCGAATAGTCATGATTTTCACTTCGCGATTTTCAGTTCAAATTGCTGTTAAAACACTTTTGCGGGGAATATATTTATTGATGTATGTTCTGGTAACTTACGGTCTTCCTATGGGCTTCTAGGCCTTCAATGCAACACAAAACCGATTTCACACTTTTGAGAAGAGCCTACTTTAGCTACTCCATTTAGAAAACACACAACGCCCACTACGGCTTTATGATAAAGAAACTCGTGCTTAGCTTGGCTCTCGTAGATATTGTCGTAAGCCTCTACTGCGGCTCGGTGGAAAATCGCCACTTGGCGACTCGGTGGAAATTAGCCTGGCTGCGGCTTGATGGTACTAAGCCTGGCGGCGGCTTGATGTTACTGCCTGGCGGCGGCTCGGTGTTCTAAGCCTGGCGGCGGCTCGATGGTACTAAGCCTGGCGGCGGCTTGATGTTACTGCCTGGCGGCGGCTCGGTGTTCTAAGCCTGGCGGCGGCTCGATGGTACTAAGCCCAGATTCGTGTCCTCCGGACCCTTAAATAAGCCGTGGGCACTCTGTCTGTAATATGGCGACGCCGGAACCAAAACTCCGGATACAAACATTTGACCAATCCCGGCGTATCGATAGATTCGGTCGCAAACCCCGCACAGCACACTATATAACGAGCGGCTAAGAATTTCTGATTAATATACCGCTCGATACAAAAATGAAAAGAAGTACATTATAAAGAGAAAAAATCAGTAACATTATATGGTCTTAAAATCTAGGAAAAAATGAATGTTACAATATATACATTAGAGATACTTCGTACCAAATTTCAGCTATTTACTTCAATCAACGACAAAGTTACAGATTTTTGAGACGGTACGCACGATTCTGTCCCATAGTGCGCTCCTGGATTACTTGAGCCGTCATTTCTAGAGCAGTTAGGCGGCGATTACGTCTGTTGGACATTGTTATAGCTCTGTCTTCAGCGGGAGTCGTTTTTCGAAGCTTTCCTGCACGTTTTTGGTTGGAATTCCATGTCCCGCAGAAAAAATTTTTACGATGTAGTCCACCGTTCTCCTTGGCATCTGCATATCACTCGCGATTTGTCGACTCGAGTGATGTCTCGCAATTATCAGTGCCCGATTTTCAACGGAAACTTCTTTCGTTTCTGGCATTTTCATACAATAATTGAGCCTGTATCGATGACAAAGTACTGTTTACGAATGGTTAATTTCCAAAAGGGCAATGGTATATATAGCATAGTTTTTATCATAAAATGTCTTTAGGAATTTCCATAATCCCTAGAAATTTGAAATAAGTTCTTACTTCAACTGGAATTCTCAGAAATCGCCTCAAAACGATTATCATGCAAAACTTGGAAATTTGTTCTAATTGGTTTTTAATTTGTGATTTCACCAAAAAGGCTTATCTAAACAATTTTATGATGGACACTTATTAAGCACAATTACATGTACCTAATACACATAATAAAAGGTTTTAATTAGATAATAAATTCTGGCAGTTACATTGAAATTTCTAGATGGGCAAATACTTTCTGACGGTAGTATATACGAGTATATATATATATATATATATATATATATATATATATATATATATATATATATATATATATATATATATATATATATAAACATATACTTTAAGGGTCATTAACTGGTAAATTCTTTTTTAAAGTTTTCTTCAATATAACTGTTATTTATACATCCAACATCCTGATGTCTAGATGCTAGTGTTATTATGCTATATATTAGACTATAGTACAAGCTATATTTGGTGAAGTAATCGATTGTGGTGAGTACTCAAATATACTGAAATAAATGCTTTAACTTAAAAAGCTTCCTGTCTATAACGTGGTTCAGATGACAAAATATTACAGGTAATAATAGCTAGTTTATTTATACTAACTGTTTTGTACACCTATCAGATTCATGTTTCGTCATTTGTTCTAAAACCGCTTCTACATTTGAACATCTCAGTGGGTGATCATAAATTTTCTCGGCAATTTTTTGTCGAGAGCAATTTGAATAAGCTTTGGAAACATGTACAAGAGACTGAAAAAAAGGATATATGTAAAGGTAGTTTGAAAAAGAAATTTATAAAAAATATTTTATTTTGCATTCGTTCACAAAATTATCGCTTCTGAGTTAGTTTTGCCTTTTAAACTGACAATAGTCTTTTCCGATCTAGTGAGAAAAGTCAATATGAATTTAAATTTCTTGCTTTCGTTATCAAGGCAATAAAAGATTTTGTTAATATCGCGTTGTACAAATTTTGGCAAATATATATTTATTTATTTTTTAAAATTTAGTTTTGCTATCCTTTGATTCTTGCGAACTGACACTCAAAAAAACTCTATATTTGCATCGCACTAAGGGGCAGCCTTGTCCGAGCTTTTTTTTCCAATTTACTAATTCTATGAACTTTTGCGCAGATTTCTTAATCAGTTCAACACTTGAAGTTTCCTTGCGCTGTGTAAATGATATAGAACCCGAAATTTTCACCAAGTAGTCGTGGTAGAATTATTATTTTCACATAACTCTCGTATATAAAAGGCACGCTTCTTCCTCTTCTTCACCAGCCTTTAACAGTCTACTCCTGAATATAAGCCCCTCCAAGTTTCCTCCATTTATCTCGATTACTTGCCCTCTAATACCAGTCTGTGCCTGCTGCCTTGGAGATCGTCCAACGCTTCTCTTTTGTAATCTTAGCCTCTATTATGTATGATTCTGTCTGGCAACTTGACCTGAGCGCTCAGCTTCAGTAAATACACCTTTAGCAACTAAATTTTCGACGCAATGTACCTTTACTTTGTCCTTCTCGCATTTTGCGTTCGCGCAGTATAGAAAACAAGTTTTAACTTATTTATAGGACACCTGTTATTTCTAAACCAAACTGCCTAATGTTTTTTTTTCATTGTCTTATTTTTAGGTACATCGTTGTAACATTCATTTTTTCCTAGATTTTAAGACCATGTAATGTTACTGATTTTTCACTTCAAATTGTACTTATTTTCATTTTTGTATCGAACGGTATATTAAACAGAGATTCCAAGACGTTCGGTATATACTGTGCAGTGCGGGTTCCTGACCGAATCTACCGCTACGCCGCGATTGGTGAAATGTGTGTATCCGCAGTTTTGGTTCCGGCGTCGCCATATTACCGGCAGAGTTTGCATGGTTTATTTAAGGGTCCGAGAAACGACTGGCTTGGCTAATTTCCATCCAGCCGCCGAGTAAGGCTAATTTCCATCCAGCCGCCGAGTAAGGCCAATTTCCATCCAGCCGCCGAGTAGGCGAGGCTAATTTCATCGGAGCCGCCAAGTAGGCTTCCTTCGACTGAGCTACAGTAAAAGCTCATAACAACCATCATGCGAGCTAAGTAAAGCACCAGTTTCTTAACGAAAAGCCGTAGTGGGCTCTATAAGTGTTTGCTAGAAAAGTGTGAAATCGGTCGTATTCCATCAAAGCCGGAATAAGAACAGTAAGTTACCAAAGCATCCTTCAATAGACCTATCCCTGAGTAGGGCCTTAACAGCAATTTAAAAACTGACTAAAAAGTGAAGTGAAAAGCACTATTTTTCGTCTTCGGGGGTTGTCATAGTTCAGAATTTAAATGTAATAACTACTAGTTAGGCTAGAATTTTTTTTGTAGAACTGCAAAGGTTAGAACTTTTTATTTTTAAAAAACATGAATAAATTATCTTTTTGTTGATTAAAGCTAGTGTCTCACTGAATACCTATCTTTCTTTTCAGGATAAGGACGGCTGTACCAAACTAACTTTTTATTTAATAACCATAAAACCCTTCAGTATTTTTTCATTTTTTTTAGCTGAAGTTAGATCCTTTCTGTTTTAAAATGAATGGTGCCCAAAAAAAAAAATCGTACAGCTAAAGCTTTTTAAAAATAGAAAATAAATCCAAAAAGACGTACAAAAATTATCTCTTACCCATATCTTTCTACCAAAGAAAACTGAGCTAGTGTGTGTTTAATTTCTTTAGTTCTTTTAAAATCAGGGTTCACTCGATTCATTATCAGAAATTAAAGTGGGGCGCAATTAATAGGCTACAAAATGACGCCTCAAAAAGCGGGTAAGTTCACACCTTACAAAATAGCGCTGTCAACGCGGGGCTTTTGGAATTTTATTTTTTTAAAGGGTTCAGTGTACTAGCTTTCGAACAAAGTAAAAGCTCTAACTTTGCAGATATTTTTATTTCATAATATTTATTAAACGAAATTACACTATAGCAATAAGACAAAAGCAGGAAATTTGTAGAATTATTTATTTCAATTTATCTGAGGGTGGTTTAGATATTTGAATTTTGTTAATCGACTCTAAGATAAGAGATTCCTACTTTTTTCTTAAAAGCTACTTTTATAGTTCAGATTAGCAGATGTGTTGGTAGACTTTAATTTTGCAGTGTTAGATTTATTTTGCGGTAAACCGAACAAAAAACTGTTCTTTTTTCTCACCTATATTTTGCATGAATATTAAAAATACTTTGTTTATACGAAACGGTATTTAGAGATTTTTTTATAGGAAATTCTTAAGATATTTAGTAAAGGAATGTTAATACAAGGCGATACTTAGAAATTTTTTTTGAAATTGTTGAAGATTTTTTAAATGTTTGGTAAAGAAGTTTACATATTTTAGTTGCCTTTACATGATTTTATTTTGACTATTGGGAGCACAGGAAAAATATTTTTACGACTTTTTAAACAATTCTTTTAAATTTTATAATCTAAATACATTTATCATGGAAGCCTTCAATTTTAAAGTCAATCGCCTACTGGAAAATGAATTAGACTATGAACTGAAAATCCGTCGTACTTTCTCAGAACGTCCGGTCGCGGATAAAAGAAAGATTCTAACGAGGATCTTAAGTAAAGAAATATTCCAATAGATCAGATTGGACTAAATAGTTACAAAAAGTTTCAGATTTTTTTTTAGTCAAATAAAAAATTCTCCTTCTCAAGTTAAAACTCCTGCTTCTCCAAATGGTCACATGTCTCCTTTATTCGTGCATAAATATTCAGATAACAGACCGCATATCAAGATAAATCTATTAGGTGCCCATTTCTCGGCTTTATTTGACTCTGGTGCAAATGCCTCCGTTATAGGTCAGAATGGTATTAAAATTTTAAGTCGTTTAAGTATAAAAATATGCCATGTCAAAAATAGAAGTGTTACCACTGCAGATGGCAGCCGTCTAAAAGTTTTAGGTACGGTTGTGTTGCCGCTAGTCTGCAATGGTCATTGTTTAGTAATCTCTGCTCTAGTAGTACCTTCTCTATCACATACTTTGGTTTTAGGATGTGATTTTGCACAAAAAATTCGGAATTCTAGTAAATTTTAAAAATAATTCGTGGTATCCACAGTCCCTAGAAGTCAACTCTCAAACAAGTTTTAAAGATTGTTATTCAGAAAGTTCTTTAGAAAACCTTTTCTCGCGTCTATGTACCCTAGATGATCTCTCGCGGACGGAACGCTTAAAAGCAGAAAAAGTAATAAGCTCTTTCAATGAAATAAGTAGTAAAGATAGGTTAGGCCGAACGAATAAAATCAACATGTCTATAGATACAGCTGATGCCAGTCCTGTAAAGACAAGGCCCTTCGCCATGTCTCCGTATATGTCAAAAGTATTAAATAAGGAGTTAGACGAAATGTTGAAACTCGGAGTGATTGAAGAATCAAACAGTCCTTGGTGTTCTCCAATCTTATTGGTGAAAAAGGCCGATGGACAGTATCGTCTATGCTTTGACGGAAGAAAGCTCAACGAGGTCAGCAAATTTGATAACTATCCATTACCGAACATCGACAGAATTTTGACATCTCTCAGGAATGCTAAGTATGTATCCTCGATAGACCTTAGAAAGGCTTTCTGGCAAATTCCTTTAGACAAATCCTATAAGGAAAAGACCGCTTTTGCAGTAGTAGGCCGAGGTCTATTTCAGTTCGTCACTATGCCGTTTGGTCTAAAGAACGCTGCTCAAACTCAGCAACGTTTAGTGGACGCTATATTTGGTCCGAAATATGAGCCACATATTTTTACCTATCTCGATGATATTTTAGTAACAACGGAAGACTTCGAATCGCATATTCGCTTACTTAAGGAAGTAAAAGATAAATTGAAAGAGGCCGGACTGACGATAAATTTGAGCAAATGTGATTTTTTCAAAACTTCACTAAAGTTTTTAGGCTATATTGTAGGCTCAAATTCCTTGCGTACCGATCCGGATAAAGTAGCAAGCATGGTTAATTATGCGAGACCTACTAATACTACGGAAGTTAAGCGCTTCGTAGGAATGTGTCCATGGTATAGGCGTTTTATCGAGAATTTTTCTACCTTGTTGTCGCCTATTAATGATCTTTTGAAAGGACGGAAAAAAAGGACAATCGATAGATTGGACAAAGGCAGCCGAAGAATCTTTTATAAAGATTAAAGAGCTATTGGTTTCAGCTCCAATTTTATCCCAACCAGATTTTTCCCAACAGTTTTATATTTCTAGTGATGCTTCTAATACCGGTTTAGGGGGCGTCCTAACACAGAAAATCAATGGTGAGGAAAGAGTGATAGCGTATGCCAGTAGAACTTTATCAAAGACTGAACGTAACTATTCGGTTGTTGAAAAAGAATGTTTAGCAGTACTCTTTAACATCGAAAAGTTTCGACCTTACATAGAAGGTGTTACTTTCACGGTCATAACAGATCATTATAGTTTATTGTGGCTTTATTCAATTAAAAACCCTAGTGGCAAACTAGCGCGTTGGGCGATTAGGCTGAGACAACATACATTTAATTTAATTCATAGAAAAGGAGTCCACAATGTTATTCCTGACGATTTGTCAAGAATCCCAGACCATACAGTGGACGAAAACAGTCTTAATGCACAAATTGACGTAAGAATAGATACAGTTGATATAGATCGCATTGACCCATGGTACGACAATTTACGGCAGCAAATTAAAGAATTTCCTCAAAATTTTCCGCAGTGGAAGGTGGAAAATGATTTCGTGTACAAATTTATCCCAAACCAGTTGCCTTTAAAAGTTAATGTACCCGAGTGGAAAATTCTAGTTCCTAAACCACAGAGAGAGGAAATTATAGACATGTGTCACACTCCTCCTACTTCTGGTCATTTTGGTTTTTATAAAACTCTTCACAGGGTTCAGGAACAGTATTATTGGCCAAAAATGCGTTTTGACATAGTAAAGTTTGTGAGGACTTGTGAAGTATGTGGAGCGCAGAAATCTCCAAATGCACTACCTATGGGACTGATGGGAAAAGAGAAAACGGTTAATTACCCTTTTCAAGTCATAGCAGCTGATCTAGTAGGCCCATTCCCACGTTCAAAAAAGGGAAATAAATGGCTTCTCGTGGTTTCCTGCTGGTTTACAAAGTATACCATGCTATTTCCTTTGAAAAGCTCTAAAGCTGGATATATAGAGAGAATTTTGGAAAATGATGTCTTTCTAATCCACGGTGTTCCATCGCTCTTGATATGCGATAACGGTACTCAGTTTACCTCTAAAAGTTTTAAGAGCCTAAGTGAAACTTATGGTTTTAATATCCGTTTTAATCCCGTGTACTCTCCCCAATGTAATTTTGTGGAACGTAATAACCGAACAGTCGGGACCGCTTTAAGAAGTTACGTGGATTCACATGACACTTGGGATGGCAATATTTCCAAAATCCAACAAGCGATAAATACCGCAAGACACGAAGTAACCGGGTTCACACCGTCTTTCTTAGTTTACGGCAGACATATACCTCTATCTGGGTCGTATTATAAAAATTTAGATTTGGATGTCAATGTTGACAGCGAAATAATTCCGGGTAACAGGGGTGAGTATGCCGAAAATTTAAAGGGTTTAAAGGATATTTTCACTGACGTGCGTAGTAGGATACATAAGGCTTATGAACGGAACAGTAAGTCTTACAACCTTAGAAAAAGGGATTTTGCCTTTAATATAGGTGATCACGTTTGGCGAAAAAATAAAATTCTTTCCAGTGCAGCAGATAAATTCACATCTAAGTTGGTACCTAAGTATGTGCATTGCGTGATAAGAGAAAAGATTTCAGATTTAATTTATGGTTTAGTTAATTTAGATGGGACTAAAGTAGGACGATGGCATATTAAAGACTTAAAACCATTCAACGGACCTAACCCTAATGAAAGTTTGTCAGAAGAAGAATAATTTATCTTTACATTATCTTAATTGCTTTACTTTATTTTTTGATGTTGCTCTGTAGAGGTGACGACCTCGTTTTTTTGACTGTTATAAAAGTTGAGCAGAGTATAGCTTACTTTTATTATTTTTGCTAAGGTTTTGGGTACTGATCATATCCAAACTTAGGTTGATTGTAGTTGATGTTTAGCATCGACTCAGCTGTTGCGAGCTTGCGAAAGAGTCACACTCAGGATATATCATAAGACTGGTATGTCGGTGGTCGCGGGATTTGATTTGCTTATGACCCCAAATAATATCCGGTTCTTGACACTTGGAAGCGAAATTTTGATTAGAGGCAATCCAAGGTAATCTTGAGTTAGGACAAGCGCAAGATGTAGCTCGTGTAGTGTGATGTAGAGTCAAAATTTTTAAGAGCAATTTCAAAGTTCGTTACCCGAGTGGGTGTATTTTTATTACCTTAATGGTATATGTTGGGTGCAATTAAGAGTAAATTGATTTTGGTTTATCCAGTAAGTCTAAGACTTGGATTATTTTGATTTAGATCGTCTTCTGAATTGACAAACTGAGGGTATTTTCTATTTTTTTTTCAGAGCCGTTTAAACGTTACCTTTGAGTCACTAATTTTTTAAAAAAATTTTTTTGCATGGACTCATAGGCGTATGTTGAGTTTTTTCGGTCTACTATCAGATTGATAGAAAATTGAAGTTCTGCAGGAGAACTAAAGGCTGATCATTTACAGGAGATGAGAGCAGAGTAAGACAGAGGTAATCTAGAAGTTTGGGCTGACAGAAAACGGTTATGCCTGATACCTGTAGCAGTTTCTTCTAGAGGCTTTTGTCTAGGGAGACGATTAACACCATGATCGAATATTTTAGCTGTCGACGATGTTTTCTTCTTGTTTCTGATTAAGCTGGAAAAGCTCTTGTCGTCTTCAAAAGTTTTGTTGCGTCGCCACCAAAAATTTGAGAAATTTTTGCTTCATGTAGCTTTTTAAGCTCATTTTCGTTTTTTTAAAATTTCGTTAGAAGCTTGGTTAAGTCAACCTTGTAAACCTTTTAGGTTGTATCCCATGAGTTATCTGTTTTTACAGGCTGTGATGCACCGGGTGCTAACAGATGCCGTTACGACGTTTGGCAGGGAGTCAGTCTTCCTGAGGAACAGACTGATTGGAAGGGTAGTCTATGGGGGGTGAACGTTTGACCTTTGGGACCTTTAGGGGTTTTGTTACCCAATGGTTATTTCTATTTGAACCAAAGGAGAGCCTAGCTACTGTAGTCGACCTCAGCTCCAATTAGCCTATTAGTGGTGACAGGCTGTTGGCAGTAGTGTGTTTTCGGAACACCCTATTGATTAAATTTTTTTTTGACTTATGGTGGTGTGGTAGACACCGTTTCAGTTAAGTGGATGCTATAATCTACTCCCTTTTGTTGGTGGACACCAGGGTCACCATTTCCGTATTTTATTGTCTCTACCTTTCAGTATATCGTGGTGAGGTGTTTGTCTCCTGTTATGTGGGATGGATTAAATTCTTTTCGTTGTTGTTCTAGGGCGAGACCAGTACACGAGGGTTCTTCATGCAACTTGGAGAAGCGCAATGCTGGTTAAGTTTTATATCTCTGTGTAGCCACCCTGAAGAATGACGGAGGGCGTTTTTTCCGGCTCATGTTTCTAGGCAGATTTGTCACTTTGGTGCGATGTGCCGAAGATTTGATTAGCTTTTGCTAAGAGCTTTCACCAAGCTCGATATGGAGTTATCGTAACCAAGAGTTTGGGGATTTGAACTCCTGTATATATTCCTGTATATATTTCTGTATATATTTCTGTATATATTTCGGTGTATGTTGGTTGCCTGAGGGCATGTGCTCAAAATGCGAGATTTTGAGTCGTTTTGCTTATGGACTCCTATATATAGGATTATGACTTTAGGGAGGTCCTATTTCGAGACTTGCTGTCTCATATAGTTGTGCTAGGAATGTTTCCTTGAATGTTAGTTGCGCGTGGACTAATCATTCTGTTCTTTGTGAACATTGCTTTTTGAAGCAGGATCATTCAGATTGGTGAATTTTAGCTTTTATAGCTATTCACTGTGTTTAGAGTGAATTTTAGCTTTTATAGCTGTTCACTGTGCCTATAGTGACGAGTTAGCTTTTATAGCTGCTCACTATGTTAATGGCGAGTTTGTTCTTTGAGAACGCAGGCTTTGTGTAGTCGAGGACTATTTACAGAATGTTTTCTTGGCGAGGAGCCGAGGTTTTTTTCTGGCGATATACCAGAGTGTTTAGTTGGCGATAAGCTGACGTGTTCCCTGGCGATTTTTGCATGTCTGGATGTCTCAGGACGTCGACATTGCGCGATGTAGAGTTTTCCCTAGCGATTTTAGCATGTCTAGATGTCTTAGGACGTCGACATTGCGCGATAGAGTGCGATTATTTTCCGAGTGCGACTAGTAGTGATACTAGATTTAGAATGTTCTCTTAGCGATGAGCTAGAGCATGGATGGCGATTTTTCCCGAGCGTTTGTCTGGATATTTATCCAGATATTTTTTTTTTGGCCTAGTGCTAAACGGTCTGACAGGACTTTTTCTTTTTAGTGTAAGTGTTTGCACTAGAATCATTTTTTTTATTTTTCTTTATTTAAGAATTTTTTATAAATTTCTTTTGCTGAAATAGAAAATTTTCAGACAATCCTTAAAATATTTTAAGGGGGGTGTTCATATTTTATTTCAGTTCACTTTTTTTGATTTAGACAAGAGTCTAGACAAAGCTAAATTTTTTTTTGTTTTGGTAACAATAACAGAGCTGATTCCTTTATATAAGAAGACCGCGATTGTTACTTTGAACAGGTATTTCTTATGTTCATGCAAGGATTTTTATTTGCTTTTTGATGTACTTAACCTTAGTGCTTAATTAAGTTAAGTCTAGTTATAAGATTCTTGTGTACTTGCAAAGATTTTCATTTGGTTTTCATTGTACTTAATATTAGTGCTTAATTAAGTTAAGTCTAGTAGTAAGGTTCGAAGTTTGTACCTTTGTTTTAAGTTCTGACCTTAGTATTAAGTGATAGTGTACCCCTTTGTACCTTTTCATAAGTAGCCTAAGTTTAATAGACTAGAGTAGTCTATTTCTTTTTGGAAGGGGGTAAATGTAACATTCATTTTTTCCTAGATTTTAAGACCATGTAATGTTACTGATTTTTCACTTCAAATTGTACTTATTTTCATTTTTGTATCGAACGGTATATTAAACAGAGATTCCAAGACGTTCGGTATATACTGTGCAGTGCGGGTTCCTGACCGAATCTACCGCTACGCCGCGATTGGTGAAATGTGTGTATCCGCAGTTTTGGTTCCGGCGTCGCCATATTACCGGCGGCAGAGTTTGCATGGTTTATTTAAGGGTCCGAGAAACGACTGGCTTGGCTAATTTCCATCCAGCCGCCGAGTATGGCTAATTTCCATCCAGCCGCCGAGTAAGGCCAATTTCCATCCAGCCGCCGAGTAGGCGAGGCTAATTTCATCGGAGCCGCCAAGTAGGCTTCCTTCGACTGAGCTACAGTAAAAGCTCATAACAACCATCATGCGAGCTAAGTAAAGCACCAGTTTCTTAACGAAAAGCCGTAGTGGGCTCTATAAGTGTTTGCTAGAAAAGTGTGAAATCGGTCGTATTCCATCAAAGCCGGAATAAGAACAGTAAGTTACCAAAGCATCCTTCAATAGACCTATCCCTGAGTAGTGCCTTAACAGCAATTTAAAACTGACTAAAAAGTGAAGTGAAAAGCACTATTTTTCGTCTTCGGGGGTTGTCATAGTTCAGAATTTAAATGTAATAACTACTAGTTAGGCTAGAATTTTTTTTGTAGAACTGCAAAGGTTAGAACTTTTTATTTTTAAAAAACATGAATAAATTTTCTTTTTGTTGATTAAAGCTAGTGTCTCACTGAATACCTATCTTTCTTTTCAGGATAAGGACGGCTGTACCAAACTAACTTTTTATTTAATAACCATAAAACCCTTCAGTATTTTTTCATTTTTTTTTTTAGCTGAAGTTAGATCCTTTCTATTTTAAAATGAATGGTGCCCAAAAAAAAAAAATCGTACAGCTAAAGCTTTTTAAAAATAGAAAATAAATCCAAAAAGACGTACAAAAATTATCTCTTACCCATATCTTTCTACCAAAGAAAACTGAGCTAGTGTGTGTTTAATTTCTTTAGTTCTTTTAAAATCAGGGTTCACTCGATTCATTATCAGAAATTAAAGTGGGGCGCAATTAAACCCCTTTTCATAGGCTACAAAATGACGCCTCAAAAAGCGGGTAAGTTCACACCTTACATCGTTTTATATTAAAGTCTCGCGAAGTAATGTATGTAAAAGAAAAAAACATATTCTATTATAATAAATTTCATATAATTTTTTAAGAAATTTTAGATTGCTCTCATTTTAAATAATCTATCATTGTTAGTTGCGATTCCATCAATTTTGTACATAATAATTTATTTACCTTTAAACTTGTCATTTCTCTTGCTAAGTCCAAAACGTCTCTTGTTCCATTGACATTAATATTGTAGGCTAATTTTATTTGTTCATTGAAGTTTACTGTGGCTGCTACGTGAAAAATTACATTTATATTCGAAATAAGTTTTTGCCTGTCGGTAATGGAAAGTCCTAATCCTGAAAAAATAAGTTAAATTATTCGACAAACCAATCAGGCAATCAAATATTCAATTAGCGTATGATTTAAATCATACATATAAAACATTCGACCTTAACATACAGCTGCTATTTGCTTATTTACAACGTATAATAATAAGAAAACTTATAATACTAGTCACACGGAAAAATGAAAATCATTTTAAATAGATGGAAATTCAGGTTAAAACTTATGCTTTATTATTATTTTTCTCCGTCCTCTTCTAGTTGCTGGTTCCTATGGAATCGCTGTTGGTAGGTCTATGGCCAGGCAAATGGACCACAGAGATCTTTTCAACTCGTCTCTACAGTTTAACATGGAATGCGAACCACATGAGTGACAAACGGTACCCTCGGACTGTTTTTTATGGTTTGTTCTACGTTTCCCGCTAACCACGGGATCCCACCTTACTAGCTATAAACGTCATGTGATATTGTTGCGAAGTATGTTTTTGTTAATGAACGACAAATATACTTCGAATATAGATACGTATCTCTTTCTCGACCATCTGTTTTTTCTAATTCAAGTGTCCTGCCCCAATAGCATGATGTAGTCAGTTTCCAACATGGTCAGCCCTCATTATTCCCTAGTTTGATTTCACATATGCATCTCATGCAAGGGCACAGGGGGAAGCACGCGTGTCTTCATTATCAGTCTCTTCCGGTTCGAGCGGCATCCCACGAACAATATGCCTTTACAACAATATCATTTGAGAATTTGCTGATATCTGCTGAGTAATAGAATGGCTATATATAATCTAAATCTGTTGGTCTATAATATAACTTTATATATTTTCTTCATAGTTAATAAGTTACAAGTAATTGATTTTTAGAGCAAAAATAAGAATAAATCTGAAGCAGGAGAGACGTAGATTGATAATGCATACAAAGATAAAGACACCAACAGAAATAAAAAAGTAAAACACAGATGAATATCGACAAGCATTGGAAAATTATATATAACACACAAACTACCAAACAGAACTTGATGAACTAAACGCACAAATAACCAACATGATTACAAAACAAATGGTAAGATTGAAAAAAGAAAAAACACAAAAGAGACACAAAATCTTATGAAACGGAGAAGACTATTAAGAAATGATCCTACACATGGCAGATTAGAATTGGGAGAAATAGACAAAAAAAAATAAAGAAAAAGATCACATAAGACGTCAGACAGTACAGAAACTCGAAAATAGAAGAAACTTTGAAAGAGGGAAAAAGTTTGAAACCTCTAAACAAACAAATGAATGAAGGGAGACATTAAATAATAAAACTTATAAATCACGATAACCAAGAGATCGCACAAATCAAAGAGATAAAGGAAGCTACAGAGAAATATTATCAAACACTATATAACACGAAAATATCGCCACCGCCAGGAAAAGAAAAAGGAAATAGAGGGATAATAAGAAAGGCAGAATCTGAAGAAATTTCCGATGTAACAACGGATGAAAAAATTAACACCCTACAACATATGCACAACAACAAAGAACCAGGGGACGATGAAATAACCATAGAAATGATAAAGTATGGAGGGGCATCGATAATACAATCTGTTCAAGCTCTATTTAACAGGTGTCCAATAGAAAATAAAATACCTTGGGTAAATGCCTTGATTGTGCTTATTTTTAAAAAAGGGAACAAATTTAAATTAGGGAATTACATCCCCATCAGCTTGTTATCGGTACTATACAAAAATCTCATTAGAATCATTACATATAGATTAACGAACAAATTAGATAGTTATCAACCACGTGAGCAAGCGAGATTTAGACGGGGATACAGCACTTTGGAACATCTTCAAACAATTAGATTACTAGTGGAGAAAGCAAATGAATATAAGGTCACCTTGTGGATAACAATGATTGACTACGAAAAACAATTTGATTCCGTAGAGATATGGGTAGTCCTTAACGCCTTAAGTAATAGCAGACTCGATGAAAGATACATAACTCTTCTTGAATACATATATAAATATGTAACATCACAAATAATGCTTCAAGAAAAAACCAATAAAATCAAAATTAAAAGAGGAATTAGACAAGGCGATTCGATATCCCCAAAGTTGTTCTCGTTGACTCGAGAAGACGTGTTCAAATCGATAAAGTGGGAACATAAAGGAATACTAATGGACGTTGAACGATTAAATCACTTAAGGTTCGCAGATGATGTTACTCTGATCGCCAACACAAAAGAAGAATTGAAAGAAATGCTGATGGAGTTGAATAACAAGTCTCGAGAAATAAGTCTAAAATTAAACTTGACCAAAACCAAATATTTGAACAACGAAAGTG
>CM032454.1:100100376-100105376 GCA_019049505.1 Pachyrhynchus sulphureomaculatus | reverse complement strand
AAGATTTTTGGTTCTGTGGCATTATTTAATTTGGCACGTAAATATTCGCATCAGAAACAAAACCAGTACGTGTTAATGCAGCTATTATATTAAACTTTGAATTTTGAAAAATGTATATAGCATAGTGTTCTTAAAAAATTGTGGGCAGCATATGAAATAAAAACGTAAGAATGTAATGTGTTATCAGAGGTAATTTATTTGAGTGATCTATATAAGGAATATACTCTATTCAGATAGGTAAACATAATAAATTACACTTGATTCTTTGAATTTAGACATGTCTCTTCAAATTTTTGTGTTTATTATCCTTCTCCACATACTTTTATAAAATCGACTTTTCGCCGCCTGGGTTCCACTGTGCGCCGTATAGTTGAATGGAGGCCTAGAGAACACAAAAGATGCAGAGGTAGACCACGGACAAGATGGACGGACGACATAAAAAGATTAGCAGGACATAATTGGATGCAAAAAGCAAACAACAAAGCTCATTGGAGACAACTTGGGGAGGCATACTTCCGATTATAGATTGAATAAGCTAATGATGATGTTGATGATGATGAATTGATTTTCATAATTAGAAAATCTTTGTAAGGTGCGGGTTGTTGCACCCTTTGCGAGGCGGTGCCCGAGGAAGATTTCGCAAGTCATTTTATTCAATTTTCCTATTTTTTCGGAGCCGGAGTAATAACCCTCTTGTAACACTTATGTCTTGTAACACTCAAATTATGTGACATATGACGCAACAGTTTCCAAGAAAGAGAGTAAAATAGCTTGTAACTCGAAGATAATTCCAATCAAAGTAACTACTTTTAACAAAATTGATTAGACTTGTACATTTTTTTAGTCTCTAAGTTCAAAATTTTAAAAATAGTAAGTCTCAGTTTCATCATTCGTCATCAGACAATGAGTTCGCATATTTAAATATTTTAGAAAATGGAAAGTTTAGCAAAATATTCGTTCGAGAAGAAGGTAACACATAACAATAACTTTTTCCTTACAAAACCAAAATAGTTTCAGCACCTCATATTAGCTGTATTCGAATAAATTAGATTTATATTTTGAGAATTTTTATTTTTATATACTTTCATTCATATAATCAACCCAAAAATACCTGTGATTGAACAGCCGCCTGGTATCGCTTCAATTTTGTTCCGACATTTAGGTTTTTCTTTTTTTACTCGATCGAAAATCTGTAAAAAAATAACTCTAGGTAAAAAAATACGATAACAACACAACATTAATCAGCTCTTGATTGCTCCTGTTACTAACGAGAAGTACTGTACTCGTATTCGTGACAAAATACCCCTTCGCGATTTTTTGCCGTTTTAATGTTTTGTATCAAAATTGAAAAACGGAACACTTATAGAATCACTGCCTGTCTCTATGTCACAGCCGATTTTCCTCGGAACTATTTGGCATAGAAAGTTAAAATTTGTCACAAATATAGGAACTGGTGGCCCAATGATAGCCATGTAGTTTTGAAAGTTAAATTTTAACTTAAGGGGATAGGTTTGGAAGGTAAAATCAACGAAAGCTTGTTAAAACACGAGTTTAAAAATATGTATGATGTAATACTTGTACAAACTATTCTTTATATTATTTTTAAAGAATTGCCAAAATTCGCTGTACCTCCACCCTATCTCTAAGAGCAATAATCAAAAAATTTTGAGAAAATTCTACAATATTCTCTATAAAATGTAAATTGAACGAACATTATCAAAAGTGCAGTCATTACCTTTGATAATTTATCTCGTATATAAAAAATATATTTTAGAAGCAATCACGTCACGGAACATTAATTGCGCAAGTCCGACTTGCACTTGACCAGTTTTTTTTATTTTTTTAGGATTAGGATAGGCTGAAGAAATTCCTACTTTAACTGAAGATTTAGTTCTTTTTCAGAATAAAAGACGTAAGGAAGATCCTTATTTAACGAAAGTAGTTGCAGCAAAAGAAGTATGTATAGTATATATTAATTCAAATTAAGGAAAGGTTTTTATTTAATAGTCATCTATGTGATTCGCTTCTGTTTATGTCTTCTATGTTCTCGGAGTTTAAAAATAAATTCCCATCGCACTATTTAAATTATATAGTTCAGGCATATCTATTTTTGGATAAAAATAGATTATAAACTGAACTTGAACTTATTTATAAACGGCCAGATTTTAGAAATTTGCCAGCAGGGGCGCATTGTTTGCGATTTATAATCGAAAATAATTTATAAAATGTATTTTCCGCAACGTACACTTTACTGCAGCTAATTATTACCATTCCGATGACAACTGCTTAAGCTGAGAGAAATTTCTCTGCTTTAAAAAGAACTAAGTGGTTTTTGAGAGAGTACCATGTATAAAGAAAGCAGCATTGGGAATGTTGTCAATAAAAAAGAAAATGATAGAAGATATTAGTGATTTTAAACAATTAGTGACTGACGAATTTGCAAATGGACTTTTCGTTTAAACATTGTGTTTAGAATGTTCAGCTTACAGTTAGATGTTTTAAACAAAACAATAAATTTTGCTATATTTCTAATATGGACTGCATTTTCTTTCGTCATGTGTTGTATATTATTTATGTTCGCGTTTATACAAATGTGTGTCAATACACCGCGCCCATTTGCCTGTTATAGTTGGACCTTCTGTATTGGTAAGTAATTTTATATTTGATATTATATTTAACCTATTGGCATTTACCATTTTCAATTAATATTAGATATGGTATTTTCATTGTGACCATGGACCTTAGAAAATTTTAAAATGTCTTCTATCTATCAATAGATACATAAAATTTAAGATTAAGTAAGTATCTGGAAATCGTGTTTTCACGCTCTTATTAGCTCATAATGCTACATACAACATAGCCTTGTGAGGTATGTGAACCTCCACCAAAGTCCATCACGAGCCGCCACTGCACTCTAGGGATTCTTTCAAAGTTTTAACTTTTCGTGTTATTAATAAGGCAGCCTTTAAATACCAACTGAGAGCATTTTCTAGAACAACAGAAAAATTAAAAAGTTCAATGCCTATACCAAGATACATCAAAACAACGGAATTGGCCCTTTTACGTGATATTCTTACTTAGTTACCTGCTCGCTAGATCATACAATTATAGTTTCAGTCAGAAGATTGCTTGAGTTGCGACAAAATCATTCCGAGGCAAATACTTAATAAATATAATGAGATATACTTAAAGGTAGCAATGCAGAATGGGAGAGTATGCTTATCTAACTAAACAAATTACAATCCTACAGTAAACAAGATATCATTATTAACCTATTAGCGAAATACTTGCATCTGCACAGCAGATGTACATATGTACAATTACTCCCTCCTATTCAAATACAATTGATTAAAAAAGATTTACTCCTGGTAACTGAAGTTATTCGCATTTTAAGCTCGATTGTCTTCAGACAGCGCATCATAAAGCGTATTTTAATGAAGCTAGACACCAAAAAAGCTTCTGGCGCTGACGGAATACTTGCCATTTTTCTCAAAAACTGTACGAGGGAAATAACACCAGTTTTCGTTAGACTTTTCAACCTATCCTACAGAAAGCGAATATTTCCTTCCTGCTGGAAATGCGCCACAGCCGATACATAAAAAAGGCAAGAAGTCCTTGCCAAATAACTACCGACCAATCTCACTGCTTTCAATAATATCGAAAGTCATGGAAAAGGCTATCAATCAGCATCTTCTAAAATATATTGAAGGATTCAACATTATTAGCAATCACCAATATGGCTTCCGTAAAAATAGACCAACAGGAGATCTTCTGACTTATATAACATACGTTTGGAACAACGCAATGGAACACGTTGGAGAATCTCGAGCGGTTGCTCTTGACATATCCAAGGCATTCGATCGTGTTTGGCACGATGGGCTGTTGGCTAAATTACGCTCTTATGGTATGTCTGAGAAGTTCTGTTTGTCTCATGTTTCCTCAGAGAGCGTTCTTTACGAGTGGCAGTCGACGGATTTCTTTCTAACACCTTCACTATCAACGTCGATGTACCTTAAGGCTCCATACTGTCTCCTACTCTCTTTCTCATTTACATTAACGATCTGCTGGAAAAGACCGAGAATCAAATCTACAGCTTTGCAGATGACAGTACGCTTATCTCTTCATTCACATTGAACGCTCGGAAATCGGCTACTCAGACGAATATCCGCGCGGAATTTAATGTTACAAAAACCCAAGCGGTAGTTTTTTCTAAAAAAGTTATCGTTGCTGAACCCGACATAGTTATGTCGGGGCACCATATCCTTCTAACATCGTCACTCAATTTGTTGGGCGTTAATTTAGGAGCAAATATGTCCTGGCAGGAACATGTTTGCAGGAATAGCAAAGAGAGCTTCTCAAAGTTTGGACTAATATTTCGAACCAGAAAGCTTTACACTCCACAACAACTGTTAATTCTTTACAACGCTCAAATTCGACCAACTATGGAATACTGGTCCCATGTTTGGGACTCTGCTTCCAAACATACACTGCATTTGTTGGATTCTATTCAGAGAAGAGCTGTTCGTCTGATTGGAGACCCAGAACTGACCGGCGGGCTCGATTCGCTGGAAGATCGAAGAACGGTTGACGACTGTAGCGCTTTAAAGACTTTCCTGCAGCACGTGTGCTAGACCCATAAAAAAAACTTAGTCTACTTGTACAATACAATGAAAAAAAACAACAGTTTTTGCCTGTTTTTTCAATTTTGTGAGTTATGTACACATCTGAGCGATTTAAAACCAACAAGGATTTGTTGGAAATTTCTTTACGAAGGGTTTAGTTTTTGTTTGTCTCGGTTCGACTGATAAAACCGGAGTTATTCACATTTTAAGCTTCATAAACGTGTTTTGAAAACTTCAATTGTTTATAAATAAAAGATTTTTTTGAGGCCCAAAACTCAGGAGAATACTCCTGGTGATACCCCAGAGAGGATAAAATCACAATATTGCTGTATTATATTCGTAAAATAATTTTTGATATGTTTACATTGTTTCAGAGCT
>CM032454.1:99977217-100095276 GCA_019049505.1 Pachyrhynchus sulphureomaculatus | reverse complement strand
AATGCAAGCAGAGAAAAATTCCGAAGTCGTGTACTAACTCTGCCACCGGGATTTGGATCAATTAACAAAAAGATGGAGAAGAACTTAACAAATCATCTCGTCGAATGAACCCAAATAAAATTCGCGCCTGAAGAAATTAGGAGCAAATTTCAGGAGCACGGAAAACATTGACACATCAAGCAAAATCAAGATACCGCAACAGCAAACAACCTATTTTCAAATTATTCACAACCAAATAAGCAATAAAGTAATAAAAAAATTTTTAATTTATTAACCGACATCGATGTTAGTTAGAGTCCATACGGCCTGTAACTCAAATATTATGTAATTCTATTCGTGTTTACGACTGTTGAACGAATCAAAGTTATGCCAGAAAAAAGATTGTTGTTCATTTAGATCTCTGTGATTTTGAACAAAAAAAAAAATTAAACCCTGAATTTCCTGATACAGGCAAAATTTGTCTCCTCTAAATTTCGTAATCTTCGAGCTTAAAGAGTTGGTAGATTGCCATAACCAAAATGGCACACACAGACGAGTGTGTCAGTAATAAGTTCATGAAAATATGAACTTAAAAAGTACAAGGAATTCAAGCACACTTTGAAGAAAAGAAAAAAGGTAATTTCGTGCAGTGCCCTCGTCGCGATCTTAATCATGAATTCAGTTTGAGGAACTTCGACAGAGTTTTAATATTGTTTTTGAGTTGACAAAAATTGTGGCCAACTAAGAATAGGACCGGCGGGTATCGAAACATGGAGAGTTTTTTTTTGAGGAACTGTGATGTGAAAAAACCATAAGTTTCAGCCAAATGGACCTCTACACAACAAGCTTAGCCATTTCTCTAATGTATTCTATTGACAAAAAGTAAAGATTACAGTGTGCTAAAATTAAAATCAAAAATATTTATCGGGGACGTAAACATTTTTTATACAAATGCGACATTATTGAAATAAACAAATTCCACAGAAGAATTTCTAAAAAACGTTGACAGATGAATTGCCAATTTAATTAAAGCATGATTTTTTGGCAAAATCACAATAGTTGCGCATTTCAGCCAAAATGAAAGAATACAGTTGGTGAAAAAGAATTTGTGACATGTTCAGATTTCGCCTAGAACTATACGTTTCACATTCAAATGCAATACAATCTCATCACTGGGCAAGTAAACAAGCAACTCTCCATCCGTATGTTGCGTATTACCGCGAAAATGGCCCAAAACAAACATTCAAGTTTCGTTTGTCATATCAGAAAAGTTAACTCCTGATTCTGAGTCAGTACATTTGTTTAATTCTAAAACTAATCAATCATTTGAAATCGAAATTCGGCGCGGAAAATATTTAAAAAAATTTTTATTTCTCGGATGGGTGTGTGTCGCACTATAAGAATAAATTTAACTTCATTAACCTTACAAATCATCAAAAGATTTTTGGTGTGGACGCTGAGTAGAATTTTTTTGCCACTGCTCATGGGAAAGGGGCATGCGATGGGATTGGGGGAACTGTAAAAAGACGCGCAAAAGATACATGCAGCGAGGTTGGGGATCACATTACGACTCCACTGAAACTTTTTGAGTGGACGAAAAGTTATTTTAAAAACATAAGTTTTGATTTCTGTACCGAAAAAAGAACATCACTTGCATACGAATAGAATTAATTCTCGTTTCAAGAAAGCGGTGACTCTCAAGAACACGTGCCAGTATCATTTTTACCGACCTTTGAATAATAAAACCATTATTAGCAAAATTTTTTCGAAAGATGATGTAAGTGCTGTCCATAAGATTTTGTAAAATCTAATGAAAAGTGCTGCCCTAAATGAACAACATGATAATGAATACGAATTTATTACTGATTCCTTTTATACGTGTTACGATAAACAATTATACATGCAGTTATGATTGCTTGTACTAAATATACATGTAAAAATGTAATTATTATTAGATACAATAAAACTTATATTATTTATTATTTTTTTTTCATCAACACACACAACACATCTTTCTCATCTTATACCATTATCCAATCACTTAAGCCAAAAATGAGGGTCAACATGGGAATGAGAGATAATATGCTGTAAACTTGTATAAACCATTATTTTGGCATTCTAAAAGTTGTCTCAAAAGTCTCATAAAATCTCGTGTCCGCGTCTTAAGATATTCAGGTCAAAAAGTCACAAAAATCGGTTTTTCGCAAATATCTCGCTTCCTATGGTTTCAATGATATATGCATTTATTATGAAAATTGTAGAGCATAAAATTTTCTACAAATTTTTTTTCTAAACATTTTTTTATACGCTTAATCGTTTTTGAGATAGAGTGCGCAGCGCTCAGCATATATAGATAATGCAAGGTCAACCATGAGTCCCGGTAAATATTACGTCGTATAAAAAAGTTAATTAATTACTAAAAAACCAGTCCCTATATTTATGAATAATTTGCAATTATTTATTAATTAAAACATTATATTTATTAAATATTTTTATTTATCAAATATATTCGATTAATAATACTTACCTACTTCGTGTAATTAAAAAATTGTTAAGTGAAATACTTTAAGGTATATTTTAATTATATTCTAATATATCTTTAATTATATTTTACCCATTTATGCCCAACGGGTCAAAAGACCCACTACTTTAATTATACAATACCTATACACGTGCATGTGTAAGTGTTACCTATCGTTAGCATTCAGTTGTTGAAAGAATAAACATCATTAGCACTATATTGCAGAACGTACTAAGAATTCGTTTTTTTAGTATTCGTGAAAAAAATAAATGTTAAATTATTGCAGCGTGACATGGAAAGAAAATCGTACTGGTAAGTGGCTTATTTGACTACTTATTGTGTTGTTTTTCAAATTAGTTATTGTACTGATTTCAGATTATGCGAAGTAGATAATATTTCTTTGGAGGAATAGATTAGGTTTTTTATTTGTAAAATAAATGCATGAAAAGTTGCTTGGGTCATTTTGACCCGTTGGGCAGATATGTTCTATACATTTTCTTATTTTTAGGACGAAACCATTGACGACGGCTGAGTTGTTAGACGAAATAGAAAAACTAACCGATGATGATCCTATTCCAGACGTAATCTATATAACCCCCCCAGATGATAATGGGTTTGAAAGTAATGAAGACTCAGGGGATGAAGACTGTAATGATCCCAACAGATTAAACTCAAAGCAGCTTCAAGCGCCAGCGGAAACCAATACAGAAGAAGCCAGCAATTACGATGATGACAGTAACATAACAGAATCTGCTGGAAGGCAAAACAAGTCACGGAAGAATCGACAATGGGTAATAGGTGATTTGAATAGAGGTAAAACAAAACAGTCAAATATCGAACTTTTACCTGTGTTGACATTAGGCAATGAATGCGAACCTCTGGATTTTATAAAGCTCTTCCTGAATCTGGAAATATTGGAACTTCTTGTAAAACATACCGTCTTATAGGCTGGCAGTAAAAATTGGTAGATTAGAAATTGGCAATGACGACATGCTGGTTTTTATTGCTATTCTTTATGTGAGTGGATACGTTCCCGTTCCCAGACGTCGCATGTTTTGGGAAGGACGAGATGACGCCCGAAATGTTTTGGTTTATAACTCTATGAGAAGAAATCGGTTTGAAGAAATATTTAGATTTTTGCACGCAGCTGATAACAACAACTTAGCACAGAATGATAAAATGGCAAAGCTACGACCTTTGATTGAAAAAATGAACGAAATTTCATCAGATATACCCCTCTAACTTCTTGTGTGTCTATCGACGAATCCATGATTCCGTATTTTGGCCGAAACGGATGTAAACAGTTTATCAGAGGAAAGCCAATCCGTTTCGGTTACAAAGCATGGGTTTTAGCAACAAGTGTCAATTTCGACGTGTATCAAGGACGAAAATCTCAACAGACTGACGAAAAACTTGTACTAGGCGAATCTGTAGTAACGAATTTTGCGAAATTATTACAAACTAATTTTCCTGATTTTGAGTGTTCATTATTTTTCGACAAATTTCTTTACAAGCACTACTCTTATCAGTAAGTTGGGAGAAATGGGTTTTGGTGCAACGGGTACAGTGCGAGAAAACCGTACCGATAAATGTCCACTTCAACAATCTTTCCAAATGAAAAAAAGGGAAAGGGGCGTTTTGATAAATGCCATTGACAAAGAAAATAATATTGTTTGTGTCCGTTGGAAGGATAACAGTGTGGTCACAATTTTATCAAATGAATTTGGCGTAGAACCTATCCGCCAAGCTGCTAGATATTCTGCAAAAGTTAAAAATCCCCCAGCCAAACGTGATACATTGTTACAACAAGTTCATGGGTGGTGTTGACCAATGGACAACAATGTGGCAAACTATCGAATAGGCTTTCATGGAAAGAAATGGTATATTCCTATTTTGTTTTGGACGTTTGATGTATGTATGAATAATGCTTGGATACTGGCTCGAAAATTTGGAAAAAAAATTGACAATTTGGAATTTCGCAGATTAGTTGTATTATCAGTACTTCCAAAATATGGAAAACCCCCCTTAGCTACTGGCCCAAAGTTTACACTTGTTAGTCCGGCCGCTCTCGTAGACATGGCCAGCATCTGATTTTGAGTAGTCAGACACGACGAAGGTGTGCTCATTGCAAGAACAAAACCACTAAGCTTGTGACCGGTGTGAAGTTGCTTTACATGACAAATGTTTTGTAGATTTTCATAAAAAAAAAACTATTGAATATTATAACCAAATTTGTTATTATTTAAAGGCTTATGATTTTATGGAGATAAAAATAACAACACCCTACAAGTATTTATGTTTTTCACTATACATTTGATCATAGTACCCCTATTTGCCCAAGTGGGTCAAAAACGACCCACATCAAAACATCAAATCTCCTGATTCAAACTTATTATTTTACAATTACTTAGTCTATTTATATGTCATTTAACTAAAATAAGTGAGATTTATAAAGATTTAAAGAAAAAATAATTCTGGGCATAAATGTGTTAAGTAGAAAAAGAATTAAGTACTTTTCCTTTAAAATGTGTAAACTCTTAAATACTTATATTACTATTAAGATTATACCTGGGAATACGGACCCCTATAATACGACCTTTTCTATTTATAGTCAGTTGGGACAGATGTTCCATTGTATAGTTAAGACCGATTTCTTTTTTCAGGGGACCACTTTCTACTAACCAAGTTTATTCGTTAGTTTTAAATTGTATTTTGGCAACGACGGACGTACAATTTTAAGAGTTATGGCTGATTTGTGTTTTATATGTGATAAGTCACTTTCAGAAGGTGATTCTGTTAATGTAGTGCGCGGCTGACAAACTTTTTAAAAACTGCAAGTATTGAAAGAAATTACGGTCACATAAACTATTTAAATACCTTAACCTCTGTGAATGTGCATGTCGAGTGTCGAAAAGTGTACATCAGTAAAAATTCTATTGCAGCATCGAAACGACGCCTAGAAGAAGGTGAACCTTCACCATCACCAAGTGCACCTTGTAAAAATGAAATGAAGTGTTTGATTTCAAAAAACTATGCTTATTTTGTGGCCAAGCAGCTGATGAAGCAGCGGAGACAAAAAAAAAAGAGAGGCACAGACGGACGATTAGTAAAGTAAGTACTCTTGAATTCAAAGACAATGTCATCAAAAAAGCAGAAGAATCAAGCGATTCCTTAGGAGAATTAGTAAAAGATCGTATACTTTATGAGTATGACTTGATCGCTGCTGAAGCAAGGTACCATTACCATTTGCTATACTAATTTTTTAAGTCAAGTACCATCTACTGATAAGAAGTCTCGCGAAGATAATCAAGTCACACAAGCAATGAAAGAGATTTTTTGTTATATAGAAAATCATGAAGATTCACAATTTAAATTGAAGAGCTTAAAGATGTCCTTACGGAGTATGTACCAGATGATAAGACTATCATTACAAGACTTCAACAAAAATATTTAGCTGACATAATAATTACGAGAAAGGTAGGATCATTCGCTATCATATCTTTTCGTGATACACAAGCTAATATATTATCAAAAGCTTGGTACGACAATAAAAAAAGGATCCCGAAGAAGAACGATTACGGATTGTAGAAGCTGCAGCAGCTATTGTTAGGGAAGATATTCGATAATCTGTAGTCGAAACCAAGTCTTATCCTTGACAACGAAGATGACGATGATATTGAATTGGAAATTTCGAGCGACCGGAAGACGATGATGAAGAAGAAGAAAATTGAGACTCATGTCCTTCTAATTATTAAAGTTTACGTAAATCCTTCCCACATTTGAACTTCAATTGTAGTAAATGTATGATACATAATTGCTAAATAAAGATAAAATTAAATGTATTTACTACTATTTCCTTTTCTACTTAAAATCTAATTTAGATATATTATATACATAAAGTATTCTACTTAACAATTTTTTAATTACATTTTTTAGTGATTAATTAACTTTATACGACGTATTATTTACCGGGACTCACGGTGGACCTTGCATTACGCTATGTATAGCTAAGCGCTGCGCGCTCTCCGCGCTCTATCTCAAAAACGGTTAAGCGTATAAAAAAATATTTGGAACCAAATTTGTAGAGAATTTTATGCTCTACAATTTTCATAATAGTTGCAAATATCATTGAAACCATAGGAAGCGAGATATTTGCGAAAAAACCGATTTTTGTGACTTTTGACCTTGAATATCTTAAGACGCGGACACGAGATTTTATGAGACTTTTGAGACAACTTTTAGAATGCCAAAATATAGGTTTTATACAAGTTTACAGCTTAGTATCTCTCATTTCGAGGTGAAACCCTTAATGTGACTGGACAATCAGTGAAGTGTTAATATGTAGTCAGCGCGAACAAAGCGTACCGCTCGCGAACGTTTGACGAGACGACAAAAAACCCTAATATATACGAACTTAAGTCCGATCCCAAAGATTTTTTTTCAAATTTTGTAAGAATTATGTATTAGAAACAAAAAAAGTCAAAAAAAGTTTTGAACCGTTTGAGAACATTTAAAAAAAAATTGTTAAAAAAAGTTTATAACGAATTTTTTTTTTTTGATCGAATATTTTATTTTTTATAAAGTCGCACGTAACTGCAAATTTTAAGTAATTCGATAAAGTATTTTTCACGTAATTAATTTTGGAAAAATAATTTCCTAAATTTTTAAGTTGCAAAAACAATAACAAGAAACACAATGATTTTTGCGAGAAATCGAGTGACCAACCACTTGGCGAATTTTCGATCATTAGAATTCATTAAGTTTAGGACCTTTTAAATCTAGTTGGTAAGTAATTTTTATTTATATATAGACGACGGTTTCGGTGGCTGATGAACGAATTTCATTGCAGTTGACTCCTGAAGAAGCCGAAAAAAAGTCTGTGAGATATTAAGTATAAACAATAAATGTGTTTTTAAATTAAGTATTAATAATAATAGACCGCTGTAACTACTGAAATTTCTTCCAAATAACTATATATGTATGTTAATATATATATATATATATATATAGATATATATATGTATATATTATATATATATATATATATATATATTAAAATATATGTATATATAATATATATATATATATATATATATATATATATATATTATATATATATATGTATTATATATATAATATATATATATATATATATATATATATATATATATATGTGTATATATAATATATATATATATATATATATATATATATATATATATATATATATATTATATATATTCAATTTCTTGGACTTTATGGTTCTTTTGTTTTAAGGATATTATTTTAAAAGACTAATCCATGAAATGATTTGTATTAATAAAGAGAAAAAACAATATAAACACAAAAGCGACGTTAGGGGTCTGAGTCATATTTATTTTCGGACTCTTCTCATAATAACTCAATAGCAGTTAATAAATAAAAACACATAAACAAACCAAAGAATAACTTTCGTTCCCTATACATATCTAAAGTTATTTTAAAAAATGTGACCGTCTTAGTAATACCTTTTAAAGAATGTTAAGTGTGCCTTCGTTTCAACCCACACATGTAAGTTTTTATATGTATTTTTGTGTGTATTTTTATTATTTCACCTTCTACATTGTATTATAAGTTTAAGAATTTTTATATATTCATAATTAAAAAATTTGTGCATCCTATTGAACATCTAAAACAATCCTGTAAAATCAAAATTTAAAATCATAAAAAAAAGTAAAGAAAGGAGGAAAATGTATATTGATTGAAAATTTCAATTTTTAGATGAACTGAAGAAGCCTACAAATTAGGCGAAATGTTTTCATTAAACTACTAACTAGAACGTGATGTAATTTCTCTATCTTTAACACAATTATAAAGCCCAAGAAATTGAAAAATATATATATATATTCATTATTCCAAGGTTTAAGAAAGAATTTAACCCAAATTATATATATATATATATATATATATATATATATATATATATATATATATATATATATATATATATATATATAGTGGAAACGAAGTACAAAAGTACTCCTCGGTTTAATCACGAACACAGATTATAATTAACTAAAACATGCTAGTTGACTCACCTGACATCAATATCGAGGTGCACCGGAATAGCGAATGAATGATTTTTTAAAATTTATTGTAGCACGTAAATTCCACAGTTTTGAATTTGAATTTGCTTCATAATTAGCGTTAGGTAAGTGAAACAACAGTTTTATAAATTTAAATTCGATAAGGAGATAGTTGCCACGCAGGCAGGAAAAATCTTGGCAAGTTTGGTCTAATATAAGACAATCAATTAGAAAAGAAAAATATTCAAGAATACATTACCAAAAAAGATGGCTTTGTTTAATAAAATAGGGACAAAAAATGTGTCCAGAAAATTATAGAGGAATAACTCTTCTAAATACAACAATGAAATTGTTCACAGGCTTGTGGAAGGAGAAACTGGAATCACAGATAAAAAATAGAGAAGAGGGGTTCCGAAAAGAGAGATGTACCACCGACGCAATATTCACTATGAAGCAAATTAAAGAAAAAACAATAGAGTACACTACGTCAGCGTATATATGCTTCATAGACTTAACTAAAGCATTCGAGAAAGTCCGAGTCGTCGACGTAATACTGATGTTGGTGCAGAAAAAGACACAGGCAAATGTTGTGAAAATCATAAAGAACTTGAATATGACGAAAATTAAAACAAGCAAGAACACTACAAGGAAACAGTCTCAGTCCGTTTTTATTCAATCTTTGAACGGACAAAATAATAGAAAACGTAGAAGAAATAGGAATGGGATACAGAAGACGTAACCATAGAATTAGTCTGGCTTATGACGCAGACGATACAGCTTTGATCGCCGAAAGTGAAGACGACCTACAGAGAGAACTTTTTAAATTTTATCAAGCTTGTCGACAGTTGAATATGAGCATAGTTACTGTAAAGACCAGTATCACTATCGCCAAAGACCCCATCTGGTGCAAACTTGCAGTGGAAGATAAACTCTGATAGAACAGTTAAACCAGTTCAAATGCCTGTGTGGACCTATTATGCTATCACGTCCCAGTTAGAGACCATAAAGGATTAATTAATAAAGCAGCAGTTATCTCAGACTGCTTAAGAGATGGGCATACGAACACACAGCAAGGTTCAAATATATAAGACTTGCATCAGACTCATAATGACCTACGGTACAGAATCACGAGACACTAATAAGACAAGAAGGATTCATCGTACCGCGGAAATGACAACCTAAGGGCACTAATTGGTAAAACAACGAGGATGCGATATACTGACATTAAGAAACAATGTGGCGTGCAAGACGTAGTAAGATGGGGATACAAAGAAGAAGACAGTCGCATAACCACGTAAAAAGAATGGAGGAGCACCGACTACCAAGGATTACTCTGGAAGGAAAGCCAAAAGGCAAACGTCCACCGGGGAGACCGCCAAAAGATGAAGAGATAGTTGGCAATCTACCTCTCAAGTTTTCGCATTAACCTCGAAATCAACCGATCGGCAGATCTACAAAAAATATAAGAAAAAGAAGAAGAAATATCGCTAACTTCAGGAAACAGGAAAAAATTAAAGGAAAAACTCCGAAAATATCTTGAGCAATCCGTCCATTATAGCTATGAAATTATTGTAACCAAAAATATTGTGCCCGAAGACTTTACGTGATCCATCCGATAATGAAACATTTTCGTCGTGGGTTAGTTCATTATGTAACTTATATATATCATTCCTTGAATTTTATTTATTTATTTTCTTATTTTATAATTTCTATTTCGTTCTAACTACTCTATTAGATACATACATACATCTCTTCGTCTCTTAATTGTACCTGAATCAAATTAAGTGAATAAGCAAATAAGAATCGTTTATGACGGCGCGCTGTGTTGCGAAACTAGGAAAACGTGGTCAAAAATGAAAAAAAACAGAAGTTTTCTGTTAGGTATATTTGAGTAGTAGGTTGGCTACACTAATGGTTGGGCTATCTAATTTAACCTGTCGCAAAGGTATGCCATAGATATTGCGGAAGGTATGTACAATATGTCGATATAATGCATAATACATAAAAAATTTATAACACATTAATTTTAATTTAAACAATGGTGGAATGATAACTGAAATTTTACATAAGTAATGAAAAAAAACGTAGTAAAAAGTTATGAGTTGAGCATTGTTTAGGTAAATGACTTTTATTTTTTTTTATGGGTCTAGCATACGTGCTACAGGGAAGTCCCTGGAGCGCTCCAGGAGCGGCATGTGTGCGGAAAAAGCGATTCACGTTGTTCTTCAATCGCTGTAAATTATACTCGGTGGGAAAGACAGCCCTTGGCAAATTATTCCAAAGGGATGATGTTCTCCATATAAAAGACTGCTTGAAAAGCATTGTATACGGAGTAACAAGTTGAACCTCATACGGATGTGAAGTATTAGCGCGACGTGTATTTCTCATATGCACCGCTCTGTGAGGAATTAAGCGGGCTAGATCCTTCGAACACTTTCCATGAAAATAGTTGTAGAACAGACTCAAGTCATCAACCGTTCTTCGATGTTCCAGCGAATCAAGGCCACCGGTCAGTTCCGGGTCTCCAGTCAGACGAACAGCTCTTCTCTGAACAGAATCCAACAAATGCAGTGTGTGTTTGGGAGCGGAGCCCCGAACATGGGAGCAGTATTCCATAGTTGGTCGAATTTGAGCTTTGTCAAGAATTAACAGTTGTGAAATGTAAAGCTTTCTGGTTCGAAAAAAATATTCTCAACTTTTGGGAAGCTCTCCTTGCTATGCCTGTAACATGTTCATGCCAGGACAAATTTGCTCCCAAATTAACGCCTAACAAAATGAGTGACGATGCTAGGGGAATGGAGTGCCCCTTTTTTTTAGATATTTTCATTTAGACATAATCTGTAATCTACCTGCTACCCGGCAGTGCATAAAAATGCTGCGGAGAGCTGCTATTTAGAAATGGGGGCACACATAAAGGAAAAAATGCATCACATTGATAATTTCCATATAAGTCATGTCTGTTCTATTTAATAAATTAGTTTTAAATATTAAGGACCAAGCTACATATAGAGGTAACGCAAAAGGTATTTTTCAAGATTGTGAACATTATTATTATTCTAAGTTGGGAATGTGGAATCTTTGGCACAATGACACTACTCAGTATATATCATCACTACACCAAACACTTTATTTTTGCGTTTGACGCGCATTTCGCTAACCATGTTAGCTTCATCAGGAACGATGATTGACTAAAGCTAAACTACAAATCTACCCTATTTATACTTAGCCTAACCCTTGAATTACTCAGGTGGAACTAATGGCATAGGCAAAGCTATCAGTTCAAGTAACCAGTATAGGGGACTATAAGGAATAGGCCCTCTGTCTTTATTTAAACTACTTTTACATTTTATAATTTCCATACTTTCGTATGCGTTCAACAATCTTCAATCAGATACATTTTTAATTAGTCTTAGATTATCTAATGTTACAATATGATCAGCTACAAGGGCATGATCGGCAATGCTAGACTTTTCTACTCTACTGTACTTTAAGTGTGCTAAATGTTCTTTAAATCGTGTTTTGATTGACCTTTTAGTTTGCCCAACATACTTTTTGTCACAATCATTACAACTAATTTCATAAATTCCACTTTTCTCACAATTAGGAATCTTATCGTTGGGATTTCCTAAGATATTTCTCAGATTGTCTGATGACTTATAGACTAAGGTGAGGCCTACCTTATTAAATACCTTATTGAGTCCCATGCTATATTTCAGATTATATGGTATGGAGACATACTTGGTGTTATTTTCTTCGCATGTAAAAAAAGTGGAATTCTGAATATTTAACCTAAACTTATGTCCATTTATTAGCTTGTTTACGAAGTCTTCGTCATAAACCATTAACTCAAGTTATATTTCTAATACGATTCCTTTCGTTATTAAAGTTTACTCTATTCAGAGGAAAAGTGACCAAACGATGAACTAAAAAATGTAATGAGGCTAATTCGTGTTGTTTGCAATGAAATGAATCATTAGGAATATATCTATCTGTTACTGTGTCTTTCCTGTAGATGTCAAATTCTAATCTATTATTATTTTTAATAATTAAAATGTTTAGAAAAGGCCGTTGTCCTTTGTTCTCAACTTCGTAAGTGAATTTAATGTAATCATACCGGCTATTGGAAACAAACTCATCAATATTTACTTTCTTTGGTATCAAAAATCGCGAAAGTATCATCCACATACCTATACCATACCCTTGGGAAATATTCAAATTCTTGACTGGCTTCGGTTTCAAACTTACTCATCAATAAATTAGCTAAGAAAGGTGATAAGCAATTACCCATAGCTGTTTCTTCTTCCTGAAAATAATAAATTATTTCCAATATAACAATTTTATGTTCAGAAAGAAGGAACAGCTATGGGTAATTGCTTATCACCTTACTTAGCTAATTTATTCATGAGTAAGTTTAAAACGAGGCCAGTCAAGAATTTGAATATTTCCCAAGGGTATGGTATAGGTATGTGGATGATATTTTCGCGATTTTTTTTAATATAAAGAAAGCTAATATTGTTGACTTTGTTTCCAATTAAATAGCCGGTATGATTCCATTAAATTCACTTACGAAGTTGAGAACAAAGGACAACTGCCTTTTCTGGATATTTTAATTATTAAAAATCATAATAGATTAGAATTTGATATCTATAGGAAAGACACAGTAACAGATAGATATATTCCTAATGATTCTTTTCATTGCAAAAAACACAAATTAACCTCATTACATTTTTTAGTTCATCGTTTGGTCACTTTTCCTCTGAATAGAGTAAACTTTAATAAAGGAATCGTATTAGAAATATAACTAGAGTTAATGGTAATGACGACAATTTAGTAAACAAGCTAATAAATATTCAGAATTCCACCTTTTTTACACGCGAAGACAATAACACCAAGTATGTCTCCATACCATATAATCCGAAATATAGCATGGGACTCAATAAGGGATTTAATAAGGTAGGCCTCACCTTAGTCTATAAGTCATTAGACAATCTGAGGTATATCTTAGGAAATCCCAAAGATAAGATTCCTAATTGTGAGAAAAAAAGTGGAATTTATGAAATTAGTTGCAATGATTGTGACAAAAAGTATGTTGGGCAAACTAAAAGGTCAATTAAAACACGATTTAAAGAAAATTTAGCACACTTAAAATACAGTAGAACAGAAAAGTCTAACATTGCCGAACATGCCCTTGAAGCTGATCATATTGTAACATTAGATAATCTAAGATTAATTAAAAATGTATCTGATAGGAAATTGTTGAACGCATACGAAAGAATGGAAATTATAAAACGTGAAAGTAGTATAAATAAAGACAGAGGGCCTATTCCTCATAGTCCCCTCTACTGGTTACTTGACCG
Source organism: Pachyrhynchus sulphureomaculatus (assembly GCA_019049505.1). Taxonomy (NCBI): domain Eukaryota; kingdom Metazoa; phylum Arthropoda; class Insecta; order Coleoptera; family Curculionidae; genus Pachyrhynchus; species Pachyrhynchus sulphureomaculatus. Next base: position 100,081,354 of record CM032454.1, on the reverse strand, counting down.
GAACTGATGGCTTTGCCTATGCCATTAGTTCCGCCTGAGTAATTCAAGGGTTAAGCTAAGTATAAATAGGATAGATTTGTAGTTTAGCATTAGTCAATCATCGCTCCTGATGAAGCTATCATGGTTAGCGAAACGCGCGTCGAGTGCAAAAAATAAAGTGTTTGGTGTAGTGGTGATATATACTGAGTAGTATTATTATTATTGTAAACATTTTCAGAATAAAATAATTATTTTACAATTTAAAAAAAGCCTAAATGTAAAACGGTGTACGAAAGATATACTGATTTTGTAAAAATTCTAAATCTTTTTCCGAAGAACAACAATCAAGAAAATCAATACTTTTTCATAGTTTGTTGAAAAACTGATGCAAAAGTTAATAACAATTGATACTGTTTTTTTAAGTCACGAAAACTGAGTAAATTAATACTTTTTCTGAAATTCTTGCAACCTGCTACAAAGTTTAACAACAATTAAGAATTATTTATAAAGAAGATTTTGAAGATTCAAGAAAATTTGTAAAATTTTCCCAAAAATCAAGTACATTAATACTGTATCAGAATTTGTTGCAAACAATTGCAAGGTTTAACAACAATTATGAATTCGTAGTTGAGATATGAAAATCAATGTTATTAAAAATATACATAATAATCATAGTAAATCGAATAATCTCAAAAATGACCTTTCTCGTGGCCTCTATATCTAGTTGCACCCTTTATAAAATCATTACTTTTTAAGTATTATAAACAATTCATCCATTTTTTGATGATTATATTTCTTGTAATTTCAGATTCTTGTGATGATATCGTACAATTTTCGCGAAAAGATATTTTCGTTCTGATGAAAGATCACTTAAAAAGTGATATAACAGTTTTCATTGACAATTTGGAGAATCGTCTTTCTCAAAGAAGAGGTCGCGTCATGAAGATATGAAGCAATTAAATAAAAATTTATTTCCATTATTAAATCAGCGCATTATGATATGTATTATAGTTTAGTAACATATTTTATAAGTGTATTTATTACTGTTCCTTTTAATGAATGAAATTTTATTTGTAAATCTTGTGAATAAATGTTTTTTTTTTGGTCCGTCTTTGTAACATAACGTAGTAAATACATATTTGTGATTCGAATATCATAAAAATTAATTTTGTTGTAATAAAGTTTTTTTGGCACCGCCATTTTACTTATTGCAATTTTTAATTAATTTCTCTATATAAAACATTGAGCGTCACGAATAACTTCGTTTCCTTTCTCGAATTTGATTTTTTCTCAATAAAATCCGCCATCTTGAATCCACCATTTTGAATTTAACACTTTTTTATTAATTTCCGTATTTATATAAAGCATTGACAGTCACGAATAACATCGTTTCCTTTCTCAAATTTGTTTTTTTTTTGTAATGAAGCCCACCATCTTGAATCTGCCATTTTAAATTATACACTTTTTCTTATCGACTTCCTTTTATATAAAGCACTGACCCTGATAAATAACATAGGTTTCTTTTTTTAAATTTTTTGTTATTAGATTCCGACATCTTGCAATCGACGCGCGTTTCGCTAACTATGTTAGCTTCGTCAGGAACGATAATTGAATAAAGCTAAACTACCTTATCTATAATTAGCCTAACATCTGAATTTACTCAAGCGGAACTATTTACACAGGTAACCAAATAGAGGAGACTATAAGGAATCATTACCATCACACAGCCACTTGCGTCCACTGCTGGACATAGGCCTCCCCTAATCTTTTCCAGTTATGTCTATCCTGTGCCTCCCGTATCCAGTTACTGCTACCCTTTTCAGGTCATCAGTCGTCCATCTAGTCGGTGGTCTTCCTTGACTTCTTTTGGTCCCTCTAGGCCTCCACTCCATAATCTGTTTGGTCCACTGACCATCTCGTATTCTTGCTAGGTGACCTGCCCAGTTCTATTTCAACGTTACGATTTTTTCAGTGACGCCAGGTTCTATGTTAATTTTTTCGGTGTCTTGTGAATTTTCCCCGTTTATAATAAATTTGTGATAAGAAAGGTCAAAACGTTATGTACGCTAATTTTCGTTAAAATCTACAAAGTTTTCGATTTTGTGGCCACGTTTTCCCAGTTTCGCAACACTGTGCGGCATTCTTACACTTTTTCGATTATAGAATGAATTAATAAAGTCTTAACTCCTAAGGTGCACTGGCGTATACTTCAAGAATCATTGCTTTATGATATTAGAGATTATTTCACAAGACAAATTTAAAAATACATTGGGTCTTATCGTTTCCCTATGGTAAACGTAAAAATGTTATTTTCGAAATTATTTAAAAAATTTATATCTTAAAAAATATGTCATATCCTTATAAGTTACTTGAGCTATTTACAATAACAATGGCAACATTTCGAATTTTATTTTATATTTCGACATCGAATATTAAAGCGAATCAATATTTAAAATCTCTAACGTTTCAACTTATATACATATGCTATATTCTAAGTACAAAGTTATAAAGTCTTAGAAGTAATAAAGACAGAAAGTTACAAATCAAAAATACTAAAAGAATCCCTAAAGTTCGATGGATTATAGTGAACCTGAAAAGAAAATTTTCCATCAATAATTCAAGATAAGGCTCAAGATCGTTTGTCGCACAAATTTCTTCGTGAGAAAGACAATCCTTGTAATTACATTGAAAATTTTACCTCTGGTTTCTAGCTTGGGAAGCTTTCAAGGTTGAATCTGGTTCTTTCCAGACATATTTCCTAACTCCTTTGACATATTTTCTGAAAAATACCAACCATGAAACTGTAGTCATGCTGAAGGGGAATAGTTCCTGATCAGTCTTAGTTAGTCGTTTCCACATGGCTTGTGTATTTTTATTTGTAAAAGTCCACTCTCTTGTACAGAAAAATGCTAGGATTTCGGTAAAATTTGTGGACCTTTTTATAAATATTTAACAATCTAAAAAGATGAGGAATTAATTATTAAACGATATGGGTAATTAAGTTAGTAATAAAATTTAGAAATGTCGTCTAAATTTATATAATTGCTAAAAGTCCCATTAATTAAACGGGATTGTAAAATTTAATAAATTTTCAAAAAATAGACCAGATATGACGAGGGGAAAAACTCATTGAAAAGGAAGCCTCCAAATTACTTGAATATCATTGGTCTATTTTTGAAGAGAGGCTCTGAGAGATAAATAGACTATTTTTTAGTTTTGATTGAATAGTTTGAACTTTTAAGTAAGGGTTTTATTTTTATGTCTTCAAACTTTGCGATTTTCTAAAGGATGGCTATCAATGTTCTATTTTTTTTCAAACTTTAGTTTCATCTTTGCATGCAGTTTTTATATCTATTTCAATTTGTAATATAATAATTGTTCTTTAAGGTATTTCTTACGAGAAGTCAGAGAGAGCATTATGTTAGAGAAAGACGCGAAATAATTTGGTTTTCAAAGTATATTGAATGTGGCAACGTAGCTTCTCACTTGCATCCCGCCGCACGCAATCACGTGTTATTACATTACATATATTAGTCCGGGAGCTTACGACCAAAATGCGACCTCATCGAAGAGTGGCAGATGATAGTATCACTTTGGTAATTATGTCCCCCTTAGTCCCTTCAGGTAGTTTGAAGCCTCAAGCCAATCCAAAGTTATAACGGGCCAAAATAACTCAAAAATGGACCCAGTTGAACCTACAGAGGAGCGAATTAAATTTTTTTTTAATATGTTCATTAAGGTTTGTAGATATTAAAAATAAGATTATATGCCGTGGAGTCTGGTTCTTTATTAAAATAAATGACATTTTTTGTTGCAATAGCGCATAAATATTTTTGAAACGTTACGCGTCTGTCCTACAACGCGCGCGCCCGTCCTGTAATTTGTTTTTCTCTCAGATACTATACATATGCGTCAGTATCTCGAGAGACGCTCAAATCACCATTGAAACAGTTACAAACAGATTAATATATTTATTTAATTTGCAGTGCAATATCGCTCTATATATTCTTTGTAGTGTTCCGTACGGAACACTTATAAGATCACTTCGGTGTCTGTCTGTCTGTCACACCCAATTTTCTCCGAAACTATTTGTCATAGAAAGTTGAAATTTGGTAATAATTATAGGAATTGATGGCCTCATCAGAGCTATGTACTTTTAAAAGTTAAATTTTGACTTAAAAGGTTAGTTTTGGGGGGTGAAAAATCGGAAATGAAAAAAAATTTTTTTTTACTAGGTCATCGAGTGTGGGTATGAAAAGCTGTGAAAACACCAGTAAAATATATATATATATATATATATAATATATATATATATATATATATATATATTATATATATAAATTATACATATATATATATATATATATATATATATATATATATATATATATATATATATATAATGTAATACTTGCGCGCACTTTTCTTTGTATTATTTTAAAAAATTGCGAAAAATCGCTGTCCACCCGCCTTATCTCGAAAAGTATTTATCGAAAAATTTTGAAAAAATTCTGGAATATTCTCCACGGGGTGTAGATTGAACGAAAATTATCACGAGTGCATTACCTTTAGTAATTTACCTGATATATAAAAAAAAACAAAAATTTCAAGGTCATCAATTTTCAGTAAAGATTGGCATCAAACTTTGTTAAAAACTCATTTGGGGTGTGTTTTGTGAAGTCACTGATCATTTTATACCTCCGTAACAAAAGTTTTTATTTTAAAAGCAATCAACGTACGGAACACTAATTGCGCAAGTTCAACTTGCACTTGACCGGTTTTTTATATTTAACCTTTAAATTTTGTTTATATTTATTATTTAAAATTTATATTCGAAAGCCCAAAAACGTCTTTTAATATGTAATTACGAAAATTAAAAAAAAAAAAATTTATAGTACATTTGAAATTTTTGATTTGATGATGATCCAAAAACCTCAAGAATTAAAATTTTAAACATTTAAAACGTACAATAGTTTTTGCTGCATTCAGTTAATGCCAATACAACAATAACCGAATACCCCATCAGCCACCCCGGGTCTCACTGTGTTCTTTTTAAACATTAAGCATTGCAACTCCACTCTAGTGTACGTTATGTATTTTTGGGTCGCAGAATCCGATCTGCAATTAGTTTTTTGAAAAAAATGACCTGTTATTTATTATTTACGTTTTTTTAAGCAATTATCAAAAAAAAGGAATTTTATATAATTTATTTTTATAATAGCGAAGTCTAAGTTTATTAAGCGCTCCACCCAAATTTCTTTAGACGTATTTCGACCCACTGAATACGAATTCAAAGCCTATTTTTGCAAAAAAATCAACCTTTTATTATTATAAACAATTTATTATAAATAATTATGCTAATAAACAGAGTTTCAAGAATTTATCTCCATAACAGCAAAATCTAAGCCTTTTACGAGCTCTATCCAAGTTTTTTTTAGATGAATTTTGACTTGCTGCCTGAATTTCTAATCTATTTTTCCAATTTTATTAAAATTAAGAACTAATCAGTTTATTTATATGCAATTAAATAAAAACATTTATGTTAAATTCCCAAAGAAAAATTAATATAATTCTAATAAATTGTCAGTAATAATAAAATAATTGAGTTTTTGAAGAAATGAACAGAGAATTTAAATTTAAGGAGTTAAATAATATTATATTTAGTTATAGAAAAAAAAAAATTTTATTTGTTACAGAAATAATAAATTTTAGCAAAAATGGATTAGAGATTCGACTTTAACGTGTCATAACATATGAACTTACTCATTACAGTGAGGTAATGCGAATAGGAAAAATCAATTTATTTATAACTTAAGCTTTGCATTAAAAATACAAAAATTCTGCTGATAAAAGCAGGGACTAGTCTTCATGGCACATAATCGGAATTTTACCTCGTCTATTAGTATTCGAACACTGGTTCATTTTTTCTGCCGCTCTCGAATGAGTTCAGGTGGGTCCAAAAACCCTAGAGGTTCAAAAATTCGTAGAAATTCAAAGAACCAGGATCTATGGCAAATCATATATTTTTACTTCTTTTTGGGTTCCAAACTAACTATATCACTCAGCGATGAGTTCATTCTTTGAGCCCATTTTTTTCAAGGATTCAAGATTTACTCCCACAGGAACCGATCTCGGTGATAGATATTATGGCTATAGTATCCTCATAATATTATAAAACTGCCACTTGCGATGGGTTAAACCTACCTACCCTCAATTTCCCCCCTTCATAACCACGGCAGGAACCGGAATTTGGATCTATAAGTTGTATTTTTTCGTTCAGTTTGTCACATTTAATAAGTGATATATTTATCTGCCGCTCTTCGATAAATCCAAAATCTTGGTTATGAGCTCTCGGACTACAAAATTTGAAAGAACGCCCGCGTGTGCGTGAGCAGTTTTCTTTAAGCTACGTTGCCACAGCAAAAATTCACTTCATAAATTCAACAAAAAATAATATATATCTAATATTTTTGCAACAACTAGGTGGTCAACTGCCTTCATATTTTAACAAACAATAGCAAAGTAATTTTTTATGTATCTATAATTTTTTGCCACTTATTGCTTTTTAATGCACATACGACAACAAAAAATTGTAAAAAAAACGCGTGCTTTTGATCGAAGAAAAAGTATGGATTCCTATCTTATACGTGTTAAATATCTGAAATTTTTACAATTAATTATGGCAATACGGCGTGGTAAACCATCTTTATATTGAAAATATAAAGATGATATATGCATGATGCTAAAATCTATTATTTCTCAAAATTTCAAGCAAAACTACTTTTAGCAGTTACTCGTAAGAAATCCCTTAAATATCGAATTTTCTTGTATGCTAACATGCCGTGTGTGGCGGCCCATATCGTAGTAACTTGCTTGCCAGGCAGAAGGTACTCGGGATTTGATCCCGGCAGGTCGATACATTTTATTTATTAATTTATTTAAATATATTTGACCTGGCCAAGTACATAGGTAGTAGTTGTTTACAGAAAATGCAATTGCATCCGTGGCAGCACTACAACGTTGTCTAAAAGCTGCAGTGAAATACAAAAATATATGTTTCGACACTTGGACAACGATGACGGGTATTACGACATCCCTGCCGATATCCTCACGATATGAAAAAGGGTAAAATCCCTACTCAGGCGTGAAGGTGAACATACAACAAAGCGCATTTTTGCTTTGTTCAGGGCAGTGTGATTGATGAGCCAGTCATCGAACTAAAAAAAAGAATTGACAGCTGGAAAACAAAATTTTTGCAGGGGCTTTGGCAGTCGGGTTAAGTCCGGTAACGGTTACCTACCATAAAGTTAGATTAATAGCTCTAGGAAAACAGTTTGCAATTGTCTCATCATCAATGTAAGAATTAATTAGATTTAATATTATAATAAACTACTACATACCATTTCATGGTTGTAAACTTACTTTGGTTTATTTCCTACCAACAACCAATATAAGTCCATTACAGTGGCAGGTAGAATATGTAAAAATAACTTCAAAACCCAATATACGTAATAGTTGGTAGTTGTAACAGTGAATGGACACCATATTGCATTTGAAGGTGGGTATTTTACACCATGGATGAAGTTAATTTTAATAAACTCTTCCCAGCAGCTGATTGGGTTTTCTGGGGAGGATACATAATTGTAGACTGGAATATTTTCGCCTTTTAGCTAAAATAATAAATAATATGTAAATAGTTATTTTTTTTTAGTTTGGATATAATAATAGCGAAATAATTTAAAGTTAGGACGGTTCTCCGAAACACAAACATTCTTGCCGTAACCGATTCTTTAAATAAAACTTTCTCTTTATGGATTGGCTGATCTGGAAGATTAAGATAGCCATCAAATAGTCTAGAATAACTGTGTTGGACTTCTTTTTACGGGACTATTTGAAGGGTAAAAAAAAATCTGAAAAAAAATTGATAGTGAATCGTCTAAGAGGACAAATTACATAGGAGGTCATAGATTTATTCGGGCTAAGAGAACGTATCGGGTAAGAGATCGTAGTGCGACTATCTCCGCGGGGAGTGAAGGGATCGGGGGTGCTTGTTTGAAGAAATTAATGGCGAGAGAGTGGCCATCTTGAAGTCACGCGACACTTTGCTGCGCGCCGTTAGTGTAACAAAATACGACGAAAGATTACGGTTTATTCTGTACATTTTTATGTTCAGGAAAACTTTATCACATCCGTGGAGGTGGGATAAAAACGCAGTAAGTAGTGTTTAGGGTTGTAACATCATTAATGTAATATAATTATTAAGTGCAAAGTTAAAAATTATCTCTAGAGTTATTCGTACAAAGACGAGTTATTTAAAAAGTAGTCCCGTGGAGTAAGAGAGCGGGGTCAAAAGAACGCATGCGAACAATTTGCTCCTACATGCGTTCTCTTATCTACATATTAATTGATATATAATATTTTTTACTAAGATTGTTAACAATTGTTAACATTTTCGTTATACTTACCTAGATGTTTTTCGCTTACAGAAAAATGCCACGTAATTATGTTAGAAAAACGACCAGACAGAAAACTGGTGACGGAAGAACAAATTACAAGAGCCAAAAGACTCATAGCAGAAGGAATGAGTCAGAGGCGTGCTGCTGAAGAAGTTAGTATTATCTGAGGAGGTCTCAGAAAATGACTCAAAAATTGTTCCAATGTTTCAATATTATTAGGTCTCTTTAGGTCAACATTTAACGAGGCTCAAGAGTTAGAATTCGCTGTACACTGTAAGAAAATGGACGAAATGTTTTTTGTTTTAACCAACCTGTGTTTGTGACAGTCTGCTCCAACCAGCTTAGCAAGGGCAATAGGATTCAATAAACCTCAAGTAGAGACATTTTATAAAAATCTCAAAGAGGTCTATGATAAGCACAACTCTCTAGCTAGTAAAATATACCATATAGATGAAACGGATAAAAACACACGATTCCAAAAAAAAACTCCAAAGGTGGTGAGTGTCAGAGGTAAAAAAGTAGTCGGAAAAATAGTTTATGCTGAGAGAGGTACTACTATAACAACAGTAATGTGCATGAGTGTGATAGGACATTTTGTAGCGCCGGCGTTTATTTACCCTCGCAAGAGATCACGCTCTGATTTACTAGATGGTTGCCCGCTGCAAAGTATACTAATGGTTTCTGACAGTGGGTTCATAAACACAGACATATTTGTCAACTGGCTGCAACATTTTAAACATTTTACCAACCCAACTCAAAAGGAACCTGTGCTACTTGTTTTAGACAACCACTCCTTTCATATCAGTCTCAAAGCAACGAGATATGCTCGTGCGAACCACATCATAATTGTTACACTTCTACCACATGAAAGTCATAAACTTCAACTATTAGATGTTACAATTGAATACAAAATGCTCGGTCGAATCCGCAAAAAGGATGAATCGGCATTCAGGTAGAGGAATAACATAGTAACAAGTGGCTAGTCTATTCAATGCTGCGTATAAGCATGTTGCTACTATGTCATATGCGACATCTGGTTTCCGAGCAACAAGAATATTTCCATTTGCAGATGATCTTTTTGATGATACAGACCTTGTACCTTCCACGGTGACTGATCAATTTTCCCGAACAAATGAGTCCGTAAAAGAGGATTTGAACCAACCATCCGTCCCTGCTCGATGATACTTGCACTCAAATGGCGAGTATCTTGACCAACGAAGTAGATATAAATATATAGGGTGAGTCAATGATAGAGTAAAGTTCATTATCTCATTTGTTTCAGGAATGATGAAAAAATGTTAAATACACTAGTTTTAGGGAATGGTAAGATGCACAGTTTAAAATTATTTTTGAGTATACAGGGTACTTCAAAAAAGTGTGACCAATATAACATGTTTTTTTAAAAGGAACATCCTATTTTCTAATTTATTTTTAAATTCTGCGTAAAATTTTATAACTTTTTTATTAATAATGTCATATACCCAAACTTACTAGTTTTTCTAATATTTCAATTTTTTAAAACAAATACTAGTTTTCAGTTTTGTAAAAAATTTCCAGTAGCGCCATTGTTTCTGAAGGTAGAATACTCATAATTGGTGCGAGCGTTCTATAGAGATGAAGAAAAAGATATATGTAAAGAAATTTGAGTTTAGATGCAACAAGGTGTTCAAAATAAATTTATGCATTTCGACTACTTTAAATTGAAAAATCTCAAATTTTTTATATATAATTATTTTTTCTGATAGATTTTACAAAACCCTCCAACTTTTATTAAGTATGTCATATACCTATTTCTAATAGTTTTCAATTTTATTTTTAATTTTTCAATGTTTACCCTTGTTTTTAATACACTATATATATATATATATATATTATATATATATATATATATATATATATATATATATATATATATATATATACATATATATGAAATTCACTGCATATATTGGAACTGGTGGCTCCTTGTAGCAAGACTGGTTGCAGAAAATTCACCTTAAAATGGAAAAAATCGACCCTAAAGAAATAATGTCATTAATTTTTTTTCGCACCCCACTGATGAATGCTGAATTCGCATAATATCGAAATACCTAAATTAGATATAGATATATATATATATATATATATATATATATATATATATATATATATATATATATATATATATATATATATATATATGTATATATATATATATATATTATATATATATATATATATTTATATATATATATATAATATATAGTATATATATGTCAGAAAGTATTTGCCTACCTAGTTATTTCAGTCCAGATAATTTCAATGAATTATTATTTATTTTCACATTATTTACAGTCTAGAAAAATCAAAAAAATATTCATGATTTTTCAGGATTTTTCTCATCTATGTGACCTCTTTTGTTTTTAATTACCGCTTTATAGAGTTTCGGCATTCTGAGCAGTACTTTCTTCAGAGTTTCTTCGGCTATTTTAACCTATTCTGCTTGTAAAAGTTCTCACAAATGATTTTCTGATGTTGGATAGAGTTTTTTCGAACATACCTGTCCAAATGGTCCCACAGCAATTCGATGGGGTTTAAATCAGGTGATTGTGGAGGCCAAGTCATCCCTTCCAGGACGCCATCGGATTTTCATTGGTCCCAAAAATTCTCTAATTTGTTTAGCAGAATATTTAGGGTCGTTGTCATGCCGAAAAATAAATTACCCCTGAAAAATATCTCTTCCAGAAGGAAGCATTTAAGTTAGCAAAATTTCTTGACACTGTTTCTTTCCGCACGATTCCTTCTATCCTAAACTTTACCGTTGCCAAAACAACCCCACACCATTACTGAACCTTCACCATGTTTTACTGTAGGCCACTGTCAGACTTCCAGCATCCTCTCTCCCAGCTGACCGCCGCACGTAAACTCGTCGATTTGAACCGAAAATTTCGAATTTAGATTCGTCGATTCAAAGGACGGAATTCTATTGTTCTGATGTCCAATTTTCATGTTCTCGGGCCCATTCTAATCGTTTACGTTTATTCACTTGCCTAAGAAGTGGTTTCCTCATTGCAACTCTCCCCGTGAAGTCCACCTTCTGCTAACCTGTTCTTCACGGTTGACGTGCTGATGGGGATGGACCGCTCCACTATGGGACAGAATCGTGCCTACCGTCTCAAAAATAGGTTTTGCGAATGTTCGATATTGAATATTTTGTTAATGCACATATCTAACTGAATGTCTAATACATATTATATAGAATTTAAAATAGATTATTTCTCATTTTTTCTTAATAAAACTTGACTTGCAAGTTGACGCTCAAAATAATGTCGATTATGTAGAACAGAATTGCACCAGTTTACATGGTCATATTTTCATTATTTTCAATGCAAATATGTAAGTGTGATATATGGTTAGAATGGTTATTAAGTACCTTATTTAAAAAGCATTTAAGTAGACATTTATGTAAAAACTAGAGAGGTACACGATTGTTTTTGCAGTATCTAATATCCTAACCTTATTAGAAACTTTAAATAGACTTTTGACAGTTAGCAATGTCTGTCGATGTCGTAATTTTCATACCATCACATAGAGCAGCTCATATAAAAGTCAAGGCAAAAAAAAATTTGCCCGAATCTGCCCCCTTTTAAATGGGACGAAAAAATACCTGATGGGGAGGGAAATGCAAAATATTTAAAAAAATTTTTTTAAGATTTGATTCAGGAGATTTTTCGAAAAATAGATTATTTCTGACATTTTATTGTTAAATAATATTGTCTACTAGCGTCTATAGCGGACATAGGTGGGCAGGTAGATATGTAGGTAGATAGGTAGGTACAAGACAGCTTTACCAGGTAATATCACTAGAACAGGTGACTATTGTTTACATCCCAGCAAGTTGTCAAAATTTTGTTTACAAACTACCGCATTGAACTACATACATACATAAAGTGGTTGTTTTTTTAGAGAATGAACTACATACATACATAAAGTGGTTGTTTTTTGAGAGAAGCTCTCGTGATTTTTGACAATGTGGTGAATTTTCTACCAACAAAATACATGTGATTTTTTTCGGCTTTGTTGCTATTACCGAACTGCTACTACCTGGTAGAGCTGCCTTGGGTAGGTAGAAATATTTTTTGTGTTTTTATATATAAAGATAGATTACTACCTAAATTAAAGTTTAGGTAAGGTGGAAATACTGTTATTGGAAATCATATCATATCATATAAGAACGCGATAACTATGTGACTACCCGCAGATAATAATATTTTTCTCACGGAATTGAAATATAAAAGTTATTGATTTAATTGTCATTTACCAGTACTTTATTGTGCTTCGACATAGAGTCTTCACCAACCTCGGTAAAAACAATATTTGCGAAATACCTATACAATAAAATGAGTGAATTTGTTGTGCCTCGACGAGTATTATGCGAATTTTTCATTGACCATGGGACAAAAAAGAGAAGATATTCAAAAATACTTAAAAGAACACCATCATTTGTCGTCTTCAAAAAGTGAATTAGTTGGGAAAAGTATTCAAAAATCGCTTATATCAGCTTTTAACAATCGCTGGACCTCATCTAACCGAACTAAAGAACGTTTCTTTAATAAAAATACAACGTGGTTAGACGGTGAATTTAAGGTACAGTTCGACGAAATACCAATGGATATCAAACCTACAACATCTGAAGAACGTGGACGTCCATCAAAGTCTTATGAAGATCTGTCAGAGAAATCGAAAAAAAGGAAGAATATGGAGTTAATTCAAGAATATGGACTCGAGAATATACATAACGAATACGTCCAAAGATTATGGTCTGAAGGAGAATTGGAAGAAGCTTTTGTTGTTGTAATGATGCGGAATTGTGATAGAGATGAAAAAAAGATCATAAAGGTTTAAAAAATGGGGTGCGAGAACTCCGGAAGATAAAAAAAAGTAGAGAAGACAAGAAAAAACTTGTACAAAGTCTATTTCGAAGCCGAATGGGATTGCATGTTGATAAACCCCGGCAAGGAAGTGGAAACAGCAATGACGGCAATACAGCTCGACGTTTTTTTGAGAACTACTACTGCTTTTCAGAAATAACAGGAGTTAATGAGGATCTTATTAAAAGGTTTTATGTTATTCTTCAGACTTTGGCATGCGGTATTGCTGTAAATCCAGAAAAAATTTGGTGAATATACTCGCACTACTGCACAATTGTACATAATATATGTGGTATAACATGCCTTCTTCAGTACATAAGATCTTAGTACATGGGGAAAGTATAATTAGACATTTTGCTATTCTCCCTATTGGTAATTTATCTGAGGATGCCCAAGAATCTCGTAATAAAGATTACAAAAATATCAGATTATGTCACGCTAGAAAGTGCTCTAGGTCCGCAACGAATGAAAACGTATTTCATGGTCTTTATTTACATCAGACCCATACATATCAAGTATCAGAAAACCATCAGTCACTGTTGCCAAGGAACTGTTAGACGAAGCCAAGAACCTCTTAGATATTTAAATTGTAGTTTGTATATCAATTTTTTTTTTTCTATTTTATGTAGTGGATTAATAGATGTTTGTCATTTATTATATGCTATTTTCATATGTAATATTAACAAAATACGAAATAATAGTGTATATCATTAAACTGTATAATTATCGTTCAATAAGTTAAGTAAACTATGTTTTGTATGAAAAAGTGTCATTTTTTATTTTTGTATTATTTTTTTATATATTATAAATAAAATAATTCTCGCAAAAAAGAAAATCGACTTTCTCCCTCCGATTTTTATAAATTTTCAATAGAGTTATCTAAAAATTAATATTTTGGACGGACAACATATCCGTCCGATTTCCGAATTTTTTTTATGTGTTCAGCCTGTTGACAAATTCTTTCAAAAAGAAGAAAGAATTTTGAAAAATCGGTTTATAATGGCCGAGATATTCAAAAATTAATTTTTCTGACGGACATTTTGTCCGATTTATGGGACCCAACTGCAAGCAATACCTTTCAAACAAAAAAGAATTTTTAAAATCGGTTCACAAATGGCGGAGTAATATTGGAACAAACATTAAAAAAAACAAAAAAAAAGGAACAAAAAAATACACACGTGAAGTCGGTTAAAAATTAACAACGAATGTACCATTATTTGATAATATTGTAATGTGTTTTTTACTTGCCCGATTTTGAGGCGTTATTTTGTACCGTGTATATTAATTGGTCGCTTTTTGCGGCGTCATTTTGTACCCTGTGAAAATTGTTTTTCCACGCTTGGGGCACAATTTTTCTTGCAACCTCTTTTTAATTTCTGAGAATGAATTGAGTGAATAATGATTTTAAAAGAACTAAAGAAATTAAACAAACACTAGCTCAGTTTTCCTTGGTAGAGAAATATGGGTAAGAGATAATTGTTATACGTCTTTTTGGAATTATTTCTATTTTTTAAAAAACTTCAGTCGTACAAATTTTTGGGCACCATTCATTTTAAAATAGAAAGGATCTAACTTCAGTTAAAAAAATGAAAAAATACTGAAGTGTTTTCCGGTTATTACTAAAAAGAATTATACTAGTACAACTTTTCTTATCCTGAAAAGAAAAATAGGTATTCAGTGAGACACTAGCTTTAATCAACAAAAAAAGAAAATTTATTCAGAATTTAAAATAAAAGTTCCAACCTTTGCAGTTTTAAGGAATACAAAAAAAATTCTAGCCTAAAAGTAGTTTTTATAAGTTAGAGTCCCTAAATCAGAGATTTTACTTCTAAATCTTGACTACACCCGAAATCGAATAGTCATGATTTTCACTTCGCGATTTTCAGTTCAAATTGCTGTTAAAACACTTTTGCGGGGAATATATTTATTGATGTATGTTCTGGTAACTTACGGTCTTCCTATGGGCTTCTAGGCCTTCAATGCAACACAAAACCGATTTCACACTTTTGAGAAGAGCCTACTTTAGCTACTCCATTTAGAAAACACACAACGCCCACTACGGCTTTATGATAAAGAAACTCGTGCTTAACTTGGCTCTCGTAGATATTGTCGTAAGCCTCTACTGCGGCTCGGTGGAAAATCGCCACTTGGCGACTCGGTGGAAATTAGCCTGGCTGCGGCTTGATGGTACTAAGCCTGGCGGCGGCTTGATGTTACTGCCTGGCGGCGGCTCGGTGTTCTAAGCCTGGCGGCGGCTCGATGGTACTAAGCCTGGCGGCGGCTTGATGTTACTGCCTGGCGGCGGCTCGGTGTTCTAAGCCTGGCGGCGGCTCGATGGTACTAAGCCCAGATTCGTGTCCTCCGGACCCTTAAATAAGCCGTGGGCACTCTGTCTGTAATATGGCGACGCCGGAACCAAAACTCCGGATACAAACATTTGACCAATCCCGGCGTATCGATAGATTCGGTCGCAAACCCGCACAGCACACTATATAACGAGCGGCTAAGAATTTCTGATTAATATACCGCTCGATACAAAAATGAAAAGAAGTACATTATAAAGAGAAAAATCAGTAACATTATATGGTCTTAAAATCTAGGAAAAAATGAATGTTACAATATATACATTAGAGATACTTCGTACCAAATTTCAGCTATTTACTTCAATCAACGACAAAGTTACAGATTTTTGAGACGGTACGCACGATTCTGTCCCATAGTGCGCTCCTGGATTACTTGAGCCGTCATTTCTAGAGCAGTTAGGCGGCGATTACGTCTGTTGGACATTGTTATATAGCTCTGTCTTCAGCGGAGTCGTTTTTCGAAGCTTTCCTGCACGTTTTTGGTTGGAATTCCATGTCCCGCAGAAAAAATTTTTACGATGTAGTCCACCGTTCTCCTTGGCATCTGCATATCACTCGCGATTTGTCGACTCGAGTGATGTCTCGCAATTATCAGTGCCCGATTTTCAACGGAAACTTCTTTCGTTTCTGGCATTTTCATACAATAATTGAGCCTGTATCGATGACAAAGTACTGTTTACGAATGGTTAATTTCCAAAAGGGCAATGGTATATATAGCATAGTTTTTATCATAAAATGTCTTTAGGAATTTCCATAATCCCTAGAAATTTGAAATAAGTTCTTACTTCAACTGGAATTCTCAGAAATCGCCTCAAAAACGATTATCATGCAAAACTTGGAAATTGTTCTAATTGGTTTTTAATTTGTGATTTCACCAAAAAGGCTTATCTAAACATTTTATGATGGACACTTATTAAGCACAATTACATGTACCTAAGACACATAATAAAAAGGTTTTAATTTAGATAAAAAAATTCTGGCAGTTACATTGAAATTTCTAGATGGGCAAATACTTTCTGACGGTAGTATATACGAGTATATATATATATATATATACTATATATATATATATATATATATATATATATATATATATATATATATATATATATATATAATGATATAACATATACTTTAAGGGTCATTAACTGGTAAATTCTTTTTTAAAGTTTTCTTCAATATAACTGTTATTTATACATCCAACATCCTGATGTCTAGATGCTAGTGTTATTATGCTATATATTAGACTATAGTACAAGCTATATTTTGGTGAAGTAATCGATTGTGGTCAGTACTCAAATATACTGAAATAAATGCTTTAACTTAAAAAGCTTCCTGTCTATAACGTGGTTCAGATGACAAAATATTACAGGTAATAAATAGGCTAGTTTATTTATACTAACTGTTTTGTACACCTATCAGATTCATGTTTCGTCATTTGTTCTAAAACAGCTTCTACATTTGAACATCTCAGTGGGTGATCATAAATTTTCTCGGCAATTTTTTTGTCGAGAGCAATTTGAATAAGCTTTGGAAACATGTACAAGAGACTGAAAAAAAAGGATATATATGTAAAGGTAGTTTGAAAAAGAAATTTGATAAAAAATATTTTATTTTGCATTCGTTCACAAAATTATCGCTTCTGAGTTAGTTTTGCCTTTAAAACTGACAATAGTCTTTTCCGATTCTAGTGAGAAAAGTCAATATGAATTTAATTTCTTGCTTTCGTTATCAAGGCAATAAAAGATTTTGTTAATATCGCGTTGTACAAATTTTGGCAAATATATATTTTCTATTTATTTTTTAAAATTTAGTTTTGCTATCCTTTGATTCTTGCGAACTGACACTCAAAAAAAACTCTATATTTGCATCGCACTAAGGGGCAGCCTTGTCCCGAGCTTTTTTTTTCCAATTTACTAAAATTCTATGAACTTTTGCGCAGATTTCTTAATCAGTTCAATACACTTGAAGTTTGTTGTAACATTCATTTTTTCCTAGATTTTAAGACCATGTAATGTTACTGATTTTTCACTTCAAATTGTACTTATTTTCATTTTTGTATCGAACGGTATATTAAACAGAAATTCCAAGACGTTCGGTATATACTGTGCAGTGCGGGTTCCTGACCGAATCTAACCGCTACGCCGCGATTGGTGAAATGTGTGTATCCGCAGTTTTGGTTCCGGCGTCGCCATATTACCGGCAGAGTTGGCACGGTTTATTTAAGGGTCCGAGAAACGACTGTCTAGGGCTAATTTCCATCCAGCCGTCGCCAAGGCTAATTTCCATCCAGCCGCCGAGTAGGCGGAGTACCATCAAGCCGCAGCCAGACTAATTTTCATCGGAGCCGCCAAGTAGGCTTCCTTCGACTGAGCTACAGTAAAGGCTCATAACAACCATCATGCGAGCTAAGTAAAGCACCAGTTTCTTAACGAAAAAGCCGTAGTGGGCTCTCTAAGTGTTTGCTAGAAAAGTGTGAAATCGGTCGTATTCCATCGAAGCCGGAATAAGAACAGTAAGTTACCAAAACATCCTTCAATAGACCTATCCCTGAGTAGTGCCTTAACAGCAATTTAAAACTGACTAAAAAGTGAAGTGAAAAGCACTATTTTTCGTCTTCGGGGGTAGTCATAGTTCAGAATTTAAATGTAATAACTACTAGTTAGGCTAGAATTTTTTTTGTAGAACTGCAAAGGTTAGAACTTTTTTATTTTTAAAAACATGAATAAATTTTCTTTTTGTTGATTAAAGCTAGTGTCTCACTGAATACCTATTTTTCTTTTCGGGATAAGGACGGCTGTACTAGACTAATTCTTTTTAGTAATACCCATAAAAACCCTTCAGTATTTTTTCATTTTTTTAACTGAAGTTAGATCCTTTCTATTTTAAAATGAATGGTGCCCAAAAAAAAAAAAATGTACAACTGAAGCTTTTTAAAAATAGAAAAAAATTCCAAAAAGACGTACAAAAATTATCTCTTACCCATATCTCTTACCAATCTACCAAGGAAAACTGAGCTAGTGTGTGTTTAATTTCTTTAGTTCTTTTAAAATCAGGATTCACTCGATTCATTATCAGAAATTAAAGCGGGGCTGCAAGAAAATTGTGCTCAAGCTTGGGGCATCCAATATTCAAACGGTACAAAATTGCGCTCAAGCGTGGGACAAACAACTTCTCACAGGGTACAAATAAAGATGCCTCAAACTGAGGACAGTTTAGCAGGTTACAAAATGACACCACAAACGTCCGGGCAAGTTTCAATGTTACAAAATAATAGCGCTGTCAACGCGGGGCTTTTGGAATTTTATTTTTTTAAAAGGGTTCAGTGTACTAGCTTTCGAACAAAGTAAAAGCTCTAACTTTGCAGATATTTTTATTTCATAATATTTATTAAACGAAACTACACTATAGCAGTAAGACAAAAGCAGGAAATTGTAGAATTTTTTTATTTCAATTTATCTGATGGTGGTTATAGATATTTGAATTTTGTTAATTGACTCTAAGATAAGTGATCCCTGTTTTTTTTTTCTTAAAAGCTAGCTTTATAGTTCAGATTGGCAGATGTGCTGGTTTACTTTAATTTTTTGCAGTGTTAGATTTATTTTGCGGTTAAACCGAACAAAAAACTGTTCTTTCTTCTCACCGATGTTTTGCATGAATATTAAAAATACTTAGCTGATACGAAACGATATTTGGAGATTTTTTGTATGAAAATTCTTAACATATTTGGTAAAAGAATTTTAATAGAAGGCAATACTTAGAAATTTTTTTTGAAATTGTCGAAGATTTTTTTAAATGTTTGATAAAGAAGTTTACATATTTTAAGTGCCTTTACATATTTTGATTTTATTTAGACTATTGGGGAGCACAGGAGAAATATTTTTACGATTTTTTAAACAATTCTTTTAAATTTTATACATTTATCATGGAAGCATTCAATTTTAAAGTCACCTACTGGAATATGAATTAGACTATGAACTGAAAATCCGTCGTACTTTCTCAGAACGTCCGGTCGCGGATAAAAGAAAGATTCTAACGAGGATCTTAAGTAAAGAAATATTCCAATAGATCAGATTGGACTAAATAGTTACAAAAAGTTTCTGATTTTTTTTAAGTCTAATAAAAATTCTCCTTCTCAAGTTAAAACTCCTGCTTCTCCAAATGGTCACATGTCTCCTTTATTTCGTGCATACATATTCAGATAACAGACCGCATATAAAGATAGATTATTAGGTGCCCATTTCTCGGCTTTACTTGACTCTGGTGCAAATGCCTCCGTTATAGGTCAGAATGGTATTAAAATTTTAAGTCGTTTAAGTATAAAAATATGCCATGTCAAAAATAGAAGTGTTACCACTGCAGATGGCAGCCGTCTAAAAGTTTTAGGTACGGTTGAGTTGCCGCTAGTCTGCAATGGTCATTGTTTAGTAATCTCTGCTCTAGTAGTACCTTCTCTATCACATACTTTGGTTTTAGGATGTGATTTTGCACAAAAATTCGGAATTCTAGTAAATTTTAAAAATAATTCGTGGTATCCACAGTCCCTAGAAGTCAACTCTCAAACAAGTTTTAGAGATTGTTATTCAGAAAGTTCTTTAGAAAACCTTTTCTCGCGTCTATGTACCCTAGATGATCTCTCGCGGACGGAACGCTTAAAAGCAGAAAAAGTAATAAGCTCTTTCAATGAAATAAGTAGTAAAGATAGGTTAGGCCGAACGAATAAAATCAACATGTCTATAGATACGGCTGATGCCAGTCCTGTAAAGACAAGGCCCTTCGCCATGTCTCCTTATATGTCAAAAGTATTAAATAAGAGTTAGACGAAATGTTGAAACTCGGAGTGATTGAAGAATCAAACAGCCCCTGGTGTTCTCCAATCTTATTGGTGAAAAAGGCCGATGGACAGTATCGTCTATGCTTTGACGGAAGAAAGCTCAACGAGGTCAGCAAATTTGATAACTATCCATTACCGAACATCGATAGAATTTTGACATCACTCAGGAATGCTAAGTATGTATCCTCGATAGACCTTAGAAAGGCTTTCTGGCAAATTCCTTTAGACAAATCCTCTAAGGAAAAGACCGCTTTTTGCAGTAGTAGGCCGAGGTCTATTTCAGTTCGTCACCATGCCGTTTGGTCTAAAGAACGCTGCTCAAACTCAGCAACGTTTAGTGGACGCTATATTTGGTCCGAAATATGAGCCACATATTTTTACCTATCTCGATGATATTTTAGTAACATCGGAAGACTTCGAATCGCATATTCGCTTACTTAAGGAAGTAAAAGATAAATTGAGAGAGGCCGGACTGACGATAAATTTGAGCAAATGGGATTTTTTCAAAACTTCTCTAAAGTTTTTAGGCTATATTGTAGGCTCAAATTCCTTGCGTACCGATCCGGATAAAGTAGCAAGCATGGTTAATTATGCGAGACCTACAAATACTACGGAAGTTAGACGCTTCGTAGGAATGTGTTCATGGTACAGACGTTTTATCGAGAATTTTTCTACCTTGTTGTCGCCTATTAATGATCTTTTGAAAGGACGAAAAAAAAAGGACAATCGGTAGATTGGACAAAACGCAGCAGAAAGATCTTTTATAAAGATTAAAGAGCTATTGGTTTCAGCTCCAATTTTATCCCAACCAGATTTTTCCCCAACAGTTTTATATTTCTAGTGATGCTTCTAATACCGGTTTAGGGGGCGTCCTAACACAGAAAATCAATGGTGAGGAAAGAGTGATAGCGTATGCCAGTAGAACTTTATCAAAGGCTGAACGTAACTATTCGGTTGTTGAAAAAGAATGTTTAGCAGTACTCTTTAACATCGAAAAGTTTCGACCTTACATAGAAGGTGTTCCTTTCACGGTCATAACAGATCATTATAGTTTATTGTGACTTAATTCTATTAAAAACCCTAGTGGCAAACTAGCGCGTTGGGCGATTAGGCTGAGACAACATACATTTAATTTAATTCATAGAAAAGGAGTCCACAATGTTATTCCTGACGCTTTGTCAAGAATCCCAGATCATACCGTGGACGAAAACAGTCTTAATGCACAGATTGGCGTAAGAATCGATATAGTTGACATAGATCGCATAGATCCATGGTACGACAATTTATGGCAGCAAATCAAGGAATTTCCTCAAAATTTTCCGCAGTGGAAAGTGGAAAATGATTTCGTGTACAAGTTTATCCCAAACCAGTTGCCTTTAAAAGTTAATGTACCCGAGTGGAAAATACTAGTTCCTAAACCACAGAGAGAGGAAATTATATACATGTGTCACACTCCTCCTACTTCTGGTCATTTTGGCTTTTATAAAACTCTTCACAGGGTTCAGGAACAGTATTATTGGCCAAAAATGCGTTTTGACATCGTAAAGTTTGTGAGGACTTGTGAAGTATGTGGAGCGCAGAAATCTCCAAATGCACTACCTATGGGACTGATGGGAAAAGAGAAAACGGTTAATTACCCTTTTCAAGTCATAGCAGCTGATCTAGTAGGCCCATTCCCACGTTCAAAAAAGGGAAATAAATGGCTTCTCGTGGTTTCTTGCTGGTTTACAAAGTATACCATGCTATTTCCTTTGAAAAGCTCTAAAGCTGGATATATAGAGAGAATTTTGGAAAATAATGTCTTTCTAATCCACGGGGTCCCATCGCTCTTAATATGCGATAACGGTACTCAGTTTACCTCTAAGAGTTTTAAGAGCTTAAGTGAAACTTATGGTTTTAACATCCGTTTTAATTCCGTGTACTCTCCCCAATGTAATTTTGTGGAACGTAATAACCGAACAGTCGGGACCGCTTTAAGAAGTTACGTGGATTCACATGACACTTGGGATGGCAATATTTCCAAAATCCAACAAGCGATAAATACCGCAAGACACGAAGTAACAGGGTTCACACCGTCTTTCTTAGTTTACGGCAGACATATACCTCTATCTGGATCATATTATAAAAAACTTAGATTTGGATGTCAATGTTGACAGCGAAATAAATCCGGGTAACAGGGGTGAGTACGCCGAAAATTTAAAGGGTTTAAAAGATATTTTCACCGACGTGCGTAGTAGGATACATAAGGCTTATGAACGGAACAGTAAGTCTTACAACCTTAGGAAAAGGGATTTTGCCTTTAATATAGGTGATCACGTTTGGCGAAAAAATAAAAGTCTTTCCAGTGCAGCAGATAAATTCACATCTAAGTTGGTACCTAAGTATGTGCATTGCGTGATTAGAGAAAAGATTTCAGATTTAGTTTATGGTTTAGTTAATTTAGATGGGACTAAAATAGGACGATGGCATATTAAAGACTTAAAACCATTCAATGAACCTAACCCTAGTGAAAGTTTGTCAGAAGAAGAATAATTTATATTTACATTATCTTAATTGCTTAAATTTTTTTTTGATGTTGCTCTGTAGAGGTGACGACCTCGTTTTTTTTGACTGTTATAAAAGTTGAGCAGAGAATAGCTTACTTTTATTGTTTAATGCTAAGGTTTTGGGTACTGATCATATCCAAACTTAGGTTGATTGTAGTTGATGTTTAGCATCGACTCAGCTGTTGCGAGCTTGCGAAAGAGTCACACTCAGGATATATCATAAGACTGGTATGTCGGTGGTCGCGGGATTTGATTTGCTTATGACCCCAAATAATATCCAGTTCTTGACACTTGGAAGCGAAATTTTGATTAGAGGCAATCCAAGGTGATCTTGAGTTAGGACAAGCGCAAGATGTAGCTCGTGTAGTGTGATGTAGAGTCAAAATTTTTAAGAGCAATTTCAAAGTTTGTTACCCGAGTGGGTGTATTTTTATTACCTTAGTGGTATATGTTGGGTGCAATTAAGAGTAAATTGATTTTGGTTTATCCAGTAAGTCTAAGACTTGGATTATTTTGATTTAGATCTTCTTCTGAATTGACAAACTGAGGGTATTTTCTATTTTTTTTTCAGAGCCGTTTAAACGTTACCTTTGAGTCAATAATTTTTTTAAAAAATTTTTTTTTTTTTTTTGCATGGACTCATAGGCGTATGTTGAGTTTTTTCGGTCTACTATCAGATTGATAGGAAATTGAAGTCCTGCAGGAGAACTAAAGGCTGATCATTTACAAGAGATGAGAGCAGAGTAAGACAGTCGTTTCACAAAGAAATGATCAAAATCTGATACCGAGATGAGAACCTTGTCAAGAGAGGCTAAGCGCAGTGAAGGAAGATTCCTAACCGAATTTTTAGATCTCCAAGAGGTAATCTAGAAGTTTGGGCTGACAGAAAACGGTTATGCCTGATACCTGTAGCAGTTTCTTCTAGAGGCTATTGTTTAGGGAGACGATTAACACCATGATCGAATATTTTAGCTGTCAACGATGTTTTCTTCTTGTTTCTGATTAAGCTGGAAAAGCTCTTGTCGTCTTCAAAAGTTTTGTTGCGTTGCCACCAAAAATTTGAGAAATTTTTGCTTCATGTAGCTTTTTAAGCTCATTTTCGTTTTTTTAAAATTTCGTTAGAAGCTTGGTTAAGTCAACCTTGTAAACCTTTTAGGTTGTATCCCATGAGTTATCTGTTTTTTTTACAGGCTGTGATGCACCGGGTGCTAACAGATGCCGTTACGACGTTTGGCAGGGAGTTAGTCTTCCTGAGGAACGGACTGATTGGAAGGGTAGTCTATGGGGGGTGAACGTTTGACCTTTGGGACCTTTAGGGGTTTTGTTACCCAATGGTTATTTCTATTTGAACCAAAGGAGAGCCTAACTACTGTAGTCGACCTCAGCTCCAATTAGCCTATTAGTGGTGACAGGCTGTTGGCAGTAGTGTGTTTCGGAACACCCTATTGATTAAATTTTTTTGACTTATGGTGGTGTGGTAGACACCGTTTCAGTTTAGTGGATGCTATAATCTACTCCCTTTTGTTGGTGGACACCAGGGTCACCAATTCTGTATTTTATTGTCTCCACCATTCAGTATATCGTGGTGAGGTGTTTGTCTCCTGTTATGTGGGATGGATTGAATGTTTTTCGTTGTTGTTCTAGGGCGAGACCAGTACACGAGGGTTCTTCATGCAACTTGAGGAGGCGCAATGCTGGTTAAGTTTTATATCTCAGTGTAGCCACCCTGAAGAATGACGGAGGGCGTTTCTTCTGGCTCATGTTTCTAGGCAGATTTGTCACTTTGGTGCGATGTGCTGAAGATTTGTTTAGCTTTTGCTAAGAGCTTTCACCAAGCTCAGTATGGAGTTATCGTAACCAAGAGTTTGGGATTTGAACTCCTGAATGTACTTCTGTATATATTTCTGTATATATTTCTGTATATATTTCTGTATATATTTCAGTGTATGTTGGTTGCCTGAGGGCAGGTGCTCAAAATGCGAGATTTTGAGTCGTTTTGCTTATGGACTCCTATATTTAGGATTATGACTTTAGGGAGGTCCTATTTCGAGACTTGCTGTCTCATATAGTTATGTTAGGAATGTTTCCTTGAATGTTAGTTGCGCGCGGACTAATCATTCTGTTCTTAGTGAACATTGCTTTTTGAAGCAGGATCATTCAGTTTGGTGAATTTTAGCTTTTATAGCTATTCACTGTGTTTAGGGTGAATTTTAGCTTTTATAGCTATTCACTGTGCCTATAGTGATATTGTTAGCTTTTATAGCTGCTCACTATGTTAATGGCGAGATTGTTCTTTTAGAACGCAGACTTTGTGTAGTCGAGGACTACTTACAGAGTGTTTTCTTGGCGAGGAGCCGAGGCTTTTTTCTGGCGATATGCCAGAGTGTTTTCTTGGCGAGGAGCCGAGTTTTTTCTGGCGATATACCAGAGTGTTTTGTTGGCGATAAGCTGACGTGTTTTCTGGCGATCAACCAGAGCGTTTTCCCTAGCGATTTTAGCATGTCTAGATGTCTTAGGACGTCGACATTGCGACGTAGAGTGCGATTATTTTCCGAGTGCGACTAGTAGTGATACTAGATTTAGAATGTTCTCTTAGCGATGAGCTAGAGCATGGATGGCGATTTTTCCCGAGCGTTTGTCTGGATATTTATCCAGATATTTTTTTTTTTTTTTGGCCTAGTGCTAAATGGTCTGACAAGACTTTTCCTTTTTAGTGTAAGTGTTTGCAATAGAATCATTTTTTTATTTTTTTTTTCTTTATTTAAGAATTTTTATAAATTTCTTTTGCTGAAATAAAAAATTTTCAGACAATCCTTAAAATATTTTAAGGGGGGTGTTCATATTTTATTTCAGTTCACTTTTTTTGATTTAGACAAGAGTCTAGACAAAGTTATATTTTTTTTTCTGTTTTGGTAACAATAACAGAGCTGATTCTTTTATATAAGAGGACCGCGATTGTTACTTTGAACAGGTATTTCTTATGTTCATGCAAGGATTTTTATTTGCTTTTTGATGTACTTAACCTTAGTGTGTTATTAAGTTAAGTCTAGTTATAAGATTCTTGTGATCATGCAAAGATTTTCATTTGGTTCTCATTGTTCTTAATATTAGTGCTTAATTGAATTAAGTCTAGTAGTAAGGTCCGAAGTTTGTACTTTTGTTTTAAGTTCTGACCTTAGTATTAAGTGATAGTGTACCACTTTGTACCTTTTCATAAGTAGCCTAAGTTTAATAGACTAGTGTAGTCTATTTCTTTTTGGAAGGGGGTAAATGTAACATTCATTTTTTCCTAGATTTTAAGACCATGTAATGTTACTGATTTTTCACTTCAAATTGTACTTATTTTCATTTTTGTATCGAACGGTATATTAATAAGAAATTCCAAGACGTTCGGTATATACTGTGCAGTGCGGGTTCCTGACCGAATCTACCGCTACGCCGCGATTGGTGAAATGTGTGTATCCGCAGTTTTGGTTCCGGCGTCGCCATATTACCGGCAGAGTTGGCACGGTTTATTTAAGGGTCCGAGAAACGACTGTCTAGGGCTAATTTCCATCTAGCCGTCGCCAAGGCTAATTTCCATCCAGCCGCCGAGTAGGCGGAGTACCATCAAGCCGCAGCCAGACTAATTTTTATCGGAGCCGCCAAGTAGGCTTCCTTCGACTGAGCTACAGTAAAGGCTCATAACAACCATCATGCGAGCTAAGTAAAGCACCAGTTTCTTAACAAAAAGCCGTAGTGGGCTCTCTAAGTGTTTGCTAGAAAAGTGTGAAATCGGTCGTATTCCATCGAAGCCGGAATAAGAACAGTAAGTTACCAAAACATCCTTCAATAGACCTATCCCTGAGTAGTGCCTTAACAGCAATTTAAACTGACTAAAAAGTGAAGTGAAAAGCACTATTTTTCGTCTTCGGGGGTAGTCATAGTTCAGAATTTAAATGTAATAACTACTAGTTAGGCTAGAATTTTTTTGTAGAACTGCAAAGGTTAGAACTTTTTATTTTTAAAAACATGAATAAATTTTTTTTTTGTTGATTAAAGCTAGTGTCTCACTGAATACCTATTTTTCTTTTCGGGATAAGTTGTACTAGACTAATTCTTTTTAGTAATACCCATAAAACCCTTCAGTATTTTTTCATTTTTTTAACTGAAGTTAGATCCTTTCTATTTTAAAATGAATGGTGCCCAAAAAAACTTGTACAACTGAAGCTTTTTAAAAATAGAAAAAAAATTCCAAAAAGACGTACAAAAATTATCTCTTACCCATATCTCTCTACCAAGGAAAACTGAGCTAGTGTGTGTTTAATTTCTTTAGTTCTTTTAAAATCAGGATTCACTCGATTCATTATCAGAAATTAAAGCGGGGCTGCAAGAAAATTGTGCTCAAGCTTGGGGCATCCAATATTCAAACGGTACAAAATTGCGCTCAAGCGTGGGACAAACAACTTCTCACAGGGTACAAATAAAGATGCCTCAAACTGAGGACAGTTTAGCAGGTTACAAAATGACACCACAACGTCCGGGCAAGTTTCAATGTTACAATATATATATATATATATATATATATATATATATATATATATATATATATATATATATATATATATATGTATATATACAAATTTTTTAGTAGCAATTTTTTTTAGAGACTTACCTTTTTCCCGCACAATCCTTACTCCTCTATTACTTAGTAAAAAAAGTGAGTGAATTAAAAACAAACTTCTTACCTGCCTCAACCATTCCAGGTTCTTTTGGTCTGTCGCTTAGACCGTTAGTCAAAATTTACTAAATCTCCTATACCACCACTCACACGGCCAGATAATACTCTTGCAACACCAGTTGAGAAAACCAACTTGTTAGCTGAACTTTTTACTTTACATTCTATTGTCAATTTTCAAGGAACAGTACTACCAACTAGTCCCATAGTACAGTCAAAGATGACCTATACTGTCTTCAGACAGCGTATCATAAAACACATTTTAATGAAGTTAGACACCAAAAAAGGCCGGTGAGGGAATACCTGCCATAGTATTCCAAAAATGCTTAGAGACATCAGTTTTCTGTAGACTTTTCAACCTATCCTACAGAAAAGGAATATTTCCTTCTTGCTGGAAGCGCACTACAGTTCAGCTGATACTCAAAAAAGGCAAAAGAACCTTGCCAAACAACTACCGACCAGCTGCTTTGAATAATATCGAAAGTCGTGGAAAAGACGATCAATCAACATGTGGTAAAATATTTTGAAGATTTGAATATTATTAGTGACCGTCAATATGGCTTTCGTAAGCAAAGATCAGCAGGAGATCTTCTAATTTATGTAACATATGTTTCTAACAACTTAATCGAACGCTTTGGAGAATCTTGAGCGTTTGACACGATGGATTGTTGGCTAAGCTACGCTCCTTTGGTATGTCTAAAAAGCTCTATTTATGGCTGCCGTATTTTCTCAGAAAGCGTTCTTTACCAGCGGCATTTGGAGCATCGAAGAATGGTGGGTGACCTTAGTTAGTAGAAGCATTTTCATGGAAAGTGTTCGATGTATGTAGTCAGCTTAATATCTTCTAAAATGATACATGCTAGAAATACACGTCGCGCTAACACTTCACATCCGTATGAAGTTCAACTGGTCACTCCTCGTACAACCCTTTTCCAGCAGTCTTTTATATAAAGTAACTTCACCCTTTGGAATTATTTGTCCACTGAGTACAATTTATAGCGATTTAAGACCAACGTGAATCGCTTTCTCCGCAGGCGCAAAGCTCCAGTACCACTTTGGGAATATCCCTGCAGCACGTGTGCCATATATATAAAAAACAATACATAATTATAATCATTATATTATGCTACTTTTCTAACTTAATTAGATACAGAAAGAAAATGTTATTATAAACCATAAAAATTGCACTCAATTCTGTGTTTTAAAGGCAATTGGATCTATACTATTTACTTCATAAATCAAATGAATAGTTCTAATAGTGCCTTTGGGTCTATATTATGTTTAAAATAGCCATAAATATTTCATAATTATACAAGAAACCAGTTATAATCAACGTATCCGTTTCCTTAACAAAAATTGTTCGTTTAAAAGAGTAATTATTTTACCTTTTGAAATTTTAAACACTTAATCTCAGTTCTTTTCTTTCGTTTAAAACTATGTTTCAGTTAAAATGTTCTTGAAAATTTATTTACGCCAGTAAACTCTTCTTTGCCATTCATAGTCTAGTAAGTTTTCATCATGCTTGTATGTTGTCATAACCATTCCTAATAAATATTTCATATATATCCCTCTCTTCCCTCCCAAAAAATAGCACATTGACATAAACACTTTGTTTTAACTTATTACAATCAAAATTCTTAACAAGGAATGCAAAACATTTCATATATATATATATATATATATATATATATATATATATATATACAAGGTGCTACGAAATTCAGTGCATATATTCAAATGGGTGACTCATGGGGTCATGAAGAAGCACATTCAATACTTTCCTCTTAATTCAAAAATTTTTGAAAAATTTAACACAACTAAATTTTACCAGCCCAATCTATTCGCTCCTGGAAGGCAATCATTGCACGAACTAGCTTAAGCGCAGGCCTATGTTGCCAAACATATGATTTTTTCAATAATTACAGATTTTCAAATTTCTAATAACAAATGAAAATAATAATACAACGCACCTAGTAAAAATAATATTTAACCCTAATTAACAAATTTTTTTATCTATTATTCGAAAAGAAACAATTCCTTGTTAACGCGCGAGAACAACTGGATCAATGTCCCTTAACAGCTGATTTTACCCTTTTTTTACTGTTGTTACCATTTCAGACGCTGGCTGTATTAACCCAAACTTATTTGTAGAATAGATGAAACATTTTATAAGCGTAGTAAAGCTAACTCCTGGAAATGAAATGTGACTTCTGCTTGATGGAAATACAACGCATTCGAAGAACCTGGAAGCGTTGAACATAGCAAAGGCTAAGGGTATAATAATGTTACAACTGGCAGGCTTACTACTTACTGGCTGCAGCCACTGGGCGCCTCGTTTTTTTTTTTAAACCTATGAGCAATTATTATATTCAAAGCACAGAAAAATGGTTGAAGATAAATCTAGGTCGTCAAGTAACGCAATATTAAGTTGCAAGTATATTTGCAAAAGCTTACCAAAGAGCTGCTATTATTAGCACCATTGTGAAAGGATTTAAAGCGGCTGCAGTTTGGTCAGTGGACAAAAACCTCTTTCCCGGACATTTATTTAAAGCAGTAACACATGGTCTTCGATATACCCAAACCTCCACTAAAAGCTACTGACAAAGGCAGCCGACGACGACAATAAGTCCTTTCTCGGTTTTAGAATAAAGGAAAGCACATAAAGATCCGCCGCTTTGCAACTTCTCTTAACTATCTCTTTGTTGTGCCGTCGTTTCTACCATGAGGCAAATTTTAGCCAATTACATGTGTTAAAATTTTTCCCTAGTACTTACTTATTTATACCTTTCTCTTCAAGCAAGCAACTTGTTAATAAACATTACCAAATAGACAGTATACGCTTACTTCTCTCTCAGTGTCTGTTCCTTCGCCTTATTATAGTTTAGTATGGATTTAAATGATTAATTTTCTCTAGCTGGTAAGTTTTTTAACATGTCCAGTTTGTACAATTTATTTGTTTACCTTCATAGTATCTATTATTGTTATTAGGTTCAAGGTGATACACAAAAAGAATAATAATTGTTCATTGTTTTATACTTTTTTATCCTGATGAAGTTGTCAATGTACAATGAAATATAGAGAATTGAATGACCAATGAGAAGTTTTACTGGCAGACCGCATACCCAATACTAATAAAATAAAAATTGTTATAAAAAAGATTTGTAGGTCGAGAAAATTCGTTGCTGTATATATATATATATATATATATAGATATATATATATATATTATATATATATACATATATATATATATATATATATATATATATATATATATATATATATAATATATATATTTATATATATATATATATATATATATATGTATATACATATATATATATATATATATATATATATATATATATATATATATTATGTATATTATATATATATATATATATATATATATATATATATATATATATATATATATATATATATATATATATATATGCTGGTGAGCAAAAAATAGCCTCATACTATTTGGTTTCATTTAATACGGATCCTAGAATTTAGTGTTTATATTTTTAAGGATTTTAGTGTCATTTGGAAGCCCATTCTATTCTCTCTAATGAAACAGTATGCTTTTTTCTAGTTAAAATTATTAAAAGAGGAAACGAGGGTCACAAGGATTGAAAATAGCGGTAAAAAAAAATAAACAAATTTTATGTTTAACAATTAAATTTATTGATAAAGACAAAAATCAATATTTTGTATTACCCCCCTCCCCTAGCCCTTATTACTGCTTCCAGCCGGTTTTTATGGAGCAGGTGGGCCCACTGTCTGTGGCATACTTCCCCACTCTTCCACCATGGCAACCTTTAAGTATCTCAGCGACGCAAAGGCTGGATTTCTGGCTCAAAGCCATCTCACATGTGCTCAATTGGATTGAGGTCAGGACTCCACGCAGGCTAGCCTAATGTGGATATTCCCACTTCCACCAGGTATTGCCGCACCGATGCAGCAGTATGTGACCTCGCATTGCCGTGCATTAATACGAAGCTATCGTAAGGAATGACGTGTTCCTTCAGGCTCTCCTAGATGTACCGGCGAGCAATTAATCCGCCACCGCTACGAGTCTCATCAGTCACAAAAACGAAATCGGTTTTCGCATCCAGTAAGATACCTCCCCACACCATAACAGACCCTTCTCCGTAGGCGACGGTTTCAGTAATGCAACACTCGTCTTTTTCCATCACTGCCATGTAGGTATATTCGGGACTCATCAGAGGATAAAAAACGGAGCGCCATTGCTCTAAGGTTCAGTCGACATGTTCTCGGGCAAATCTGAGTAGCGCTTGTCGATAGGCTGTTGTCAATTTGGGTTCGTTAGCTGATCTTTTCGGAGTTAGATTAGCTCCTTTAAGGCTTCTTCTGACTGTCCAATGACTGGCCGCCCGACCACGAACTTATAGGAGCTCCTGCTGGACCTCAACGCCGGTAAAGTGACGATTTCTTAGAGTTGTGTTGACAATGAAGCGGTCGTCTCGCTCCGAAGTATACTTTCTTCTTCCTGATCCTGGTCTCCGTGTGAAGGCACCAGTCTCTTGGTAACGTCTGTAGACTCTGGAGAGAGCTGATTGGCTCAGGAGCAGTTGTGCAGCGACTAAACCTTGGCTAGGCCCTTCTTGCAATTGGGTAATAAGTTGTGCCGTTTTTTCCGGGGTAGTATCCTTTTTTCGAAGGTGTAATTAGTGCGCAGGTATAGCAGAAATGTTGACGGTTCAAGTTCCGATAAAGGAATGATAGGAAAATGCAGTTACATGTGTTTTTATAAAGATGAATAGCGCTCAACCAGTACGTTGCTGAGGGAGAAAAAAAACGGTTCTATTGAGTAAAGCCATTTTAATCAGTAAAAATTTTTGGAATAGAAAATCAGCATTCTATTGAAACCAAAAATAATACCACCATATATATATATATATATATATATATATATATATATATATATATATATATATATATATATATATATATATGTATATGAATAACGATTGTTAAAATTTTTGAATTTTGAGCGCCTATTCTTTTCAATTTTTAATTATATATTTTTTTTTAATTTTAACGGCCATTTTGGTGCTGCCGTATTGCTTTCTTTTAATCAACCTTTAACAACTAAAAAGACTGTATATTTAAACGAGTATTCTGATACTAATTATACATTTTTTCGCAAAATGTTCGGTTTTTTTTTTTTTTTTTGACCATAGCATACATTAATTTCTTGAATTGGCTGATTTCAGTCGACATTTCGTGGACGCCATATTGAATTTCGAAAACTGCCGTAAAGCTCTTGAGTATACGGACATTTAAAAGTTATTTTTCGTTACGTTTAGTTTTGGAGAGAGCAATGTCCCGGTTAACGTGGAAGGTCCCATATATATGTATACATAAATATATATATATATATATATATATATATATATATATATATAATATATATATTATATATATATTATATATATATACATATATATATTATATATATATATATATATATATATATATATATATTATATATATATATATATATATATATAATCAGGGATTCCTTGCAGAATGAGCTGCTCTCTTTGCAGATGCCGCAGCGGGTACATGGTCTTGAAAACTTCTGGATAAGGATAAGAGTTAATTTTAAATCATTTTGTTGGTAGGTGTAATATATCCCATCAAAAACAATATTCTAGATTCTGTTAATTTTCTGGAGCGAGATTCTCCCTGAGGTTTTCGCTGTATGGATGTGTCATGGTTCTGGGTGATTTAAATATTAACATGATATCTGATTGTTTACCGAATTCTATGTCAGAAGTGTTTGACACTCTTGGTATTGCCCAAGTCATCAATCAGCCAACCAGAGTTACTCAAAACACTTCCACATTGTTGGATCCTATTTTTGTTACGTGAGGAGTGTGTTGTCTCTGTGGGCACTTTAGGCGCGGAAAGTATAAGTGATAATAAATTAACATATTATAAATTAAATATTTTATCGAAATTATGGGGACAAAAATTCATAACTTACAGAGATTTTAAGCACTTTAATGAGGATAATTTTTATACTGACTTACAGCGCATGTCGTGGGATAACATTTATTATATTGATGATATTGAGGACAAGGTCAGATTTCTTGATTTTCATTTATCAGACTTGTTTAGGGACTATTGGGCTCTCAAAACTGTAAGGGTAAACAAGCCTCCAGCACCCTGGCTAACACTGCTTTAAAAGCGCTAATGACCGAGCATTAGCTCAGTTTAAGCGAAACAAAACTCAGGAAAATCATCAATATTATGAAGAAATGAGATATCTCACAATTTTTTGGAGAAAAATTGGGGTATCTTGCATATTTAGAGACATAAAAAATGCAAAATTATTGTGGAGGGGACGTCAGCACAGTTTAAAAGATATCCCTTGCCTGCCTGTACATTTGGCTAATGTGAATGTTATAAATGAATACTTTTTGAGCGTTTTCAAAAGTCCGACAAACTGTGCTGGTAAAATACGCTATTATAGTAACAATAAGAGAAATTTAGATCTGAACTTTAATTTTATAATGGAAACCCCTGAGTCAATTGGCAGGTGTGTTAATAGTATAAAGCCTAATGCTGCTGGAAATGATGGTTTGACACATTTTATGCTTAAACTAACCCATTTAATTAATTGTAGCCTGGAGAATGGATATTTTCCGTAGAGCAGGAAAGAGTCTATTGTGTGCCCTGTTGCTAAAGTTAAAAATTCTTTGACTACCAGAGATTTGCGTCCTATTAATTTGTTGCCAAATATGTCAAAAGTCTTGGAAAGGGCAGTACCTACACAGGTTTCAGAATGTGGCTAATGAGTTGTTGCCCTTGCATCAATTTGACTTTCGGAGGGATCATAGCACATCAACGGCTTTATTGAATTTAACTGATAGCATAATCAGAGCTATTGACAAAAAATGTGGTTGTTATATCAGTCTCGCTAGATTATTCGAAGGCCTTGATGTGCTGGATCATAACCTAACCACTGGGCTTCGCTGATCACTCCGTACAATTTTTCTATAGCTAGTCGCTGTCGAGTAGATGGCAGAGGGTGCGAATGAATGATGTTTGTTCAACTGCTGGTAAAATTACCTCGGGAGTGCCCCAGGGTTCAATACTGGGGCCTCTTCTCATTTCTTTGAACCATCAGATCCTGAGTCTGCAGCTGAAAATTTAAATCAGGATCTTATTGTTTTGTCAGCTTACTCGAATAAACATAATTTGAGGCTAAATCCAGACAAGACGCAAGTTTTATTGTGTTGCAAGAAAAATTGACCACCAACCTTGAGCATGGCCTTGAAAGTCAGGCTGGCTGATCAAAATTTTCTGTTTTCTGAGTCCAGAATTTGGGCCTTTGCATTGATATACATCTCAGATTTAGGGAACATGTAAGGGTGCTCCTACAAAAAAGTTATGCAAAAATGAAGGTCGTCGATTCGTCGATTATATAGGGAAGAACTGTTAAATAAGAAGAATTCTCAGATGTAATTTATTTGAATTTTAATGTCTAATTTCGATTATTAATTAAGTTTTACTATGTTATCCTATAACTGTTGTTTAATTTTTGTTTGGAAGCGCGTTGTGTGTTGAGCAGGTTAGATGTAAGAGTAACCATTGGTTAAACCTCGGCTCTTCTACCGCACGATATGTGTTGGTAATATGTACTCACATCACATGTATTTACTTCTTAATAAAGACGATATATTTATATATATATATATATATATATATATATATATATATATATATATATATATATATATATTGTGTGTTGAGCAGGTTATATGTAAGATTAACCAATTGTTAAACCTTGGCTCTTCTACCGCACGATATGTGTCGGTAATATGTACTCACATCACATGTATTTACTTCTTAATAAAGACGATATATATATATATATATATATATATATATATATATATATATATATATATATATATATATATATATAAATATATATATATATATATATATATATATATATATATATATATACATATATATATATATATATATATATATATATATATATAATATATATATATATATATATATATATATATTTGCATTTCTAGAATTAAATGTTGCTAATTAAGAGTTAAGTGTTGTTAAGTGTAAAGGATGTTCCAGAAACAAAAAGTTTATGCTATATACCGAAATCACAAATGTTCCATTTTATCTCTTTTAACTTCGTAAAAAGTTTCTTTAAATGCAATACAACTTCTTTATTTTTGCTTCATTCTTCAGATAAGTGAGTTATGGGGTGGTCCATTTATAACTAAGAATCTTTTACATAGATCTTTCCACGGGGAATGGATCGATTTTAAGTGAAATTGTATAACATCAGAAACACATTCTCATTCTTTTAGCCATTTTGGGAGAATTATATATATAGGACAAAAATAGACGTACGGTGCTCGCAATGAGTATGCATAGACATATAAGTATATATATATATATATATATATATATATATATATATATATATATGTATATACGTATATATCTATATACATATACATATATATATATATATATATATATATATATATATATATATATATATATATATATATATATATATATATATATATATATGTACATATATATATATATATATATATATATATATATATATATATATATATATACATATATATATATATATATATATATATATATATATATATATATATATATATATATATATATATATATACTTATATGTATACGATTTTTAGGTAAGTACTAACCTTCAAACGATACATATCAAAATTCTATGACATTTCCACGATTAGTTTACAAATTACAGTAGCTTTAGTGATGCTGCTTTTGATATGTTCAAAAAACAATAGAAAAGACCGAATTTCGTTTGTTGATTAAACACTGTTGGCAAGCAATGGGTTGATAGGTGTTACGGGGGCTTTGCCCTGGAAAATCACTCATTATTTACTGGTATGTTAAATTTAAATGCGGTTGTACAGACACAAATGATGCTGAACGCTCTAAACGCCCAAATGAAGGGTTTACACCGGAAAATATCAAAAGAATCACAAAATTGTTTTGGATGACCCTAAAGTGAAATTATGTGAGACAGCTGACACCCTAAAGATATTAAAAGAACGTGTTGGTCACATTTGGGCATGAGAAAGCAATGTTCGAAATGGGTACCTACCGTATTTACTCACAGTTGACCAAAAAGAACGTGTTGATGATTCTGAGCGCTGTTTGAACCTGTTTAAGAGCAATAAAGAGGATTTTTTCACGCGATGTGTGACAATGGATGAAACATGAATCCACCACTATACACCGGAATTAAATTGGCAGTCAGCTGAGTGGACAGCAGCCGGTGAAAGCCGCCCGAAGAGACCAAAGACATAACAGTCGGCTGGGAAGGTTTTAGCTTCTGTATTTTGGGATGCGCATGAAATAATTTTCATCGACTGTGGTGAGAAGGGAAAAAAAACATCAATAGCGAATATTATACATAGTTGTTGGTGCGTTTGAAGGCAGAAATCGCAAAGAACCGGTCCCAAATGAACAAGAAAAAGTGCTCTTTCATCAAGACAATGCACCGTGTCACAAGTCAATAGTTAAAACGGCAAAATTGCATGAATTGAAGTTCGAATTGCTTCCTCGTCCACCCTATTCTCTAGATTTGGCTCCCAACGACTATTATCTATTCGCAGACTTCAAAAAAAATGACGAGAAAGAGATTTGTCTCCAGTGAAAAAGTTATCGCCGAACCCAAGGTCTATTTTGAAGGCAAAGACAAATCCTTCTACAAGAAAGGTATAAAAATGTCGAAATTTGCAAAAAAAGTAACTAGTCTAAAAACTTTTCAGCGTACTTGTTATATATATATATATATATATATATATATATATATATATATATATATATATATATATAAATATATATATATATATATATATATATATATATATATATATATATATATATATATATATATATATATATATAAATATATATATATATATATATATATATTTATATAATTTGCAAAAAAAGTAACTAGTCTAAAAACTTTTCAGCGTACTTGTTATATATATATATATATATATATATATATATATATATATATATATATATATATATATATATATATATATATAAATATATATATATATATATATATATATATATATATATATATATATATATATAAATATATATATATATATATATATATATATATATATATATATATATATAAATATATATATATATATATATATATATATATATATATATATATATATATATATACATATAGTGTGATCGTTTAATATATTTAAACTGGTATATCCTTATAGAAATATTACTACAGAAAATTAATCTTAAATAGCGGATCTCAATAATGAAGTAAAAAATCTGCTTTAGTTTTTTTTTATCTTTCCCGGTTATGCAAAAAATGTTATCAAATTTACAACGCCCTATAAATTCAGAGGGTAATACAAAATTGAGCATTTTACCTTATGCTTAATAACAATTAATCAATGCTGCAAATAAAAACTGCATTACGGATTCACGTCGTAAATACTGAACCACTTAAAAATTACATTTCAAAATATTTCAACACTTGTAAAATGCAACACACATTCCAGGCAAAATATTATTTTTGTCGAAAAAAGAGAAAGCAAAAATATCCGTATCTATTTAATTAGTATTTTTTTATTAAACCGCACTATTATTTGATAAGAATAATCTTTTTCATCAATTTTTCTCCTTTTAGGTGCAAAAAAGATTAAAAAAGGCAAAATAAACAAACACAAATGTCAGGTCAAGGATACTCTCTGTTTCCGTTATTAATAGAAAACCTAGAATTTTTCAGTATACGTGTAAAAATATTTGTGTGAGGCTTGATTTCATTGAAAAAGCATTGTAAATTCTCATTTTATTACTTGAAAACAACTAATATTTTGTTAACAACCGTATTGTATTGGCCGATACTTGGTGGAGATCCATTAAGCTTACTTTAAGTATATATATATATATATATATATATATATATATATATATATATATATATATATATATATATATATATATATATATATATATATATATATATATATATATATATATATATGTTATATATATATATATATATATGTATATATATATATATATATATATATATATATATATATATATATATATATATATATATATATATATATATATCTATATATATATATATATATATATATATATATATATATATATATATATATATATATATATACATATATTTTCTTCTTAGGACCCTTCAACATTTTCATAGTCTTGCTGTCCTTCAGTCATTACATCCAGTAAGTATGTTTCCAAGTCATGTTCTTTATTTATTTCGAGTTCTACACTAAAATCCTAGTTTACGTCTGGATCAATATGTTCAGGATGTTCTACGTTCTATAACTCTTCAGCTATAAATTTAGGTTTCTGCGTTTAGGCAATAAAACTTCGATATTGTGGTAGAAAAATATTTTGAGGTACTCCAGTTGTTTTTGTGACAACTGATATTGGTGTAGGTTTATTCGTTATTAGTTTGCCTGTAGGTTTCCAGACGTTTGTACTGTTTTGTGATTTTTTATTGACTTACTGGTTAATGAAAAATTTGTGTAGCATAGGTCTTGGATTAATAGGAGTAGATAAAGCAATGACAGTTCTAGATATTTTTCCCATGTTAATTCTTATGGAGCCTCATTTTGCATTTTTTGTGCCATTTTTTGACCTCGAACCAAAAGTCTGGTGAGCGCATGATCCGAAGAATGACATTGAAAGAGCTGAAGAATGCCCTTGAAAGATTCGAAGAATGACCTTGGAGGACCTGAAGAATGCCCTTGGAAGACCTGAAGAATGCCCTTGAAAGAGCTGAAGAATGACCTTGAAAGATCCGAAGAATGACCTTGAAAGAGCTGAAGAATTTTCTTGAAAGAGCCGAAGAATGACCTTG
The DNA here is from genome assembly GCA_019049505.1 of Pachyrhynchus sulphureomaculatus. Lineage (NCBI taxonomy): Eukaryota > Metazoa > Arthropoda > Insecta > Coleoptera > Curculionidae > Pachyrhynchus > Pachyrhynchus sulphureomaculatus. Next base: position 100,041,557 of record CM032454.1, on the reverse strand, counting down.
AAAGAGCTGAAGAAGTGTTCAATAACGTCATAGTCCAAGGGCTGTTGGTCAGTGCCCTTTTGGAATCATTGGATGTCGTAAAGCTTAAGACTAGGTGAGCCTAATTCAGGTGAAAGCAGGTGAGCCTCTATGTGGATGTCTTCTGCAAGAAGTGGTCTTCACTGACGTCACACACACACACACACACATACATACACATTAGTTGTGGGCTATAGGAATTTTAATATAATTAAAAAAAACTATGTCTAGACCAGGATACGAACCTTCGTATCTTCGGTTTCAATACTGCAAAACCAGCGACTTTACTACTGAGCCACAGAGAATTCGTATGAAAAAGTGTTAGCAAAGGTATCACATAAAAAAATATCTTACTAGTCTTTGGATGCTGGTATAATTTTATTGCGTAAACAAATGATATTGATGCTGTAACATGAATTATTTATCTCTTAAGATGGTTGAAAAGTGGTAAAAAAGACCTAAAAGAGTATCCAAAAGGTCCTTATTCGTAATAATAGGGGTGTTTTTTGTTGAAAAGTGGTCAAAAAGGCCTAAATGAGTGTCCAAAAGGTCCTTATTGTTAAAGAAGTGTGTGTTTTTGTTGAAAAAGGGGTGAAAACTGTATTCAAAAGGTCCTTATTCGTAATAATAGGGGTGTTTTTTGTTGAAAAGTGGTCAAAAAGGCCTAAATGAGTGTCCAAAAGGTTCTTATTTGGTAAAAGGGGTGGTTTTTAGGGGGATGATTTTTAAGGGTAGTTTTGATATGGTGTAAAAAAAGGCAAAAATAAAATTTTTCTGTAGGAGGGTAATTTACTCTATTTTTTGGTAAATTATTTAAATGAAAAAAAGTCTCGACTGATTTAGCTAGAATACGAACCGTGGACCCTTGTGATAGAGTTCCGTTGTATTAGCATTTACGCTATTGAAGCTTCGTGAAATAAAGTGTAAATGAAAGGTATATATAAAAAAAGAATTGTGTATTGGATAAGTATAAAATGACATATAGAAGTTGGGGAAAACGTAAATTATAAAGTTTAGGAAAAGTAAACTGTAATAAGTTGATTCCTTTCTCTTCATATTAATTTAGTTTCGCTTTGTTAATAAAATATAAATTAGCCTAGCCTAACCTAACCCGTATAAAAAAATAAAAAAACACAAGTTTCATTTCTACTGGTTGGTTTGATCTGTTGTTGTTTTTTTTGGGTAAATAAAACACAAGTATGAGCAGATTTAAGAAAACATATATATTAAAAATTATTTTACATAATAAAAAAAAGTTATAAAGTGTTAATAAATAATTTTATTTTGTTAAAAAAAAAATATCTGTGTCTATTTCGTTCGTTGGCTTCTCTTTCGATTCCTCTTCTTTCTTTACTGGACAAATACGAAGAAGGTAAATGTTTTGCATCTCTTGTTTTAAACAATTCCGTAACTTCACATGTCAAACATTTTTGATTATACAGGTCTGTTTCACCTTTATATTTGGGACATTTTACTCTTTGGTAAATGTTCTCCTATTTTGTTGTTTGGCGCCGTAAAGTCGGTAAAAAAAATGTTCAAGATAAGGGTAAATGTAAACAAAATGTGTGATTCATGTTAATTTTCTGGAAGTAAAAGCAAGTAAATACTGCATAATATTCTAAAAATAGAAACGACGTGACCCAGTAAGTGTTCTAAATGGGTTGAGAGCTCACAAAAAAAAAAATAGATAAGAAAGATTAAAAATTGGTAATGTATGTAGTTGAGTAAAATGTATTGTAGAGTTGTAAAATTTGTTAAATTTACCAAATAAGTATGAAATGAGCTTAAATTAGTTTAAAAATGAGTTTTTGGGCTCGTTTTGGGAAATGTTGTTTGAACTCGTTGAATTTTGCTATATGCTATATGATGAAGATGGGAGCGAGAGAGTTAAATAAAACAAAAGTGTAAGCACACAGATTTAAGAAATATATTAATACAACTGTAGTAAATTTTTACAAAATAGCCTAGCCTAAATGGGTTTGAATATAACTCTTTGAAATGTATTAATTTAACAACACATTAAACAAAGTTACAAAATGTTAATATAATATATGTGTTAGGTGGTAACAACTAAAAAAAACATACAAGTATGAGCTAGAGTTAATAAATAAATTAATGTAAAATTTAAGCAGATATAAGAAATATATTAAAAGAATAAAATCAAAGTATTATTAAATGTATAACTTTACAATATTTACTACATAAAATAACTGAGCTATCCAAGGTTTCATTGGAGAGCGGAAAAAAAAAGTAACAATATGATGATGTTAACCCACAGTATTTGCATTTTGAATTCGTCGGTTTCTCTATGCATTTTTCACATATTGCACTTCTTCACAACGAGCACATTCCTTACATTCACATGTATCAATCTGACAGCATTTAAATATCTGAAAAATAAAATATTAATAAGTAACATATGTATGGCTCAATTTCTTACAAATAAATTTTCAAAACAAGAATCCCTTTATATTTTTGTAAACAGTTAAAATACGGTTGAGTTATTTTTATCTCTCTTTGTGTGAGTAGTTATTGAAATATTGTGTTATAATAATTAAATAAAATTAAATATTTTCCTAACAACACCTTTTGCATTTTGCCTATATATATATGAAATGAGACTAGTAGCTTAGTCTGAAAGAAATCTCGAAAACGAACTTAAAAATACAAAATTTTCAACCTATAAATATATGAGAGAATATGATTTTACATACACAAAATAGTTAAAAATATAGAAAGTATAAAGGACTTGCAAAATATGAATTGCCTGGTACGAAATGACATAAAATTAAATGAGAGATCAAGAAATTTGATAAGAAAGATCAAAATTTTGTTGAGATGTTACTTAAAATGTATTGGATAAAGTAATAATTGCTATGTATAATTTTCTTTACTAATAACTATATAAATTCGAGAGCGAGAGAATTCAGCAAAAACAGATAGGAGGGGTAAAATATATGTGATAAGCTGTTGACTAAATATATTGGAGAATGTACTAATTTCTACATCTAATAATAAATGAGATTAAAATATGAATATAAATATTTTTCTCTTAAGATGGTTGAAAAGTGATCAAAAGGAACTAAATGGGAGTCAAAATGGTCTTAAATCCTGAAAAAAGGCAGTAAAAAGTCCTTATTGCATAAGAAGTGGTGAAAGTAGGTGTTCAAAGGTTCTCATATAGTAGATATTAGGGTAAATTTGGGCTTGATAGTAGAGATTTTACAAATATGAGCTAGAGTTAATAAATAAATTTAATAAAAGCATAATTTCACACAATCCTACAAAAAAGTTACATAAAATGTAAATAAAATAATGTCTAAGAGTATTGTTTGCTTGAGGCAAATAAAGTATGTGCAAAATAATTTTTAGTCGTTTGTTTTATCCTACAAGGACAAAATCCTTCCAAAAAAAAAGTTAATAAAATGAATGCAATATTTGTTCAAAACTAGATTAGACAAGGTGTTCCTCCATCAAAAGTATAAAACAATATTTTTTACTAAAAAGTACTAAATAATTCCTTAATTCTAAGATGTAAATTTGCAAATAAATAACTAATATTTTGCCTGGTACGAAATAATACCAACAAAGACAGTTATAAAATTAAATGAGAGGTCAACAAATTTGATAAGAAAGATCAAATTTTTGTTGATATGATGGTACTTAAAATGTATTGGATAAAGGAATAATTGCTATGTATAATTTTTTTACTAATAACTACATAAATTCGAGAGCGAGAGAGTTCAGCAAAAACAGATAAGAAATGTCAAAGTTAGTTGATAAGGAGTTGTTTCAAATGCATGGAGAATGTAATAATTTAAATACCAAAAATTTTACCATATATCGTTGTCGTTACATAAAACTTGATTTGTTTTTGATATATGTGTAAATAGACAACTTAAAGGATTTTACTAACTTTATGAATATAAAGCTCCTCATTTGTAAAATATCAACTAAACATATCATTGTCGTTATGTGATATATGTGTAAATAGACAAAAGAATAATTTTACCAACTTTCTTATATATAAATGATACTAAATGACAGCAATTAGTTAAAATATCTAAATAATATTTCCTACTTCCTAATAGTTTTTTAAGTAAAAATACTCCTTAAATTAGACTTATGACTGCTTTTGGATGAAAATTGTCTTTCTATATTCCATTTCATCATTTATATCCGGGAGAGTCGAAGAGGATACATTGATAATACCTAAATAATAATTTCCTACTCCATACTAGTTCTTTAAGTAAAATACTTCTTGAATGGGACTTATGACTGCTTTTTGGTTGCAAATCGTCTCTCATACCTTCATTTCGGTTTCTTTGAGGAAAATTTCTTTATTATTATCATAATCATCTGACTACCATTTATATTCGGGAGAGCCGAAGAGGATACAAATGACATCAAAATGACCAAATTATAAATAGACATGACGTAATAGTATGTATAAAGTATAAGGGCAAATCCTTGCAAATAAATTCGAGAGAGAGAGGTCATCAAACTTGATAACAAAGGTCAAAATTTTGGTGATAAGGTGCTGACTAAATGCATTGTAGAATATAATAATTACTATATGTACAAATAGTAAAGTAATAAGCTTAAACAACAATGAGTTTGGAGACTCGTTGAAATGAGAGAGAGTTTGAATTCGTTGATTTTTTTTCTATACAATGAGAGGTAAATAAACAAGTATGAGGAGAGTTCAGAAATACAAATAATTTCATATTACGAAAAACTTTCAAAATGTTAATAAATAAAGTCCCTAACTAAAACACACAAGTATGAATAGAGTCATAAATAAGAACACTTTGAAAACATGACAAGAAAAAGGATACAAAATGTTAATAAAGGATTTCTAAGATTTGGTTTTTTAGGTAACTAAAACACACAAGTATGAACAGAGTTAAGAAATATATCTAAATATGCTACTAAATGATACCAACAATTACAAAAGAGTTTATAAATAAAAATGACGAAATATATAGAAAGTATAAAGGCAAATACTTGCAAATAAAATTAAATTCAAGCGAGAATTCTAAAAGTTGATAAGAAATGTCAAAAATAATGTGATAAGGTATTGAGTAGATGTATGGAGAATGTAATAATTTAAACACCAAAAAATATCGTTGTCGTCGTTTGGTGAATGTTAGTTTTAAACTAAATAAACTGATAAAACAGGTATATTTTCACTAGAATGGTGGTTTAAATAAATAAGTTGTACAACGAATACACCGTCATAATTTGCTGATGTCAATAAACACATTTAATTCAACCAAAAATTCCTGCTTGATATACGAAAGTTTATATGTTTAATTATTTATGTATAGGATAGAAATAGAATTTCTACAATTATATATATTAACTGATGAATAAAACAAGATGTTTTAATTACTACTATGTTTTTGTTATTTTAGTTTTAAAAACCTCTATAGCAATTAATAGGATAATTTATAAACAAAAACTATCAATTTTTCGACAGGTTTCACAGCAGCAGCATATATCTTGACTGAATGAGGAAGTTAATGATTAACACCAATAGCATCTACTAATAAAACACAAAAGTTTGGTTATTTGTTTTTTATCGATTTATTTAAAACGCATTTATATACATGTTACAAGGCTTGAAAGCAATATAAATAGATATTTGTCATCTTATACAATTTGATTTTCACAAAAGACTGAGTTGAAACAACTCTTGCTCTTTTTTTAGAAATATGTATACAAGCATTTAAGAAATAGAGATTTTTTCCCCAGGAAAGGACTAGACTATGCTAGACTAATTCGTACAGGCTGGGGAAAAACTGGACCAGATTATACCACAAAAAAAATATAAATCACAAAAAATATGTGTTTGGTAAATTTGTCTCATATATCTGATTATTTCACATTAGATCTTCTGCTAATCAGATTTTAGGAATATTTATGCTAATTAAGCATTTTCAACTTTATCAAGAACACATTTTTGTTTTCTTTAGGATTTTTTTTGTGGTATAATCTAGTCCAGTTTTCCCCAGCCTGTACGAATTAGTCGAGCCTAGTCTAGTCCTTTCCTGGGGAAAAAATCTCTATTTCTTAAATGCTTGTAATTCTAATATTTCTAAAAAAAATAGCAAGGGTTGTTTCAACTCAGTCTTTTGTGAAAATCAAATTGTATAAGATGACAAATATCTATTTATATTGTTTTCAAGCCTTGTACTATGTATATAAATGTGTTTTAAATAAATCAATAAAAAACAAATAACCAAACTTTTGTGTTTTATTAGTAGATGTTATTGGTGTTAATCATTAACTTCCTCATGCAGTCAAGATATATGCTGCTGCTGTGAAACCTGTAGAAAAATCGATAGTTTTGTTTATAAATTATCCTATTAATTGCTATAGAGGTTTTTAAAACTAAAATAACAAAAACATAGTAGTAATTAAAACATCTTGTTTTATTCATCAGTTAATATATATAATTGTAGAAATTCTATTTCTATCCTATGCATAAATAATTAAACATAGGAACTTTCGTATATCAAATAGGAATTTTTGGTTCAATTAAATGTGTTTATTGACATTAGCAAATTATGACGGTGTATTCGTTGTACAACTTATTTATTTAAACCACCATTCTAGTGAAAATATACCTATTTTATCAGTTTATTCAGTTTAAAAAAACTAGCATTCACCAAACGACAACAACGATATTTTTCGACGTTTAAATTATTACATTCTCTATGTATCTACTCAATACCTTATCACATTCTTTTTGACATTTCTTATCAACTTTTTGAACTCTCGCTCGAATTTATTTTTATTTGCAAGTATTTGCCTTTATACTTTCTACATATTACGTCTTTCTTATTTATAAACTCTTTTGCAATTGTTGGTATCATTTAGTAGCATATTTAGATATAGAACTCTGTTCATACTTGTGTGTTTTAGTTACCTAAAAAACCAAAACGTAGAAATTCTTTATTAACATTTTGTATCCTTTTTCTTGTCATGTTTTCAAAGTATTCTTATTTATGACTCTATTCATACTTGTGTGTTTTAGTTAGAGACTTTATTTATTAACATTTTGAAAGTTTTTCGTAATATGAAATTATTTGTATTTCTTAACTCTCCTCATACTTGTTTATTTATCTCTCATTATATAGAAAAACAACCAACGAATTCAAACTTTCTCTCATTTCAACGAGTCTCCAAACTCATTGTTGTTTAAGCTTATTACTTTACTATTTGTACATATAGTAATTATTATGTTCTACAATGCATTTAGTCAGCACCTTATCACCAAAATATTGACCTTTCTTATCAAGTTTGATGACCTCTTTCTCTCAAATTTATTTGCAAGTATTTGCCCTTATACTTTATATATACTATTATGTCATGTCTATTTATAATTTGGTCATTTTGATGTCATTTTAGTATTAGGAGACAAAGTTAGACCACTATTAAGTCAATATTATAGGTCATCATTGTTGTATTGAAATATTTGTTTAGTTCTAAATATTAGTTCTAATACTAAATATTTGTTAAAATAATCGAGGTAAGGTAACAAAATTATTTTCATGCATTTATTACTATTTATATAATTCGTATTTAATTTTGATGTTTTTCTTGTTTTCTTATCTTTTTGTATTTCTTTTATAGACTAATTGACTCCAGTTGTATATTTTTTCTTAATAAATCCCTATGAATATTCCCACATTGAATCGAAAAAGATCTTCCTGTTTCCATCATCACATACAGCCTGCAACGACAAAAAGGTACAGTGTAGTACCACAAAATTGTTTTGTACGACTTAGTTGGTTCAAAAAATTCATACCATAATGTCTATCAGTAGCAATCAAGAAGAAGATTCTCCACAATTCTCATTTAAAAACCATATAAAGTAAGTAATAATGGATTTTATTAGCATAAATACCACAATTCTTACTTAAAAAACAAGACGGCCTATATATAAAGGTTGTAAGAATATAAGGACTTTAGTACGACAAATAAATATAACAGTTCTCACTTAAAAACAAAACATATAATAGTAATAAGATTTAGAATAATCAAGGGCTTATGTTGTTTTTTCTACTCAAGGTTGAAAAGATTGTAGGTGTGTGTTAAATAGGAGCAACAATTTTTGTTAAAACTTGAATACCAAACTCTTAATACATTTAATAGGCTATTATTTTGTTAATATTTCCAATATTCTATTGAATCATGCATTCATCCAGTCAAAATCATATAACCTTGTGAATTTAAGGTTCTTATCGAGAATATTTAACACCTTATATCGATCGCAAATAAGTTACAACAAATTCGTGGGGAACTACATTATTTTCATGTGTATGGTCACATCCTGGAGTTCAAGAAGATCACAATATATGTGAATGTTTCCACGTTCGTATAGTACTACGATGTGTCAACGGAGATTGCGTCGTGATGAATGTTGAATATGTATTCATTGCAATCATAGTAATAAGTTGATTGATCAATTATCGAAACTAGTTGTAAATTTATTGTGCTGTTTAAAAAATAATTTTTTGAATACTACAATGTTAAATAAATAGTAAAAGCTATCGAAATATATAAATAGTTATAAAACTCGGATAAATATTGTAAATATTGCTTTTCACACAGTACAAACACCACAATTTCGAGAACAAAATTGTTGTTTTTGTTAAAAATATTGGTACTCTTAAATAAATCAATCAAAAATGTAAAATTGGTACTCTTAATGCTATTACATCAACCAAAATTTTCCAATCACCAGATATTTTTGTTATTAAAAACATATTTATTGTTATATTGCAGTTTGTTTTGGAGAAATAAATCAAAAAGATAGCGCTAATTAAGCCAGACCACCAAATTTTCCAATCACCAGATATTTGTTATTAAAAACATGGTTTCGACATTTATCTCTCATCATTTTTTTTGAATTTTTATAGATTAAATGAATCCACTTGTTTACATGTTTTCTTATTTTTGGGATTTATTCGATTACATGCATCATTATTTGTGTGTATATATTTGATTAACTCATTCAAAATAATTAGTTTGAAAAATAAAACTTGTCCATCTAACCATGTTATCAAATAGACATCAAAGTATGGGTGATATTGGTCGATTTAAATTAAATTTACAGTGTGCAGTGTGTGGTTTACAGAATTGTGTGCTTGGAAGGTAAATTATATTGTATCTAAAGAACAATTTAAGGTGTTTCCAATTAGTACCACATTTACAACAAACTGCTCAAATCTATTGTAAATGGACTCACAGTAGTATGACGATGACGACTGGAGAACATCTTGAATAACATCAATGTATCCTCTTCGGCTCTCCCGAATATAAATGATGATTATGATAATAATAAAGAAATTTTCCTCAAAGTAACCGAAATGAAAGTATAGAGAGACGATTTGCACCCAAAAAGCGGTCATAAGTCCCATTCAACAAGTATTTTACTTAAAGAACTATTATGGAGTAGGAAATTATTATTTAGGTATTATCAGTATATCCTCTTCGGCACTCCCGAATATAACTGATGAAACCGAGTATAGAAAGACAATTTTCATCCAAAAAGTAGTCATAAATCTTATTTAGGGAGTATTTTTACTTAAAAAACTATTAGGAAGTAGGAAATATTATTATTTAAGTATTTTAACTAATTGTTTTCATTTAGTATCATTTATATATAAGAAAGTTGGTAAAATTATTCTTTTGTCTATTTACGTATATATCACATAACGACAATGATATGTTTAGTTGATATTTTACAAATGAGCAGCTTTATATTCATAAAGTTAGTAAAATCCTATAAGTTGTCTATTTACACATATATCAAAAACAAATCAAGTTTTATGTAACAACAACGATATACGGTAAAATTTTTGGTATTTAAATTATTACATTCTCCATGCATTTGAAACAACTTCTTATCAACTAACTTTGACATTTCTTATATGTTTTTGCTGAACTCTCTCGCTCTCGAATTTATATAGTTATTAGTAAAAAAATTATACATAGCAATTATTCCTTTATCCAATACATTTTAAGTACCATCTTATCAACAAAAATTTGATCTTATCAAATTTGTTGACCTTAATTTTATAACAACTGTCTTTGTTGGTATCATTTCTTACCAAGCAAAATATTAGTTTTTTATTTGCAAATTTACATCTTAGAATTAAGGAATTATTTGGTACTTTTTAGTAAAAAATATTGTTTCATACTTTTGATGGAGGAAAACCTTGTCTAATCTAGTTTTGAACAAATATTGCATTCAATTTGTTAACTTTTTTTTTAGAAGGATTTTGTCCTTGTAGGATAAAACAAACGACTAAAAATTATTTTGCACATACTTTATTTGCCTCAACCAAACAATACTCTTAGACATTATTTTATTCACATTTTATGTAACTTTTTTGTAGGATTGTGTGAAATTATGCTTTTATTAAATTTATTTATTAACTCTAGCTCATATTTGTAAAACCTCTACTATCAAGCCCAAATTTACCCTAATATCTACTATATGAGAACCTTTGAACACCTACTTTCACCACTTCTTATGCAATAAGGACTTTTTACTGCCTTTTCTCAAGATTTAAGACCATTTTGACTCCCATTTAGTTCCTTTTCAACCATCTTAAGAGAAAAATATTTATATTCATATTTTAATCCCATTTATTATTAGATGTAGAAATTAGTACATTCTCCAATACATTTAGTCAACAGCTTATCACATATATTTTACCTTTCCTATCTGTTTTTGCTGAACTCTCTCGCTCTCGAATTTATATAGTTATTAGTAAAGAAAATTATATATAGCAATTATTACTTTATCCAATACATTTTAAGTAACATCTTATCAACAAAAATTTGATCTTTCTTATCAAATTTCTTGATCTCTCATTTAATTTTATGTCATTTCGTACCAGGCAATTCATATTTTGCAAGTCCTTTATACTTTCTATATTTTTAACTATTTTGTGTATGTAAAATCATATTCTCTCATATATTTATAGGTTGAAAATTTTTTATTTTTAAGTTCGTTTTCGAGATTTCTTTCAGACTAAGCTAGCAGTCTCATTTCATATATATAGGCAAAATGCAAAAGGTGTTGTTAGGAAAATATTTAATTTCATTTAATTATTATAACAAAATATTTCAACAACTACTCACACAAAGAGAGAAAAAAATAACTCAACCGTATTTTAACTGTTTACAAAAATATAAAGGGATTCTTGTTTTGAAAATTTATTTGTAAGAAATTGAGCCATACATATGTTACTTATTAATATTTTATTTTTCAGATATTTAAATACATAGGCTGTCAGATTGATACATGTGAATATAAGGAATGTGCTCGTTGTGAAGAAGTGTAATATGTGATAAATGCATAGAGAAACCAACGAATTCAAAATGCAAATACTGTGGGTTAACATCATCATATTGTTACTTTTTCCGCTCTCCAGTGAAACCTTGGATAGCTCAGTTATTTTATTTAGTAAATATTGTAAAGTTATACATTTAATAATACTTTGATTTTATTCTTTTAATATAGTTCTTATATCTGCTTAAATTTTATATTAATTTATTTATTAACTGTAGCTCATACTTGTATGTTTTTTTTAGTTGTTACCACCTAACATATATTTTATTAACATTTTGTAACTTTGTTTAATGTGTTGTTAAATTAATACATTTCAAAGAGTTATATTCAAACTCATTTAGGCTAGGCTATTTTGTAAAAATTTACTACAGTAGGATTAATATATTTTTTAAATCTGTGTGCTTATACTTATGTTTTATTTAACTCTCTCGCTCCCATCTTCATCATATAGCATATAGCAAAATTCAACGAGTTCAAACAACATTTCCCAAAACGAGCCCAAAAACTTATTTTTAAACTAATTTAAGCTCATTTCATACTTATTTGGTAAATTTAACAAATTTTACAACTCTACAATACATTTTACTTAACTACATACATCAACAATTTTTAGCCTTTCTTATCTATTTTTTTTTTTGTGAGCTCTCAACCCATTTAGAACACTTATTGGGTCACGTCATTTCTATTTTTAGAATATTACGCAGTATTTACTTGCTTTTACTTCCAGAAAATTAACATGAATCACACATTTTGTTTACATTTACCCTTATCTTGAACATTTTTACCGACTTTACGGTGCCAAACAACAAAATAGGGGAACATTTACCAAAGAGTAAAATGTCCCAAATATAAAGGTGAAACAGACCTGTATAATCAAAAATGTTTGACATGGGAAGTTACGGAATTGTTTAAAACAAGAGATGGTGCAAAACATTTACCTTCTTCGTATTTGTCCAGTAAAGAAAGAAGAGGAATCGAAAGAGAAGCCAATGAACGAAATAGAAACAGATAATTTTTTTTTAAACAAAGTAAAATTATTTATTAACATTTTATAACTTTTTTTTTTATTATGTAAAATTATTTTTAATATATATATTTTCTTAAATCTGCTCATACTTGTGTTTTATTTACCTCAAAAAAAAATCAAACCAACCAGTAGAAATGAAACTTATTTTTTATACAGGTTAGGTTAGTCTAGGCTAATTTCTATTTTATTAACAAAGCAAAACTAAATTAATATTAAGAGAAAAGATTCAACTAATTACAGTTTATTTTTACTAAAGTTTATAATTTACAACGTTTTTCCCAACTTCTACAAGTAATTTTATACTTATCCAATACACAATTCTTTTTTTATATATACCTTTCATTTACACTTTATTTCACGAAGCTTCAATAGCGTAAATGCTAATACAACGGAACTCTATCACAAGGGTCCACGGTTCGTATTCTAGCTAAATCAGCCGAGACTTTTTTTCATTTAAATAATTTACCAAAAAATAGAGTAAATTACCCTCTTAAAGAAAAATTTTAATATTGCCTTTTTTACACCATATCAAAATTACCCCTAAAAATCATCCCCCAAAAAAACACCTCTTTTTCCAAATAAGGACCTTTTGGACACTCATTTAGGCCTTTTTGACCACTTTTCAACAAAAAAACCTCTATTATTACGAATAAGGACCTTTTGAATACATTTTTCACCCCTTTTTCAACAAAAACACACACTTTTTTAACAATAAGGACCTTTTGGACACTCATTTAGGCCTTTTTGACCACTTTTCAACCATCTTAAGAGATAAAAAATTCATGTTACAGCATCAATATCATTTGTTTACGCAATAAAATTATACCAGCATCCAACGACTAGTAAGATATTTTTTAATGTGATACCTTTGCTAACACTTTCTCATACGAATCCTCTGTGGCTCAGTGGTAAAGTCGCTGGTTTTGCAGTATGGGAAATAAAGGTTCGAATCCTGGTCTAGACATAGCTTTTTTTAATTATACTAAAATTCCTATAGCCCACAACTAATGTGTATGTATGTATGTGTGTGTGACGTCAGTGAAGACCACTTCTTGCAGAAGACATGCACATCGAGGCTCACCTAGTCTTAAGCTTTACGACATCCAATGATGCCAAAAGGGCACTGACCAACAGCCACTGGACTATGACGTCATTGAACACTTCCTCAGCTCTTTCAAGGTCATTCTTCGGCTCTTTCAACGACATTCTTCAGCTCTTTCAAGGTCATTCTTCGGATCTTTCAAGGTCATTCTTCAGCTCTTTCAAGGGCATTCTTCAGGTCTTCCAAGGGCATTCTTCAGCTCTTTCAAGGTCATTCTTCGGGTCATGCGCTCACCAGACTTTTGGTTCGAGGTCAAAAAATGGCACAAAAATGCAAAATGTGGCTCCATAAGAATTAACTTGGGAAAAATAACTGGAACTCTCATTGCTTTATCTACTAATAGGTATCGGTTGACTTGGAAAACTTGCTGGGCTTGATTGACTTGAAAAACTACTTGGAGTAAATCCGAAATTTGGCTAATGCCAAATGCCACCTAATGGTGGTAATCAGTTGAAAATTTTTGAATAGGTGTTTGTTGAGTTACTTGACGTACATTTCGTATAGCTGTAGCTTTAAAAGAAGGTGAAGGTAAAGGCTGTTGTGTATTCTTCCTTCCTTCATTACAAAATTAAAAAAAGTTTCCTTCTTCGACAACAAATTGCATAGCCTTTTCTAAAGAATCTGGATTTCTTTGTTGAACAGCAGTTTGAATATTCAGTGGTAAATATTTCGAAAAAGTCACAACTGTTCAATGTTGTTTGTTTTAGATATTTTAGTTTCAATTGTCATATTAGATTGGTTATTAATTTATGAAAAAATTAGACTACTTGTATACTGAAGTCGAACGTCAAAATTATAAGTAATTTCCTTAGAATATGGTTTCAGACAGTCGAGTTCATTTAAAACAATTAAAAGAATTTTGGTCAGAAAAGGAAACGTTTAAAACATCTTTAACTTTTTCCCAAGTATCTAACTCGAGATGACTAGATATTAAGGTCAAAGCATTTCCTTTAAGTTTTAACACCTAGAAGCGGAGCCATTTTATAGCCTCACTTTGGAGCGTTATTTTGTTTTGACGGCGTCATTTTATATAGCCCAACCTTCTTTATTTTTAATAAATATTTTATTTATTAAATAGAAGCCGTTATTTCCTCCTTATGTATATTTTAATTTTAAGAATGGATTGAGTGGATATTAATACTAATAGAGGACAGAATTAAGATATCAGCTAGCTCGTTTTTTTTTACTGGTAGAGAACATGGATAAGAGATAAATTTTGTACGTCTTTTGAAAATAGTCTCTATAGTTGTTTAAAATTTAGTTGTACTGTTTTTGGGCACCATTCATTTTAGAATAAAAGGAATCTAACTTCAGCTCAAAAAATGAAAAAATACTGAAGGCTATTTAGTTGTTAATATAAAATTGAGTTGGGTACAACCCTTACGTCCTGAAAGACAGAGCAGGAGTTTAGTGAGACACGACATATTTAAATAAAGAAGGATATATTAACAAAAAAAAAATTCGTGACTTTATTACACTCTTGAAATGTAATCTACTAAATAAAAACCCCTTACGCTATATCAGTGTACACTATGGCATTAGGATTGTAAACTTTTTAAAAAAAGGCTTGATAAAACACGATATTAAAAGTTTGTGAAATTAACTCCGCGAATTACACATGTTGAGTAGTCGTTGGAAACACACTTGTAGACAGGAAGTGAGATTTTTGGACTGGTGTGCTTATGAGTTACTGATTGGTTTCTCCTCGTAGGTTTTCCATAAGTTACTTAGCCTCTCCTGGTGAGATTCTCATAAAAATATTGTCTCAGCCATTACCATTCTAGTTTCATTTGGGTTGGTAAACACTTTTTGACCCGAAATGCCTGAAGATGAGTAGGATATTTCAAGAAAGGAAAAAGGTCTTAAACTTGAGAACTAGAAACCGTTACTGCACTACTGCATCACTAAAAAAAACGTGCTGGAGAAGAAAGCCACTACGGCCTACAGGCGGGAAAAAGCCGTTACTGCTTCATGGTGGAAAAAGCCTTTCAAAATTCGAAATGCCTGTTTAAATATCTTCGTCCCTTCTCCTTGGGTCATTTCCCGGCATGCAAATCTCGACGCATTCAATGCGAACTAAATAAGTCAAGTCGGCAACACGCGTTACACAGTGCCAGTTTAAATTAAACTGTTCAAAAATTTAAAACACTGTTTTAAGCTACATTGCACAAAAATTGAAATCACTGAAATAGATATAAAAATGTAATAGAATATAAATTATAGGAAGAAAAACAGTGTCGTAACATGATCTTAAAATCTAGGAAAAAAAGAATGTTACAAAGTTTACTTCTAAAAATAAGTTTTTTGACTGTTTCATTTTCATTTTCGTAGGTCTGAAATGTTTCAGTACATGCAGCTATAAAATTTTTAACTTCACTTGGGTCTCCGTTAAAATTCGAAATAATATCTTACTGTTGTTGGTGACTTTAAATTGAATTTGGCAAAGGAGCACTCTAGATTATCTACTTCAGTACTCGATTGAGATGGGAAATCGAAATTAAAAGATTTTAAAAAGTTGATAGAATAAGATTCGTCTTTTTCAGAATCAGTTTCAGATTGAGTTTGCGATAATTCAAGAGCTTGTTTCTTATATTCCTTATTTTTTTTAATAGTTTGTTTAAAACCTCTATACAATAAAATTCAAAAAGAAATCATTAAGTTAAAAGATAAAATTAAATCACAAAATAAAATAAAACCATAAACGAGAAAAACATCTTAAAAATAAAAATGAGAGAGTGAGAAAAAAAATTGTTTGCCATGCGTGAAATTTTTTCTTTCTTCTTGACGCTAGTATTTGTTTCGATTTTTCACTATAAACTACGTTTTGATTGAGCAACTTCCACGATAAAGACAGAGGGAGTAACGCACCGTAACCTCTTTTGTCGGTAGCCTGGCTCTTCCAACATCGTCTCTGAACACTGAAGACTTGTACGTTAGAGAATTCGTAGATCACTATCCACACAATTCTTAACAATCTAACTCTGTTGGCTAAGCCAAATAGAATTGACTGGTCGAAGATGGCCGCTTAGTTCTGATCAAGTAACCAGTAGAGAAAACTGCAAGTAATTTTAGTCCTTTGTCCTACTCTAACTGTTTTTACATTTTATAATTTAATATTGTCGTTTACGTCTAGTAATATCTTAATATATATTTTAAATTGACCCTAAATTACTGTTACGATAAGATTACGTTCAAGGACATGTTCAGCAACTGATGGATTTTTTTAAATTGAGTTGGCTAAATATTCTTTAAATCTTGTTTGCTCAATACAAATCTTGTCACACTTGTTGCAACGTATCTCCTATTTCCCTTTGTCCTAAAATATTTTTTAAATTTCGTAGTGGCTTATAAAGTATTTTTTATTAAATACTTTGTTGAGTTTCCTGCTGTATTTTGGATTATTTGATATTGAAATATATTTTGCTCACGTGCAAAAATAATGGAATTATAAATATTTGACCTAAACCTATGGTGGTAATTGCTCTATTTCACCTAGACAAACACAAATCTTAGTATATCTAATCTAGTTTTAATATGAGGTGATGGTAGTTATGGTTAGTGAAAGAAACGACGAATGCAAAATAAAATTTTGGTAAATCATGCGTAGCGTCATTGTGCCAAAGTTTCAAAAACCTCAATATTGTCATTATTTTCTAAATAGAAGATTACAGCGTATTCTCGACACCCATAAAAGCTATGTTGACCTGCTTAATAAAATATTTAATCAACCACGTGTCGGGCCATATCTTAGTTCAGAATATACATAAAAGCATATATAAATGATGTACTAGATAACTCAGATAGTAAAGCACCAGCGCAGAAAACTAATTGTACTGGATTGAAATCCTGGTCATGGGCCCTTATTAAAAATGTTTCTGAATGATACTGTTAATTTAGAAATGATTGTTAGTACTTAGGCTATCTATTTAATTCATATTTAGCTAAAAGGATTAATTGGAGATTTGTTTCTAATTTTTAACTGATATCCAAAAGATAGACATTTTTTGTAGGGAAAAATTTTTAAGAGCCACTCTCTCTTATATAGACTTTTCTAAAAATAATTTATAATTACGTTATACAGTAATTTACGTTTATCTAAGAGAAAATTTAATGGTCTTGGATTAATTTTAAAAAAAAATCAGGTAATTTACGCAATAGTGCTTTTTCAAACAAGAAGTTAGAAAATACACCCTGAATTTGATTTTCTCGCACAAATAATTTAATATAAGTATTGTAAAAAAAAATTGAGCAAATGAAGGTCTTTCGAGATATTTACAACTGAAACTTGATATTTTTCTTAAAATTGGAAATAATAATATAAACATTATTTTCAGATTCCTAAACACCAAAAACTCTCATAGGATTGTATAACGCAATGTATATGAAGCAACCTCTTGTTCCTATATTAAAGTTCGAGTATTGCAACGAAAAAAACTTGAGTAAGAAATTCAGATATATTAACATCCGAAATCTGACTCATTCCTTTACAAACTAATGAAAAATAGTATAGTTTTTAGATTCCTCGTCTCCCAGAACCCTAAAGACGATGTTAAAAAACGTTATATATGAAGGAACTCCTCTAACATTCTCTCCCTTATTTTAACCTTTTGTATGTACAAAAATTTATTCGTTATACCACTCGAAAATTAGGAGAAATGTTCACACTGCTATAAAAAATTATCTACCTGAGCCTTTGCACTCCTTTCCTCTGATGGCACATCGCTCAAATACTGTAGATTTGTTTCCCACTTCAGTTTTTATATACGTTTCCAGTCAAAACGATATCTCATTTCTTGCCAAAATTAGATAAATCGATGGAAATAAGAAGCTATATTTTTTTGTAATCTAGGAGTGTTGAAACTTAAAGGAATTCAGAAATTTTGAAGAAGGATATTTCCGTGATTACAATGCTCCCCTTAAAAAGGCAATTTTTTTTAATAACATCCTTTATTGGATATGCCTAGTACAATCTTAATTACAAATTAATTTATTGCTATTGTTGAATTGTACTTGGATCAATTATCAAGCAAGGCGAGTGCGTTGAACACATCAGTATGCATTTCCCAAGATTAAATTAATCTAAATTAATCTAAACTTAGGTTTAACAGTTTATACAAGTTCGTGTGGTTTGGTTCGCATCAATCTTCTGATTTCTTGCGCGTTGTCCAGAAGTTGTCGTGCTTTCACGTTGATATGGTTCATTAATCTTCTTTCGTGTTTTATGGCGAAATCTTGAATAATTTCGTGGGTCCATTTGATTTCGAGATCATCATGCAGTTCTTCGTTGGTTACGTAGCGATAAGCATTGGTAATCAATCGAAGAAATTTATTTTGGCAGAAAGGGAAATGAAGAGGTAAATTTATTTTCTTAGGTAAAAACCGTTAACTACTCCGCGGCCAAAGCAGCTCCTAATTTATTTTCAAAACGTCAGAGGACTCCGTACAAAGCTGCAATACCTTTTGGAGTCTGTTTAGTGTTTGTTGAAACCTGGCTAAACGACACCTTTACCGACGCTGAACTTTTCATGAATGATTACTATATTTACAGAAGACTTAGATCAAAGCACTCTAGTGTATGCTCACGAGGTTGAGGAGTTCTGTTAGCTATACATAAAACTATAAATAGTAAACAGATTGTTGTGAGTGATAATTAGGAGGATATTTTTGTTCTTATTGGAAACGGAAAAGCTTCCTTAATTTTGGCTGCAGTCTACTTTCCTCCCCTTTCACCATTACAAGCTTACCAATCCTTTAGTGAGAATATAGATAAACTCTCTGATGAATATCCTGGTGTTAGGATGGGAATCCTGGGGGACTTTAACCTTCCACATGCTTCGTGGTACAGAGATGGGTTCAGCTCGGCTCTGGACTTGGTGCTTTTCCAAGATGAAGCCTGTTCGGTTCTTCAAGCTGATGACTGTATGTCGCGTCTGGATGGTTATCATCCGACATTGGAATTGACTGGTCCCACCTTTACGGACAGAAACAACTACTCTGGTCTTGGTGATGGCTATTATAGAGACTTTAAATCTATTAATTTTAATTTGATTAATGATTTTATAGGAGGTGTGGATTGGGATGCTTTGCTAGCTGGCGTGGGATTGAATGGCATGGTAAATATATTCTATGATACTATTTATTCAGCTCTTGATATGTATGTGCTGAATAAGCGGGTCTCTACCGGTTGTTTCCCCAGGTGGTACTCCCCTGAACTTAAGCACTGCATAATCGAAAAGAAGAGGGCTCATAAAAAATATAAAGCAACTGGTCTGCAAAGTGCTTACCGTGAGTTTTCTTCATTGCGACAAAAATGCAAAAGGTTATCTACAGAGTCTTACAACCACTATGTCTCATTCACTGAGAGTTCGTTGCTCACAAACCCTAAGCAGTTTTGGAGGTTTGTGAATTCCAAAAGGAAGAGCGGTGACTTTCCAAATGTGTTTTATTACAACGATGTTACTGGTGATTCGGGTTCTGTGATAGCTAATAGGTTTGCTTCTCACTTCCTCCAGGTGTACAGTGATAGATCTTGTTCTGGTAATAACAATGCTGACTCTTCCTTTTGTGATGTCAATTTTTCAACATAGCATTTCATTGTCTGATGTGTATTCCCATTTGTGTTCTTTGGACATTAATAAGGATCCTAGCCCTGATGGCTTACCTCCAGCGTTACTTAAGTAGTACACTGTAGTTTTGTTCTCGCTCGCCCACTGCATGGTATGTTTAATGAATCTTTAACTACTGGAGTTTTTCCCGAATTTTGGAAGCTGGGATACATAACACCAATTCACAAGTCAGACAACCGTGATCAGACAATTAATTATCAACCCATTACCATATTAAGTATCATTCCTAAGGTTTTCGAACACATAATAATTGAATTCTTGACTACCCAGCTAAGTCCCAATATTGGTACTCGTCAGTTTGGGTTTTAGGGTGGCAAAAGAGCGGATCTGAATCTGCTGTCATATGTCGACTTTGTGTCTGGCGCTTTGGAGAGGGGAACTCAGGTGCATTTGATGTATACTGACTTTCCCAAGGCGTTTGACAGGGTAAACCATGTTGTTCTTCTATCCAGATTAAGGAGGGCGGGTGTTGGAGGAGTGATGTTGGATTGGTTTGCCTGCTATTTGACTGGACGTACACAGACTGTCCGCTTTAATAACTACTTATCAGATAGTATATATGTCCCCTCTGCAGTTCCTCAGGGATCGCACTTGGGTCCTCTTCTGTTCAACTTATTTATTAATGACTTGACTCATCGTTTTGCACATAGTGAGGTCCTCCTTCTTGCCGATGATTTAAAGTTGTATATTGAGGTGTCTGTATTTGATGATTGTTACAAACTTCAGACAGATTTGAGTCAGCTTGTATCTTGGTGCAAGGACAATGGTATGGAGCTAAATGCGACTAAGTGCCATTCTATCATTTTCAGTAAGTCCTGGACTCAATTAGATTATCCATACAATATCGGGGATGCTGTTCTTGAACAAGTGTCTGAAGTCAAAGATCTGGGGTTTATTATTGACTCAAAATTAACTTTTATACCTCATATACAGAATATCGTTTCCAAGTCTCTCCAGCTTTTGGGATTTATTAAGCGTATCACACAGGGCTTTAATACTATAGCTGGAATCAAGCAGCTGTACTGTTCACTGATTAGAGCTTGTTTAGTATATTTTTCCAGTGTATGGTACTCACGTTCAATGCATTGAGAGAGTGCAGCACAAATTTCTGAGATACATTGCCTCTAAGATCAATAGACCTGAGCTTACCTACCCCCAGATAAGGATGCAACAATTTTGTATCTAGGTTATGTCGCCTTGCCAATGAGCATCTCAGTCTGGACTTTTTCGTCGGAAGATCTGTGTTTTATAGAGAGTTGTGTGGAGTATGATGTGCACTTCGTTACTTATTGTTACAGTCATTATTTCCTTTTCTATTTTTATTATTATTATAATTGTCTTTTTTCTCCTTTTCTCATTCTTATTCTAAAATTTTCTTTTTTACTCTATTGTCGTCTTAAGATATTTTATTGTATTGTTTTAAAATTGGGCATTGCCCGTTAATTAACTAATTAATTAATTAAATCACTACAAAAAGTACAAAATGTCTTAAAAAACAGGAGTAAAATTATAAAAACCCTAATAAATAGCCTCTATGCGAACCAATATTTTACGAAAACTATTAAATATGAATTGCTTAATAGAATGTATAAATGATATGCGAGGGAGAGTTCAACAAATTTGACAAGAAAGGTCAAAATTTGTCGATAAGGAGTTGAATAAATTGCATGGTGAGACTGATTTAATAAAACGACAAAATAAGATATATGTAAATAGACGACTAACACTACAAAATTTGTTTCCAAAAGAAATAAATTTTAATAAGTAATTTTCTCTAACAGTTTTAAATGAACATCTTGAAATGGATTGATGTCCTCCAGTCGTTCTATTATTAATATCTTGTCAATAAATTTGATCAGCTTGTTTTAAAATTCAATAACTTAGAATTCCTATTTTCTAACAGTTGCTTTAATGATTTTAAAATAATATAAACATCTTGAAATGGATGGATGCTTTTTGGTTTTTGAATGCATTCATCAAGGGTTATCATCCTCATCTGACGACAACGACGACGACGATGAGCATTTATATTCGGGAGAACCTAATAGGATACAATGACGCCAACTACTAACATGTTCTCCAGTCGTACTATTAATATCTTGACAATAAATTTGAATTTTGTTTTAAATGTGGTACTAATTGGAAACACCTTTTACATTATTTAAATCGTTCCTTCGGTAAAATATAATTTACCTTCCAATGATACCATTCTATAGTTTTCAAACCACACACTGGACATTGTAAATTTAATTAAAATCGACCAATATCACCCATACTTTGATGTCTATTTGATAACATGGTTAGATGGACAAACTATTTGTTTTATGTTTTAAACTAATTATTTTTGAATGAGTTAATCAAAAATATTCACATAAATAATGATGCGTGGAATCGAATAGTCTCTAAAAAATTCCATAAATAAGAAAACATGTAAACAAGTGGATTCATTTAGTGTATAAAAATTCAAAAAGGATAAGAGATAAATGTCGAAAACATGTTTACAATAACAAATATCTGGTGATTGGAAAATTTGGTGGTCTGACTTAATTAGCGCTATCTTTTTGATTTATTTCTCAAAAACAAACTACAGTATACAAAATATTTTAATAATAACAATATCTGGTGTATTGCATTGCATTTTTGTTTGATTTATTTAAGAGTACCAATAAACAACAATTTTGTTCTCGAAATCGTCGAGTGTCTGTGCGGGGGAAAGCAATATTTACAACATTTATTCGAGCTTTATAACTATTTATATATTTAGCTAGCTTTTACCATTTATTTAACATTATATTATCCAAAAAATTATTTTTTAAAACAGCTCCATAGACTTACAACTAGTTTCGATAATTAAGCAATCAACTTATTACTATGATTGCAATAAATACTACATTGTACACATTTGTTTGATGTCAACGATGACGATGTATCGGGTCCTTCTTGAACTCCAGGATGTGACCATACACATGATACGTAATGTGTTCCTAAATTATTTGTTGTAACTTGTTTGCGATCGATATAAGGTGTTAAATATTCTCGATAAGATATTAATTGAACCTTGGATTCACAACAACATGATAATTTCTTGACAAAACTATCAATTCTTCTATATGTTTCACGTATTTCATCATCTTGACTGAATAAATTCATTATATTTGCAATAAGATGAAATCTTTACACTTTAAATATACTAAATCAATTTGTGTTTCTATTAAATGTTATACTGAGATTCTCCTATGAATTCATCAGTCTCATCACTCACTTAGATACTGATAAGGTTCTACTATTGAGAATGGATATATATTTAAATGGATATGCTGTCACTGGTTAGTAGTCAGTATTTGATACACATTGTTTTAAAACATCAAATAAACGATGACTGAAGAACGTCAACAACAACAACAACAACAAGTTTTCCTAGTAACAGAAAGAAGTAAAGTTTGAGTTGATCCTGAGGCTATTGAATTAACACCTGGTAAATTGTTAAGTGGAGTCGGTTTATATCAAAATGGCGGATGTATAGCCTGTGGTGTTCGTAATAACGATCTGCTGCGTCAAGAGGGACAAAGAATACATTCGAAATGTAATGATATCTGGAAGGCTGGGACACATGATCTTCTAGATAAATATGTGCAATCACCCTTTCCACGACCCATTGTTGAACGAGAATACCAAAAACGATTACAACAACGAGAACAACAAAGAGGAAACCAGTGATGATCCAGAGAGTAGAAAGTCTTGATTATCTTCTTACCTTTTACACAGAATGTTTGGTTTTTAAGTGGTATATATTTAGATTTTTAGTTTATCGTAAATTTTTCCTCATAAAGCCTTATATTCTTACTAACTTTATATACAGGATGTTTTCTTTTTAAGTGGTATTTACATAGATTTTTAGTTTTTTGTACATTTGTCCTAATAAAGTCCTTATATCCTTAATACCTTTATATATCGGATGTTTTGTTTTTAAGTGGTAGTATTTATGTATATTTTTAGTTTTTGGTACATTCTAATAAAGTTCTTATATCCTTAATACCTTTATATATAGGATGTTTGGAAAATAAGTGAGCATTCTAGTTTATTAATTCTTTCTGTATATGATTTCTTTTGTCTACTAATCATAAAACACACAAGTTTGACTTAAAAATATTTTTTAATACTAAACCTATCCTAATTTTTTCTACAATTAATAAAAACTATTATCGATTTTTCTACAAATTAATCTTTTTTTAATATTGCTTACAATATCTTTAAATCTAAGTTTATTATTAAATACCGTGTCTTCCCATTGTTGTTTTAATGAATAAGACAAAAGCTTGAACATAGTAGTATCTTCTGGGTGTTGGTTGATAGACATTACGGGAGGAATATTGCGAGCCATGTCAATAGTGCCATACAATTTGTAGTACTACATTGAACTTTAGCATTGTAGGTAAGATGTTGATTATGATCTAAACAGGAAGGTTTTTTCGGTTTGAATGTAGGCATGTCCCATACATTCAAAGTATGTGTATCGACGATCTTGAAATTGGGATTAGTATGCGTAGTAGTCATAGCAATGTTGTCTTGAACGAATCGAAACCCATGTTTTCCTTTTACATACAATACAGCACAATTGTCCTGTGCTCTATCCAAAATTTTACCAATTTGTTTGTAATTTACATAGCCGGAAGAATATCGTAAACCAAGCTCCTTTTCCGTCTTAAGAACTGTATTTTTATTCTGTCGAGAAAAGCTGGCTAATGCAATTTTCGGTTTCAACACATAATGACTTGTATGTAAACCATTTGATATCGTAATTTCTTTAGCATGGAATTCTTCCACATAAACCTCATCATTAGCATCATCGGCAGAAAATAAAAAGTTAAATCCCTGAATATCGAAAACAGCCACCTTCATCGTGTCACAATTACTTTATAACTAAACTCTTTTACAAAACACACACATATAAACTAATAAATGACGTTGTAATAATGACCACATATAATCATCAGAATTGGCTCACTATAGAGAAAAGATATCTATTTTCCTTGTTTAACTGATTGATATCAATATTACCTTTTTTGTTTTTTCATAGTAGTAGTAGTAGTAGTTTGTATGATTAGAATAAAATAGTTAGATCTCTAGAGATATTATGTTAAAATTTTACACAAGGAGGGTTAATAAAATTTTATCAAGTTTTATATGAGAGAAATAGTAAGATTTATTCCTTAAAAAACATTTATAAAAACCATAAACTTAAATCTAAACAACTATATAAATAAATATTATAAAATCTTATATCCTAACTTAATTACATCCTCCCAACTTAAATGTGTATCTGAATCGTCTGCATCATCATCATCAACATTATCAACATCCATTTCATTATCTGATTGTTCACTAAGCATTATCGTTTTATTTTTCTCTTCCCCCTCATCCTTCTTCTCTTTTGACCATTGTTGTTTTAATATATTTAGAGGGATATTCGCATCCTCCTCATCATCATCATCATCAGTCTGAGCAGTTTGTTGTAGCCATCTTTGTTTCAATATATTTAATGGTAGTTCATCTTCTTCTTAATAGTATTATTATTAAGTAACAATTATATGAAAAGTTGAATTTGTATTGATTTTAATAAGATTCTATACAAATATTATATAGGGGATTTAATCACTTACGTAGTCTTGAGAGTCCATGTAGTCGATAAAAATATCAAAACATAAACGAAAATGTAAACTGTGAGAGTCAATTAGTCTATTAAAATACAAAAGATAAACAAAAATGTAAACTAGTGGATCCGTTTTGTCTGTAAAAATGTTGTCTGATAAGGTTTTAAGTAAACAGCACATGTGATAGAATTGTAAAAAATTGATGATTTATTGCTCTAACTAGTTGCATAGATTTTCCAAAAATCAAATGGCGTGATCTATCAATTTTTTTGTTACTGTATTTACTATATAAGCAGCAAATTACATCTCTGTGTGTTGTTGTTGTGTAGTAATATTTAGTAAACCAAAAAATGGTTTTATGCATCTTTGAAACCGAAGATTCAAAGGTGCTTTCCACCAACACGTTATACATTTTATTGAAAAATTTATTAAAGTGAGTATTTTCTGTTTTATTATATTCTGGTGTTATAGTGAATTTTACACCAAAAAATTAATTCAGAATTTTCTTAACATTATCCAATATACATCTCTCGTAAGAATTATAGACGATATTTTTTCTTTAAAAAGGACATACTAAAATTATATTTTGTTTGTGTTGTTTTCTTACAACATGTGTGTATTTAGTTCAGACGTGCTGTTCAACAAATCTGTATTCAACAGGAACAAGTCCATGTGTATTTGGATGATGAGATTCCACCAATTAAACTAGAGGACATAACATACCTGCCAAATACATCAAAGTTGAAGCCTTGGATTAAGAAGAGGAGAGAAACATTTAAACAAGCCATGGAACACTATCCAAAAGTTAAAAATTATATTTTAAATAATATCTATACGTTATAAGCAAATGAATTGAGAAACAAAACATTTAACTTTGTTTTATTTGATATTTCCTTGTTCTTATGACTCGCGCAAGTATTTTTCTTTTATATAGTTAGTATAGGATGCATGTTAAAACATATAAATGAATATTTATTTCTCTCTTATATATTTAGAAACAATTTTTATATCAAATATGAAAACAAGTACAAAGAGTTGCCTTTTAAATTTTTGAACAGTCCTCATTGGTTAGATATCTCAGGATGTCATTTTAGGTATACATTAAAAGTATATTTAAAAATGAATTAGGTAGTAGGAGTAATGTAAAATAATCGTATCAAACTTGACAAAAACTTGTTTTGTAAATCAATAAGAGGTGTGAAAACTGTTTGTAGTCTAGGCTATATACCAAAAGAGACTTTGGAAAGGCAAAAGAAAAAATTGAAAAATGAGGACAAGAAACAATTTGCTACTAATTACCAAAAGATGTAAAACTTTGTAAATACAGTATATCCCCTACATATGTCTTGAATGAAGAAAATAATAATTAAATGTGGTTTATATTTTGTGGCTTAAACAATAAAAACATATTATTACTTAAACATATTGTTTTATTCATTTTCTGATTGACTACTACACACTTTAAGAAGAAAAATACAAATGAGTACTAAATATTATTTAATTACGTACCAAAGATCTTCTCCAAATAAGTAGTGTTGTTTTCTTTAAATTATTTATTCCTCGATAAGATACCAAATAGTCGTACGTTCACACCTGTAACAATAATCCCATAGTCTGTGTCGAGGTTGAAGTTGTCGATTAGAATTATTACATCTAATGATTAAATTTCCTTGAGCTATATGTGGTTGAAATGGTATATTTTTTGTTTCTCTCCAACAACCACTACATAAATAAGTATAATTCATGTTTGTTAGCAGCAGCAGCACACAATTTGTTATTTCTATGAATATCTCTAGGGTACTGATAAAATTATTCCTCGAGGAGATACCACATATTTATACGGGCACATTTGTAACAATAAACCCTTACTAGAGTTCGAGGTGGAAGAAGATGGGTTGGATATGGAATACTTTGTTTTTCTCTCCAACAACTAATACATAAATAAGTAAAATTCCAATAAATGTTTTTTGTTAAGAGTAGCCCACACAAAGTTGTGTTGTTTCTATAAATAAGATATCTATGATAATACTGATGATATACACTTGTTCAACTATTAAATAATCCTTTCTACTCCTCCTCCTTTTAATTCTCTATTATTTTTTCTGCATGTTGACAATCGAAAAATATATTTTATTTTCCAAAAGTACTTCTTCTCGTTCTAAACAGTCTTTCAGATTTGTAAAAATTTTCGTGCGATCTTTCACTTTTTGTTGTAGATTTGCCATTTCCTCCTTAAAATCGGCAATTACGACATATGCTACTTTGTTTTTTTACTTGACAAATTTGCAATGTTTCTGTTAGATTTGTTCTCAATAAATACAAAACCAATTCCAGTTTAATATTTTCCTTGAGTAGAGTAATATGTTTCGTATAATTTACCGACATAGTTAAATTCGCAGCAAGTATATTCTTGAATTTTTTCCATACAAATATCATTAACAGCTTGTTAATTAACTTATAAATCCATATAATTGTCGAGTGATTTAATACATTCCTGATACAAGTTTAAACTGGTATTATAAAGTGAATGGTAATCCTCTACTAATTATTCATAATTTTGATTATAAGAATTATTGACGTCATCATATGTACTTTGAACAAAAACAACAGTCGTAAACAAATAGTTTAACAATAGATATATAGAGAACATTTTGTGTTAGTTGAGTTAATGATTTGTCCTATTAAAATGTGTCAAAAATGTATTTAGCATCGGTTTTATAGAGATCGCTTTCCTTGTAATCGATAAGAATAATAAGAAGAACTTTTTTTGCTTGAAAAACCTATAAATTATAAGAGTTTCAAAAAATGGAAGAAGTGAACTTTAGCTGTTTAAAATGTGGTTGTCAAGTTAAAAGATCTATAAATAGTTACTATCGAGATCGAGTTAGAATATTCAAATATTGCAAATATTGCTTAATTAATTATGTATATGGGAAAAATAATCTAATTTCCATGATTCTATCAACTACGACGACTAATAGTGACATTTATCAGTAGTCGAAGTAGTAGTAATAGTAGGGAGAGATAATATAAAGATAGAAATGAAAGTACAAAGTTTGGAGAGCATTAAATACACATTATATCATTCAACATGCCAGTTATTGTAAGAGTAAAATGTCCACAGTGTATCGGGGAAAGTGAAATACGAAATCAAAAATGTTTGTCATGTGTGGTAAAAGATCGAATCAAAGAGACAGAAGGAGCAAAACACGTGCCTGCTGAATTTCTTTCCTTTGGCAAAGAAGAACGAGGACTCGAAAGAGAGGAGAGAGAGCTGCAAGACAAGGAAACAGATAAACTGAATATATCTATATAAGAGATCTATTAGTATCGCTGGTTACTATTGACTCATACATGCATACATATAAAATATTGACTTGTATAAGACCTTCGTGGAATGAAGTATCCAATTTTCCCGATTTACCACCAAAATTAATCACTTATTTTCAAGATTTTGTCAATTGGAATATCATATCACGAAAATAAGATTTAGACTAAGATCTAATACGAACTTGTATCAATAAATTGGCAACTTATCTCCCAATATCAGCAATTAAACTAACGATTTATGACGGAATTTGCCGGAATGTTGGATTGCAATGCCATTAGTATCCATCAAAACTTGAGTGAAGATTTTATCCGTCGACATAGAGAACCAGTTAATTGGACATTTATTCAAAAGTTTCGACGAGGAGTCAGTCCCGCCTTTTTGCATCAAACGAAACCCTATATTGATCAACAAGAACAATTCAATTGCTGTTAACTCTTTCTCATCATTATAATCTCAAGATATCCTATTTTATACTTGTGTGGGTATTAATCTTCTGTATATTTTTAATAAAAAAGTTCTTAACATTACAATATTTAGTTATTTTTATCTACATACTGCTAACACACTTAAAAAACAATTTTATTATTGCATACAAGCACGCTCTTTTTTAAACCATTTATATTATATTCAATGCATTTTCATCAACATTTTATCTGCAAATTTTGAACTTTCTTATCGAATATGACCTCTCGCTCATACAAGAGGGATTTTGTTATAAAAAGATTGAATTGGTAAATACCAGCATCAGTTGTCATTTTCCCTCACAACACATATCTATATAAAGTTCCTTGTTTTTGTTGGACATTGTTTGTAATTAATTGATCAGGTGAGTCCTGGATCTCTCTATAACAAACCATCATATCTAATTCGAATTGTTGTTCGCAGTATGTTGTCATCATCATCATTAAACGAATCTACTCCAAAACCCTCGACTATGACGACGACAACAACAAGTAAAACATTTAATCTAATGATCGATTTGGATGCAATATCATCAGAACAATTTCCTACTACTACTACTACTATATATAAAATCAAAGAAAAATTTCTACTTTGCAAAAATATATTTTCGGATGGAGTTACGTGTATAGGACAAACCAATTTTCTTAAGAAATATTCAAATGTACACCTTTATAATTATGTTAAACGACAAAATAGTAGTGAAAAATCAAATTCCTTTAGTCAAAACCAGTACAATTTAACAATTACGAATGCAATACAAAAAGAAACAGATAAATCTCTATTTGAACGTTCACCACTCTCTCAGTTGTATTTTTCGTTAATATTTAAATCGTTGGAAAATTTTGATGAAAAGCATATAATCGATAAAATAAAGAAAATTCCCACAGAACTTTTTGAACAATTTCCATCGGTAAATATTATCCCTAAGAAGTCAAATATTAAGGACATTGTTTGGAAAAAGAAAAAAACAAGATAATCAAATAGATTTAAGTTCTAAAACAAAATATGTAAATATTCAAATTGATTTTTTCACCTTATTATCACAATACAACTTTTCCAACGAATATATATTTTTACTCTATTATCCCCAAATGTTTAATAAAGCTTATTTTTCCGGCTTGTATGTACGTGTAGAAAGAGCAATTCAAACAATCGACGACTGTAATTCGAAAGCAGAAATAATTATTCCGGGAAATAATTCTTTTTGGAAAGCCTATAAATCATATGCAGGTTTCGATCTTTGTATTAAAAAGGACATATTTTGTCCCGCAGGGAAAGCCACAAAGATTGAACTGATTGAAAGAGTAAAAATTCTATGGACAAATTGTTGCAAGATCCTCTACGAATGCTATAGGAACTATACGGACAGGCATTGTAGATGCAACCTAAAATGGGCCTCTAATTATTTATTTTATCTCGGATGAAAATATTATCTTGGGAAAATATCGAAAAATTGCTCGATTAGTTATATGTCCTTTGGTAAATGTTTCAATTGAAAGAAATATTGCAAGTCTGAGGAGTAGTTTTATCAGAAAATCCAACAACTTTGATTCTTCGGAAAATATAAAATTCCCGCCGTACAATTGTTTCGACAAAATTGTGCACAGCCCCAAACAGATGTTGAAATTGCTGAATATAATCGATGTACTAGAAATTTAGTCTTTTCTGATTCTGAATAAATTATATATTTTAATTACTAAAGTCTTTAATTTACCGATGTTTGTTGTTGTACCTCTAAAAGTCTTTTATTTTTACCTATTGTAGTATAAACTGTAAAAAATCTCTCACAGCAGATTAGTTAATGATTTATCTATTATTATTAGTATATATTTTAAGTTTAACCTAGTAAATTGGTAATTTAGATATAAAATAAAACAATGTTTATAAGATTTAAGACATATTTTTTCATAAAAAACTATTTTCACTGGAGGCCTATCAAATTCTTTCCATTCTTTTCATGTTGTTTTCTCCTCTAAGTATACATGAATCATTTCCTTAACTTTTCTTATTTGCAAACTATCTCTGAAAATAATAATATGATAGACGATTTAAAAAACAATTGATTCTGAAAATAATAGAGATGTGAATAGTAAAAAATATACTCACTTGAAGAACTCTTTGAGTAACCCATACAACATGTCTATGAATAAATTATCATCTGTTAATTCGACTATGAAAAAGATCATTTTTGCTTTCAAACTAGCGAATCTTTACACACAAAACTGTAATTGACTCGGCATATGACTTATATAATAAATACAGTAAATAATCATATTAATCATCTGCTACGCAGTTGATTTTTTATCAATATATTTATGCTAATTACGCATGTTTATCAGTATAAATGCAACATAACAATTTAATTTAGAAAATTACCGGTTATCTAATTAACTCATATATTTTAAGTAAAAATTAAAAGTAAACAAATTTTTGTTGTCCATCTAATCAAAATATGTATATGTGTTAAGAATAGGTCAATAATGATATTGAAATTATACAAAAAAACAGTAGAATCAACTAAACAAAAATCCTGGGGAAAAATTTGTAGGGCTTAAAATGTTTGTTATTTTTTTACACTTAGGGAGTAGGAGAAATACATCAAAAATGAATATATACCTATGTTTTATCAGTTTTTATTTCAGTCATTCGATAGATCATCCAGTATGATTGACTTAGAAGTGTTTATTGACAAGCAGGGATATAATTGCTCTTTTGAATATGTGCCCAAAGAGTTGGCAATTTATGATGGTATTCGTTGTGCAAATTATTTATTTAAACCACCATTCTCAAGAACTATTATGTCTGCTGCTGATGATCAAAAATTAATTGATTGGTCAGAACAATATCATGGTTTATGTTGGGAAAATGGATTTGTTCAAATAAATGATATCGTGGAACATTTTACAAGATGTATTGAAAATTTATCAAACTCCATATCGAATTTATGTCAAAGGAAACACACAAGTAAATATTTTAAAGAAATTCTTAAATGATGACTACATACACAACATTCAAATTCAACAAGAACCTAAATTAAGTCAATTTAAGATGATTCCAGAGTGTTATTTTCATAAAAATATTAATCCATGGCATTATGCATTATCCAATGTAAAACTACTATATAATTATCGAAATTGTTGGACAAAAAGAACTTTTTTTATTTTAAGCACATTTATAATGTTCAAATTTATTGTCAAGATATTAATAATAGTACGACTGGAGGACATCTATCAAGTTCAAGATGTTCATTTAAAACTGTTAGAGAAAATTACTTATTAAAATTTATTTCTTTTGGAAACAAATTTTGTAGTGTCAGTCGTATATTTACATATATCTTATTTCGTCGTTTTATTAAATCAGTCTCACCATGCAATTTATTCAACTCCTTATCGACAAATTTTGACCTTTCTTATCAAATCTGTTGAACTCTCTCTCGCATATCATTTATACATTCTATTAAGCAATTCATATTTAATAGTTTTCGTAAAATATTGGTTCACATATATTTTCTTAGAATTTTTGAAATTTTACTCCTGTTTTTTACTTTTTGTAGTGATTTAGGGTGATTTTCTCTGTATTTAGACATATTTATATAGTTTTTTTCATTTACAGGCTATTTCAGTTTATCTATTATTCAAATCTGAGTTATTTTGGAAACAAATTTTGATTTAAACATATCAGCAAAGTGGAAATACATATCAATCGTTTCATAATATTACTATAGTAACTTAAGAAAAACAACTAAGTTATTTTACGACAACGATATACAGCAAATTTTTTGGTGTTTGAATTATTACATTCTCAATGTATTTGAATCAACTCCTTATCAACTAATTTTAACCTTTCTTATCTGTTTTTGCTAAACTCTCTCTCGCTCTCGAATTTATACATTTATTAGTAAAGAAAATTATACATAGTAATTAGTACTTTATCCAATACATTTTACATCTTATCACCAAAAATATAATCTTTCTTATCAAATTTGTTGAACTCTCATACAACTGTTTTTGTTGGTGGTGTCATTTCGTACCAGGCAAAATATTTACATCTCTTAGGATTAGATTTTAGTTAGTAAAATATATTGCCTTTTTTGAAACATTTTTGTACTTTATTTTAGTCAGTAATTATTATAGACAATTTATAGTTATTCAAATTTTCTCCTGTTTAAGGCATATAATTAGTAGTCGTAGATTTAATCAAATTAATCCAGGCTAGGCTCATTCATACAGGTTGTTATTCTAATATTAAGTTTTTGATGGAGGAAAACCTTGTCTGATCTAGTTTTGAACAAATATTGCATTCATTTTATTAACATTTTGGAAATGTTTGTTTTGTTCTTGTAGGATTAAACAAACGAGTAAAAATTATTTTGCACATACTTTATTTACCTCAACCCATACTTTTATTAAATTTATTTATTAACTCTAGCTCATACTTGTATGTTTTTTTTGGTTGTTATCACCTAATACATATATTTTATTAACATTTTATAACTTTGTGTAATGTGTGTTGTTAAATTAATATATTTTCAACTAGTTTTATTCAAACTCATTTAGGCTAGGCTAATTTAATTTTGTAAATATATTTCTTAAATCTGTGTATGTGCTCAAACTTGTGTTTTATTTAACTCTCCTCTTCATCATATAGCAAAATTCAACGAGTTCAAACAACATTTCAAACGAGTCCAAAAACTCGTTTTTGGACTAATTTAAGCTTATTTCATAGTTATTTGGTAAATTTAATAAATTTTACAACTCTTCAATAAATTTTACTCAACTCTTTATCACCAATTTTTGACCTTTCGTATCTATTTTTGTGACCTTTCAGCCCATTTAGAACACTTAGTGAGTTAAGTCATTTCTATTTTTAGAATATTACGCAGTATTTACTTGTTTTTACTTCCAGAAAATTAACATGAATTACACATTTTGTTTACATTTGCCCTTATCTTGAACATTTTTTCCGACTTTACGGCGGCAATTAACAAAATAGGGGAACACTTACCAATTTTAACACCTAAACACTATGCCAATAAGGCCTTTTTGCACACATTTACAACGAAAATATTACCTAAAGCTTCACTTTTACCCAATTAGTCTCTACGCAACTTCTCCTCTAAGGAAAGTTTAAAGAAGTTTTATTGAAGTTAAGATACCCTGCTAAAATCAGCTCTATTGCCAAACACTTTATGACGTTACGGTAAAACATTTACCGTTACGGTAATCACGATGTTAAACCCTAATTTCTTGCCCAAAGGACACTGTTTCAACATCCACTGGACGTGTGACGTCATTGACGAATACTCCTTGCAGACTCTTAACACATCTAAACTTGCCAAAAGGGCACTGTTTCAACAACCACTGGACAAATTGCGTCACTGACAACTACTTCTTGCAGAATTTTCAGGAATTCTTCGGCTATTAGCATGCTTCGGCTAGTTGTATGGCACCAAAAATTCAAGAGGCCATTGAGGTGGTCCAGAAGCGCCTCAGGGAAACTACTTGTGTATATATATATATATATATAAATATATATATATATATATATATATATATATATATATATATATATATATATATATAAATATATATATATATATATATATATATATATATATATATATATATATATATATATATATATATATATATATATATATATATATATATATATATATATATATATATATATATATATATATATGTATATATATAGATATATATATATATATATATATATATATATATATATATATATATATATATATATATATATATATATACATATATTTCTTGTCACCAAAAACTTACAAATAACAAGTCGACAATAATATGCACAATTCGTACTCTCCACATTGTCCTAGATAGGTTAGACTTGATCTTACCCCTAATTTTCTACTACGATTTTTCTACTAAAAACGTTGGGAAGATTAATTAATAGGCATTAAAGAGAAGGAATACTTATAGAAAACCCTCACATAAATAACAAGACTCTTATCAACCAGACAATATTAAAAAGACATGGTATCGACGAAACCACAAGTAGGTAGATAAACAAGACAACAACAGAGCAGAGAACGACAAACGCGGAACTAAATCGGCTGCAGAGGTAGGCTTGCTTATGTTCCATCGGGTTTAAGTAGCATATATATATATATATATATATATATATATATATATATATATATATATATATATATATATATATATACATATATATATATATATATATATATATATATATATATATATATATATATATATATATATATATATATATATATATGTATATGTATAATCGAAAGATCCGCACTTTGGAAGTTCCCAAAAGTGTTTTCTGTTTTTGTTAGACCATCCCAAGACGCGTTTCGCCATATTACAGCTCATCAGCTGGGCTAGGTCCAGCAAACACAAAGAACACCATTTCAGACCTTTTCCGTGTACTAACAGAAAACCATGTCAAAATAGATGGCGCTTGGTTGCTCCACTAATGCGCCATCTATGTCTTGAGCTTGAGAAGATGCGCTTCTGCAATTAAGTGTCAGCTGTGGTCTGGCCGCTTTGTTCGGAATGATTAAATAAGTCACCGACAGAGGGCAGTATTATAAGCATCTATTTTGTCATATATATATATATATATATATATATATATATATATATATATATATATATATATATACATATATATATATATATATATATATATATATATATATATATATATATATATATATATTATATATATATATATATATATATATATATATATATATATATATATATATATATATATATGTATATGTATATATATATATATATATATATATATATATATATATATATATATATATATATATAATATATGAATACTCGAGATAAAGATAGATTAAAAGCAGCTGGAAATCAGAAAAAGAGCAAAGATGACAGAGACAGTGCTAGATCGAATAGAAAAACGACAGTTGATGTGGTATAGTCACGTATTGCTCATGGGAGAAGAACGTTGGCCGAAGAAGGCTGTACAATATGTACCGTGGAATAAAAGAAAAAAGGGAAGACCAAGAACGACTAAGGCTATATCAATAGCACCAATCCAATGAGGATGAATGGAAACAGTAACTTGTAGAATTTGGCCATATAAGAGTTATGGATTTAATCGACGACAAACTATTGAAGATAATGTAATTACGCCGTGTGTTTTCGAAAAAAAAATTGGTCAGGCCCAAATCTATGGATGGGAGTAGAGGCTCCGACGAAGACGACAGGTCTGATCTATTATACAGACCGATCAACAACTTCGAGCAGAGTAGGCGCGGACATACATGTAGATAAGCCCAAGTGAAGTTTCAGCATTCCACTAGGGACTAGTGATATCAATAGATGGCCATATCAGAAACATCTAGATCGTTTACTCGTAAGATCTGGTCAAAAATATGCGAGGGAAGTAATTGTCGGCTCCCCAAAGAAACTAACAACTGACGCCATTTGTTTAACAAGAGCGTAGACCACCCAGACATTTGTCATAATCAAGTGCACCACCAAATTTTATTTTATTACGGAAGGACTCTGCGAGCTATTGTAGTGGGTCAGAGAGAAAAAAAATGGAAAAAAAAGGAATTAATAATATCAAGTCAAGTCCGAATCAAAAGTTACTTTAAGCCTACTTAATAGTTCCAGAAAGAAATTTATATACGCTGTTAATTTGGTTGTTTATTCTAATTTAGTTACATTTTTTTATTTATAAATATTCAATGTCTGGGCAAAAGAGGTATTTTTGCCCAGACATTGATTTTAAGGATAGTACTTATTTATTTATAAATATACAATGTGTTTGTAAAAAACATCTACTCAAATCCCCCTAAATTTTGAGCATAAATTTATTAAAATTGATGATTTTATCTGGTAGGAGAGAATTATGAATTCGTATAAGACAAAAAAAATATTGACGAGATTGGTTTTCTTAAAGTCAGGATACAATTTGGCATGCGAAAAGATAATTAAAGAGAATTTTAAATTATACATCAATACGTAAAAAAATAAATTTAGAAAACTATTAAGTACCAGATAACAGTTATGTAAAAATTTAAAAATGATGAAGATCATTATATTCAATTTACGGAAAAAAAAACTAACCCTATTATTCCAGCCTTGGCAGCAATCTTTTCTTTTAAAGAAAATTCGACATAAATAGTAACTAAAAACACAGTTACGACTTTATAGGTAAGTAGTTTCCACTAAGCCATGAACAAAGAGCAGAAAAATTTTGAAGAAACTGAAAAAAAATATGGACGAGAAGAAGAATTTATTTTTTTATTTGATTTTTAAAAAAGAAAGGATATTCAAAAGTTATCTCAGCAACTCAAGTGACATTACCTCTATAACATAAATGAGGTAAGTCGTGCTAACAGAAAATTACTGCATACTCAGTGGTCATCTATATGAGAGATACTTAGGAGCACTGAGTTTCCAAAAATGTGTGTTCAGAAGGGAACTAAGCCAGACAAAACCTAAAGTTTAAAAAATTATTATGTAAAGAATTGAAATAATGGGGATTACCTTAAAATTATACTCTCTCTACACACAGGTGTTTACTGAATTTTTTTTTTCAGAATATATAATATATTATTAACATCTTTGATTGGGTTAATACGTTAATTAGAATATACATAATCTAAATCGTTAGATGTTTACCAAAGGCAAAAATTAATTAAATTTTCTATCTTAACAAAAGGTATATTAAATAGATATTGGATTTTTTTGATGTAAAACTAAACTTTACCTTTTTCAGATAAGCGTTAATTTTTAGGTTTGTCCGCAATAACAGCAATATACCTAAATGCAAAAAAACACAAAGGATCGCAACTACTCTAGATCCCCTTAACTACAAGTTGAATTAATTTTAACAGGAGGCTATACTTTCCCAGTATCTAATCAAATGCAAGGATTAAGCCCTCCCATGGTTCGTAGCCTTTACAAAAAAAGGACAATTCATCCTAAACTCTAATACTTACCAAGAATCCTAAGAGTTCCATCTGGAGTTGGAGAAAATTCGTAGTGCACGCCTAGTTACACCAAATCGTTGCCTAGACCAAGAAGAAAGTTCATATAAAATTCTCGCAATTGAGCAGATGTCCAACATGGAAGACAAAAAAAAGCTATCCATTTTTAGCTGAACACAACTTATAACTTAAATTTGAAATGGAAATATGACATCTGAATCATAAATTTAAACTTAAAACTTGTCCCATACGTTTACATAAAAAAAAACCTAAAAATGCACATCCCTAATACCATTCATCCAAAAATTCTGAGTATCGGGTCTTGCAATTGATTTAGAAAAACTATGCCAACAATCTCTCTTAGAAAAGCAATCTGACAATGCAGAAAAAATTCTCTGATGCTTCCCTATTGCAGAAAAGGTTGAATTCAAATCGCCATTTTAAGACTTGCCGGTATTTAACCAAATAAGTATAAAAAATACCATTGCCCAAATGTTTAATTTTCACTAAATTGGCATATTTGCACTTTTTTAAACTTTCACTGAAAAATTAAAACCATTATTTAATGTTTGTGCCTAAGAGAGATGGAAGGAAATTAAAACGACTTATCTCTCAAGCCAGAGATCCATTGCCAACAAAACCATATGCAACATGCATATAGAAAACAAAATCATTAAATTCCAAAGTCATTAAATATCTCGGGTAAGCTCAATTACTCCCAGTAGAGCAGAAGTTACACCTACACAACTCTTTCCACACATATATGATTAGAGGATTATTATTATTTAAATAAAAGCCAAAGTCTAGCAACTATCATTTAAGTGATTTATTAGAATGGAAAACAACAAAAACAAAGTTTTCTTCCAAATTATCCAAAGGCAATCTTACTAGATTGAAACTCCGTTCCTGTTCACCAGAATAATGTTGAAATATGAAGGAAAACGCAAAATGGGCTTAGCCTATAACCTACATTCTACCAACAGAGCAAAGAAACTTCTGGTCACTGACAAAAGTAGCACGTTATTTCTTTTTGCCTTTACGATAACTTTATTAATTCCTCAGTTAAAATTAAGTAATAATTTTCAGTGAAATCAGGTTAATTGGATAATAAAATAATGAAAATGAATAACCGGTTAACAACATTATATAGCAAATATTCCAAAAAACCTGTGAAGGCCAATTTTATTTAATTTTTTTTTAAAATGATGTATTCAATTATAATTTTAAAGTATAGTTTTCACATTTTTATATTTACGCAATATGTAAGCCAAAGATATAGTTTTTGTGTGCTGACAATTTATAATCTAATGGACGATCCTTCATTTTCACATAATACATTATTTTATGGTCATTCCCTCTCATGTCACTATAACATATAATGATTACCATTTTCTTGTTTTCTCTACCTTTTTCTTTTTATTTTAAACATAAAATACTTAAATAACACTTAAAACTAAATATTTTTCAGTGAAATCAGGTTAATTGGATAATAAAATAATGAAAATGAATAACCGGTTAACAACATTATATAGCAAATATCCCAAAAAACCTGTGAAGGCCAATTTTATTTATTTTTTTTTTAAAAATGATGTATACAATTATAATTTTAAAGTATAGTATTCACATTTTTATATATTTACGCAATATGTAAGCTAAAGATATAGTTTTTGTGTGCTGACAATTTATAATCTAATGGACGATCCTTCATCTTCACATAATACATTATTTTATGGTCATTCCCTCTCATGTCACTATAATATATAATGATTACCATTTTCTTGTTTTCTCTACCTTTTTCTTTTTATTTTAAACATAAAATACTTAAATAACACTTAAAACTAACTATACAAAAATTGTTTTACATAATAAATTTACTTTTACCAACTAAACAATTTTTAGCAATATAACTCAGGTCTTGCGGTTTTTTTGTTTGAAAAAAGTACTTTGAAAGATTTAAGATGCTTATCATATAAACAAGTTTTGTTTAAGAATACAAAAAAAATTCAAATACTCTGAATAATTTGGAAAACAATTACCAGATTACCAATTTTTTACTTTATAAGTCTAATCTATCGAAATTAAATAAAAGTGTTCCCTTATTTTTTGTGAAATTGAGTTTACCAGATATTTCAACAATTAAATGAAAATAAACAATCGGTTGACAACGTTATTATATTAGATAGCAAATATTCCAAGAAAAAATTTTTTGCTTGTTTTTTTTAACAAATTTGGAAACAATTATAATTTTAATATAAATTGTGAGATTTATATATCTACAAAATAATTAGGCTGCCGATATTCTTTTACCTGTAACAATATATGAATATATAATGAACGTTTGTTTATAGTCGCATAGTTAATTATTTTATGGTCATTTTCTTCCGTGTTATCACAATATATTAGGTTTACCATTTCCTTTTTGCTACTTTGATTTTTGTTTTTAACTAAACTAAATGTTAATTCGAGACTAAATGTAGAAAAACAGGTTTACATAATAAATTTACTTTGATTAACTTTTTTTTAGCAATAAAATTTAGGTGACGAGAGTTTTTTTTTCAGATTTAAGTCTTTTGGTATATAAACAGGTTCTGTTTAAGTACACAGAAAAATGTTTTGATGTTCTCAGATCCTGTAAATAATTTGGAGAACTAGTAGCACTTCATCACTTTCTACCTTCCTAATAACTTTATAGATTTTCAATGTCAAATAAGTAAGTGTCATCTTACTTTTTTGTAAACTAGTCTAGATGTTTTATTAAATGTGTGAAAATGAATAATCGGTTCACAACATTATATTATTATATAGCAAATATACAAAAAAAAAATTTGGTGGCAAATTTTGTTCGCTTTTTGCTAGAAATTTAATTTTAATTTCAATATATATATATATATATATATATATATATATATATATATATATATATATATATATATATGTATATATATATATATATATATATATATATATATATATATATATATATATATATATATATATATATATATATACAGTAATACCCCGCTTAGCGCGACCCCGTTACGCGCGGTTTCACTATAACGCGAATTTCAAATTTCGCGCTCATGTAGTCATTAACTTCTCTATGGTCGCGGGGGGATCCCCGCTTTCTCTGAATATTCTCTTTGAAGAATTGGGAATTCCCTGTCCTTCGACTTTGTTCTATGGGGATTTCCTCGTTCGTTTCGTGTGTTCATTTGTTCCGTAATGTTAGTTCGGTCGGCTGGCAGTTTTGTTTTAATATTTATTGGAGATACATACATACATAATTTAACCCTACGTTAAAAATGCCGCCTGTAAAGAAAAAAGAGCGTAAAAGCGTCACTTTGGAATTGAAGATGAAAGTGTTAAGAAGAATGGAAAATGGAGGCAAAGCAACAATTGTTGGGAGAGATTTTGGACTCTCAGAATCGACTGTGAGAACGATTTATAAAAATCGGGAAAAAATTAAAATCTCCAGCGAAGGTTCAACACCTATAAGTGCAACAAAACTTTCTCGTTCGAGATCATCTATCTTAGAAAGAATGGAGAAATTACTGTCAGTCTGGATCGAAGATTTGAATAAGAAGAACACACCACTAAGTCAAGATCTCATATGCACAAAAGCAAAATCTTTGTATGAGATGCTGAAAACAAAAGAAGGAGAAGGGAGTGCCACTCCGACTTTTGCTGCCAGCAGAGGCTGGTTCCATCGGTTCAAGCAGCGTTCTAATCTTCACAATATCCACATAACAGGCGAGGCGGCCAGCGCGGACATTCAAGCTGCAGCTGAGTTTCCAGACAAGTTTCAAGACTTCGTTAGACGAGAGAAAATTCCTGCTTGTCTCATCTTCAATGTTGATGAGACCGCACTTTACTGGAAAAAAAATGCCATCTCGAACATTCATTTCTAAGGAAGAACGTCAAGCCAGTGGTTTCAAAGCTGCGAAAGATCGACTAACACTTCTGCTGGGTGGTAATGCCACTGGTGATTTCAAACTGAAACCTTTACTAGTGTACCATTCAGAAACACACCGTGCAATGCGAGGCACAGACAAGACAAGTCTACCAGTTGTGTGGCGATCAAACAGAAAGGCGTGGGTTACACGGGAAATTTTTCAAGAATGGTATTCTAATAGTTTTTGCCCATCAGTCAAATCATACTGTGACAGAAATGGGCTTGAACCTAAAGTTATATTACTCTTAGACAATGCCCCAGGACATCCAACCTCACTTGATACGCCCAGAGACTTAAAAGTGTACGTAAAGTTCCTTCCACCAAACACTACGTCAATATTACAACCTATGGACCAGGGAGCAATAGCAAACTTCAAAGCTTATTACCATCGCCGCACTTTTAGCCAACTAATTCATGAAACTGACGGGGAAGGAAGACAGTCTATGCGAGAGTGGTGGAAGTCATACAACATTATGAAGTCTATTCACAACATAGAAGAGGCTTGGAAGGAAGTTAAAATGAGTTGTATGAATGGGGTGTGGCGTA
The DNA here is from genome assembly GCA_019049505.1 of Pachyrhynchus sulphureomaculatus. Lineage (NCBI taxonomy): Eukaryota > Metazoa > Arthropoda > Insecta > Coleoptera > Curculionidae > Pachyrhynchus > Pachyrhynchus sulphureomaculatus. The sequence continues at coordinate 99,998,473 of CM032454.1, read as the reverse complement.
ATCTTTGGCCAGATGTAGTGAAAGCACCTAGAAGAATTGTCCAGATGCAGAGACAAGTGCTTGAAGACATTGCTGCAATGATTGAGGGGTCTGAACTTGAAGATGTCACGGTAGAAGATCTCGTAGAACTTGTAGCAACGCACGACGATCCTATTAGCAATGAAGATCTGATCGAGTTACAGAATAATCCTATCTACGATGAGGAAGAACAAGTAGAAGAGAAAGTTTTATCTTCAGGGGAAATACAAAATGCACTTTCAAAAATTTATTCAGGTTTGGACATATTGCAGAGTATAGACAATAATGATGACCGTGTCTTGACCGTGTGTCAAACAATTAAAAACAGTGTTGGGTGTTATGAACGTATTTTACAAGAACGTAAACAAAACGTTACCCAAAAGACAATAGATGTATTTTTCCGTAAAAAATAAGAGTATGTATTGCATAAAGTGTTCTTAGAATTAAAGTGATTGATTAAAATGATTTGTATTTTTTTGTATTAAATTTTGACTATGTTTAATCATAAACCTCGATATACGCGAATTTCAGTTAACGCGATTTTTTTCGGAACGTATCCCTCGCGTAAAGCGGGGTATTACTGTATATATATATATATATATATGTATATATTATGTCATATTTACACAATAAGTAAGCTGACAACTTCTTTACGAACTTACAAGCTATAAGCATATAATGAACGATTCTCTATATTCATATAATAATTTATTTTATAGTCGTGCTCTCCCATGTTGACATAATATATTATGATTTTCATTTTCTTTTTCCTACATTCCTTTTCTTTTTAATTTAAAAAAATTACTTTTTTTTTATGGGTCCAGCACACGTGCTGCAGGGAAGTCCCTATAGCGCTCCAGGAGCGGCACGTGTGCGGAAAAAAACCGATTCACGTTGTTCTTGAATCGCTGTAAATTATACTCGGTGGGAAACACAGAGCTGGGCAAATTATTCCAAAGGGATGATGTTCTCCATATAAAAGACTGCTAGAAAAGCTTTGTACGCGGAGTAACAAGCTGAACCTCATACGGTTGTGAAGCACCAGCGCGACATGTATTTGTAACATGCACCGCTTTGGGAGGAAATTAAGCGGGCTACATCCTTCGAACACTTTCCATGAAAATACTTATAGAACAGACTCAAGTCGCCAACCGTTCTTCGATGTTCCAGCGAATCAATTCCGGGTCTCCAATCAGACGGACAGCCTGAATAGAATCCAACAAATGCAGTGTATGTTTGAGAGCGGAGCCCAAAACGTGGGAGCAGTATTCCATAGTTGGTCGAATTTGAGCTTTGTAAAGAATTAACAGTTGTTGTGGGGTGTAAAGCTTTCTGGTTCGAAATAATATTCCCAACTTTTGCAAAGCTCTCTTTGATTAACTAAAGGTTTTTAGCAAAAAAATTTAGGTCATGCTGATATTTTGTTTGTGAAAATAATCATATGCTAGGTTTAAGTCTCTCCTTGTATGAACAGGTTCTGTTTAATTATACAGAAAAAAATGTTTGTTGATATCCTAACCAATTTGGAAAACTAATAGCAACTCTGCCTTCCTAGTAACTTTGTAAATTTTCTCAGCTTATATTAAGTAAAAGTGTCCTTTTACGTTTTCGTGAAATCGAGTTAATCGGTTGTTTGAATAAAAGAATAAAAATGAATATTTATTTGGTAACGTTATGCTATTATATATCATAGAAAAAACAAAACGAACTTTAGAGGCAAATTTTATTTGTATTCTTTTTTTGATAATGATAAATGGGATTATAATTTTTATGTATATGATCTAGAGTTTTATATTAAGGCAATATGTAAGCTGACGAGATAGTTTTTTACGTACTGATAATATATAAGCTTATAGTGAATGATTCTTCGCATTCGCGTAATAATTTATTTTTTAATCATTATCTCCTATGTTACCATAATGTATCAACATATTAATTTTTTTCTCCTTTTTTTTCATTTTAATTTAAAAAATTAATAATTTATTTTATAATCATTATCTCCTAAGTTACCATAATGTATCAACATATTCATTTTAATTTAAAAAAGACTGCACACTTAATATTAGATATGCAATAATAATTTTGGGTAACAAATTTACTTTAAATAACTAAACAACTTTTAGAAATGTTATCCAGATCATGTGGATTTTTTGTTTACAAAATATAATTTGGTAGGTTTAAGTGTCTTATCGTATTAACAGCACTTTAATAATTTAACGAAAATTAACGTAATTTTTTAAAAGTTATGAATGCGTTTATAATTTTAATGTATATGAACCGTATTTGTACATTTACACGTTATGTCAGCTGACTAGATATTTTTTAGGTTTTGGCCATATTTAAACATATAATAAGCGATTCTTCATATTCACATAATATATTTTTTATGGTCATTCTCCTTCATGTTACTATAAAATATTATCAATATTATTTTCTTTCATTCCTCTCTCTTTTTCTTTTTAATTATAAACTCTTGGTATCATTGAAACTGACTGTATAGTACTAACTAAACAATTTTTAGCAATCAAATTTAGGTTTGATTGTAAAGAAAATAATTTGGTAGGTTTAAATTTTTTATTGTACGACCAGTTTCTGTTTAAGTAAGCAGAAAAATTACTTGATGGTTTTATATCCTCTAAATAATTTGGAAAATTAGCAATATGTCAAAAGTTTCTGCCTAATACTTTCTTAGTCAAAATTAAGTAAAAGTTGTAGCTTACTTTTTTGTGAAAGCAAGTTAACAAGACCTTTCTTAAAAAATTAATAATCGGTGAAGTATTTAAAAAAAAACTTTGGGGGCAAATTTCATTTGTTGTTTTTTTAGGAATAATTAATACGATGATAATTTCAATATATATTGTTTATTAACACAATATGTAAGTAGATCATATAGTTTTTGCGTTCAAACAATATGTAGGCATACAATGAACGATTCTCCATATTTTTATATGGTAATTCTCTCTTATCTTACCATAATATATTATGATTATCATTTTCTTTTTTTTTTTCCTTCAATTTCTTTTTTACTTAAAAATAAAGGCAAACTTGAAACTAATTGTACCGTCATATTTCCTTTAGGTATCTCCCTAGTTCACTATTTCCCTATTTTACATACGAAGAAAATAATTCCATTACTAAACAAAAAATTTGTTACTTACCAAATTTGGCAGATTATAAAGTCAACTCGAATTTTTTTTAAATGGTATCCTTTTCATATGGATAAACCATTAAATAGCACTTTTCAGTCCGTTTACAATAATATAAGCACTTGACATTTAGTTCCATTTATTACCGATATACAGGGCATTCAATTTATGAACTGAATTTTAACTTCTAAGCTTAATTTACCATTTTTTCCTGTTTGGAGTATAAAAACAGGTTTTTTTTTTTGAAGAAGCCAAATATGATAACACGAGATTTGTCACTTGTCAAATTTCACTGTTTAGAAAGGCAACTAATACTTTTAAATAGCACCCTCTACATATGAGCACACTATTAATTAACACTTCTAGTCTATTTATAAATATATAAGACTTGATATTTATTTTCAGTCCTTACCGATATTCAAAAGTTCAATTTATTGAACTGAGTTTTAATTTTTAAGTGGCTCACACAATTTTCTCTTTTCCTATTTAGGACATAAAAAAAAAATTACCAGTGAACTTAGTTTTCTGTGAGGAATCCAAATATGATAGCACAAAATTTGTCACTTGTTAAATTTAATAGTTTACAAAGCCAATTAGAGTTTTTTTTTTAATAAAATTCTCTACACATAAATACACGATTAAGTGGCATTTTTCCTTCCCTTTACAAAAATATATGTAATAATATATAATTTATTTTCAGTTGTTAACGATATACAGAGCATTCAAATTGATAAATTAAATTTTAACTGTTACGTTTCTTCTTAAATTTATTCGATTCTGAAGTTGAAAGCAATTAAGAGTTGTTCAAAGTTTAACCAATTGAGAAATTAGTAGTACTACTGATAAAACTTTCGCATTTTGTAAAAGCAATACTATTAATATATAAGAAAGATAAGCCAAAATAAAACCACTATTTTTGGAAATATGGTCTAACACATTAATGTATTAGCCGCGAAACACAGATAGGCTTATGACACACAATCAAAAGTAATCGAAAAAGGTGACATGTAGTTCTTTGTTGACATATATTATGTTATAAAAATAACATATAAACACACATGAGGAAAATTTTACTAGTATAAGAAAGTGAAGACTACTTAAAAAGGTATTACATATAAGGAAAAACAAGGATGTGGATAATCATAATTACAGTATGGACGTGAGATATTTACATACATCAATGTTTTTTAAAAAAATATTTGAAAAAACGTACGTAGTTGTCTCCTAGTCTTACTTAAAGCTATATAGGTAAAAATATATTGTGTATCCTAATTTAATCTGCAGCTAAATGCTTACAGTGATTGACATCACTGTAATCACCGCATTCGCAGTGCGGGTTATTTCTCATCTAATTTTATTAATATGCTGCTGTAATTAATTTTGAGATGAATGGTTATGGTGGTACCAATGAGGAAATGTTAAATTACAATTATGTATTATATCGGTAACAAAAAAGAAAGAAATGGAAAATTTATTTACATCTATTAAACAAAAATGTTTTCATGCTTTCTTAATATATCAATGATTTCACAGATTTTAGGTTAGTGGTTGTTCTTTTAAAGAATATGTATAGTATAAGAATGGGGTATTTAGTTTTTATGAAGTAGACAAACATGATAACATAAAATTTGTCACTTGTCATATTTGACAATTAACAAAGCCAAGTAAGATTTTTTTAAATCGTACCCTTTACATATGAGTCTTGGCGTTAAATAGCATTTTTCAATCATCAATCAATTTCATTCCTAACTAAGTTTTTCAATCTGTTTACAAAAAATATATAACTCTTTATATTTATTTTCAGTTGTTATCAATATTCCGGATATTTAAATTATTGAAACGCATTTTAACTATTAAGTAGCCCAATTCTTTTCACTGCTAAACTAAGTTTTTTTTAAGGCAGTCAAATATAATAACAATTTCGATACGCCCTCTAGAAAAATAGTGAATCGGTAACCACTGAAAATAAATTAGTGTTACATATTTTTGTAAACAGAGTAAAAATTTAATGGTGTAATCATATATAGAGAGTGAGATTTCAAAAATCCTAGTTGGCTTTGTAAACAGTAAAATTTAATAAGTGACAAATCTTGTGTTATCATATTTGGCTTCCTTACATAAAAACTAAGTTTATTTTAAAATAATTTTTTGATGGGATAAGAGCAAATTTTTCTTCAAAGTTATAATTCAGTTTAATAATTGAAATACCATGTATATTAGTAACAATTAAAAATAAATATCTAGTGTTATATATTTTTTTAAACGGACTGAAAAATGCTATTTAATGGTGTACTCGTATGAAGAGGTGACATATTAAAACATTCTGGTTGACTTAGTAATCTATCAAATTTGATAAGTGACATATTTTGCATTATGATACTAGGGTTCCTGACAAAAACTATGTTTACTTATAAAGGATTTTTTTTTCATATCCTAAATAGGAAAAGAGTAGCTTGAGTATGATCGTACAAAGGTTACATTTGGGAGTTGCATCTGTATATCGAATATATTTGGTATTCTACTGCCATGTTTGGGGCTTTATTCCCAAATATACACTGCATTTGTTGGATTCTATTCAGAACTTCACCTGATTAAAGGCCTCAAGCTCACCAATACACATGATTCCTTGGAATATGAAGAACGGTTAGCTACTTGAGTCTATTCTACAAGTACTTTCACGGAAATTGTTTGATGACTATAGCCCAGTTGATTCCTCCGCGTCGTAGTATGCTAGGAATACATGTTGCATTAATGCATTACATCTGTATGAGGTTCAGCTCGTCACTCCTTGTACTACCCTTTCCAAGTAGTCTTTTATATGGAGAACCTTATCTCTTTGGAATGAATTGCCCTGGACTCTGTCTCTCACCGAGTATAGCTTAGTGCGATGAAAGGGCAACGTAAATCGCTTTTCTGTACACGCGACGCTTTTGTAGTACTTAAGAGACTTCCGTGCAGCACGTGTACTAGGCTTAGGATATAATGTAATATCTACAAGAGTACGTTAGTGCATATTTTATTTCAATACGAGCCTTAAAAAATTCCATCTGCGAGCCACTCGAAGCCTACTAACAAGAAAATAAGGTTAGTTAATAACGAAAATGGTGCTCATCAACTAGACCTACTAGTCAAAACAGTCTACGTTCACCTAGCCAAGCGAGCCGTCACAGTACACTCAACATACACAGAGGCAAAATGTTCTAAAAAGGTAAAATTAACATTGACTAACACAATTATAAATATATATATATATATATATATATATATATATATATATATATATATATATATATATATATAAATATATATATATATATATATATATGTATATATATACATATATATATATATATATATATATATATATATATATATATATATATATATATATATATATATATATATATATATATATATATATATATTTATAAAATGCAACGTCTATCTGTCTGTCTATCTGTCTGTCTATCTGTCTGTCTGTCTGTCTGTCTGTCCGTTAGTGCGCTTATCACTGGAGAACCACTTATCCGATTTACGTACTTTTTTTTTAAAACATACATATGTTCTCTGGCCAGGTTATAGGCTATATTTTATTACGATAGGTAGCATAAGGAATGAGCAGTGACGATATTTTTTTTTTTTATGGGTCTAGCACACGTGCTGCAGGGAAGTCCCTAAAGCGCTCCATGAGCGGCATGAGTGCGGAAAAAAGCGATTCTAGTTGTTCTTGAATCGCTTTTTTTTGTAGCGTTAAATTCCACTTGGTTACTGTCACCCCAAGATAGAATTTCTTCCAGGTCTTTGTTAAGTTTAACGACCTCCTGCTGTCTGCGGATATTCGCCTGAGCAGCCGATGTCCGCGCATTCAAGGTGAATGAAGAGACAAGCGTACTGTCATCTGCAAAGCTGTATATTGGATTCCCGGTCTTTTCCAGCAGATCGTTAATGTAAATGAGAAAGAGAGTAGGAGACAGTATGGAGCCCTGGGGCACACCGGCGTTGATAGTGAGGGTGTTAGAAAGAAATCCGTCGACCGCCACTCGTAAAGAACGCTCTCTGAGGAAACATGAGAGCCACAAACAGAACCTTTCAGACATACCATAAGAGCGTAACTTAGCCAACAGTCCATCGTGCCAAACACGGTCGAATGCCTTGGATATGTCAAGAGCAACCGCTCGAGATTCTCCAAAGTGTTCAATGGCGTTTTTCCAAACATGTGTTACATAAGTCAGAAGATCTCCTGTTGATCTATGTTTACGAAAACCATATTGGTGATCGCTAAAAATATTGAATCGTTCAAGATATTTTAGAAGATGCTCATTGATAACCTTTTCCATGACTTTCGATATTATTGAAAGTAGTGCAACTGGTCGGTAGTTATTTGGCAAGGTCTTCTTGCCTTTTTTAGGTATCGGCTGAACCGTGGCACATTTCCAGCAGGACGGAAATATTCCCTTTCTGTAGGGTAGGTTAAAAAGTCTACAGGAAACTGGTGTTAGTTCCCTTGTACAGTTTTTGAGAACTATGGCAGGTATTCTGTCAGCGCCAGAAGCCTTCTTGGTGTCTAGCTTCATTAAAATACGCTTATGATGCGTTGTCTGAAGACAACATCGGGCATCCTTGACTGCAATATGGGAATATTAGGTTGTTTTTCCTTGGAAATCGACAGTAGAATGTGAAGCAAAGAGTTCAGCCAACAAGTTCGCTCTCTCAACAGGTGTGGTTGCAATGGAATTATCTGGCCGTGTGAGTGGGTGGTATGGTGGATTTGGCAAAATTTTGACTAACTGCCTTAGCGACTGCCCAAAAGGACCTGGAATTGTTGGGACAAGTGAGAAGTTTGTTTCTAAGTCGTTGATTGTGTGCCTCCTTGGCTTCGTCGATAATTCCCTTGCACCTGTTCCGGGCACGAACAAAGATGTTACGATTTACGGTGTTACGATTTTCACGCCATTGTCTGTAGGTAATATGTTTAGAAGCAACAGCTTCTTTGCATTTTCGGTCGAACCAAGGCTTGCCGTTGGAGGAGCATTTCTTCGAAAAAGGGATGTAAGCTTCCATACCAGCAAAAATAACATCGGAGACCTCCCTGGTGGAGTCAGATGGGTTATCGGATCGAAAACAGACGTCGATCCAAATGTAGTGCTAAATCTTGCGCGGCCTAGGCGCCTCGCTGTCACTGATTGGCAGGATACTCGATGTCGAAAGCAGTTTATGGTCGCATGAACCTAAAGGCGGATTTACGGTGACCGTGTAAATCTCCGGATTGGTGGTTAAAAACAGATCAAGAAGACTAGCGAACTCCCCATCTCGTTCAGGGATCCGTGTTGGTTCGTCAGTAAGCTAAGTTAAGCCATAACTGATTGAGAATGATTCAGCCTCACGGCCTTGTTCGTCGGTAGTATTTGAATATTTAAGCCAGTTGATATTGTGGACGTTAAAGTTGTCCAGGATGGCAATTTCGGCACTTGGATAGTTAATTTGTAAATGATCGATGGTGTCTGCAAGAGAAGCGAAAAGTGTTCGAAAATTGGTATCACTTGGTGGTCGATACAGGATTCAGATAAACCTTGTGGTTTGTTGAGTCGTTATTTTTAACCACATAAGTTTGGGGGCTACAGAGCTTGTTCTCGTTGACAAGAGAGGTCGCTTCTCACAGATTCCAAAGTTATGCCTAAATCGGGAATAGAAGTCGTACCCAGGATAAAGATAGTTAGTAGTAGATAATAGTGAATGAAGTCGGAAAAAAAAATTTGTCGCTAGCGCGTTCTCTTGCAATACACCGCCTAAATCATTAAATATGGAACAATATTATGTAGCAGAGAATATCTGTAATCTATGATATATATAAAATGCAGTGTCTCTCTGTCTGTCTGCCTGTCCATTAGTGCGTTTATCACGCGAGAACCACTTATCTGATTAACGTGTCTTTTTTTAAATTCATACATATATTCTTTGGCCAGGTTATAGGCTATATTTATATATATATATTTATATATATATATATATATATATATATATATATATATATATATATATATATATATATATATAAGGTATAAATGATATACCTTGTGAAGAATTCCATTCAGCACGTTGTTAAAGTTGAAGATTTAAATATTTATGTAAATAATATAAACCTCAGCTGATGATAGTGATAGTAAAACCGAATTAGGCTTAAGTTAAAATATATTTTTATTTATACAATATGTCCACTCTTGTAAACCTCATTCTTTCAAACTGTACATTTGTATTTTTTATCCATTTGTTTTTACATACATCTATAAATAAACATCTCCAAAAACACTTATAATTTTATTTATTTGCATTAATGCAATATATATATATATATATATATATATATATATATATATATATATATATAATGCAGCGTCTCTCTGTATGTCGATCTGTCTGTCCGTTAGTGCGCTTATCACTGGAGAACCACTTATCCGATTTACATGCTTTTTTTTTAAAACATTTCTCTGGACAGGTTATCTATCTCTAATATATATAAAATGCAACGTCTCTCTGTCTGTCTGTCCGCCCGTTAGTGCGTTACGTACTTTTTTTTAAAACATACATATGTTCTCTGTCCAGGTTGTAGGATATATTTTTATTGCGTTAGGATAAAGAATAAGCAGTGACGATAATAGTGCATCACGTCGGAAAAAAGGTTACCGTTAGCGCGTTCTCTTGCAATACACTGCCTAAATCATTAAATATGGAAAAATATCATGTTGCAAAGAATATAATATATATAAAATGCAACGTCTCTTTGTCTGTCTGTCCCTTATTGCGCTTATCACTGGAGAATCACTTATCCGATTTGCGTGTTTTTATAAATTTATACATATGATATGTTCTATATAATTCGATATAAGCCTAGATAATGGGAGATAAGGTGAGAAAATGGGAGATAAGTATAAATAATGGAAGATAAGGAGAAATAATGGGAGATAAGCAGAGATAACTCTAAGTAATGGGGGTTATGGTGAGATAATGGGAGATAAGGAGAAATAATGGGAGATGAGCAGAGATAAGCCTAGATAATGGAAATTATGTAGAGATAATGGGAGATAAGTAGAAATAATGGGAGATAAGGGAAATAATGGCAGATATTTTATTACGTTAGGTAACATAAGGAATAAGCAGTGACGATATTAGTGAATCAAGTCCACGCGAGCGGAGCAGCGGGCACGGCTAATATATATATATATATATATATATATATATATATATATATATATATATATATTTATATATATATATATATATATATATATATATATATATATATATATATATATATACATATATATATGTATATATATATATATATATATATATATATATATATATATATATATATATATATGTATATTATATGTATATATATATATATATATATATATATATATATATATATATATATATATATATATATATATATACATGCTATAATGAACCAACATTTACATTTGGACGTATGAGTTTGGTTTGTTCATTATTAACTCACCTTATTCTCTCATCTGAGATGTCTCGTTTCTTATGTCGATAGCTCTTGGTTGATATTTAAATACAATATACACCAATATACAAAGTGTCGTTAGTTCTCCTTCTATTAAACCTTGGTGTATGATTTCAAACATTTGCAGACTTTTGTCTATTTACCTATTTATCTATCTGTTCATTCTTCTGTTTACAGTTTTGTATGGGACAGACAAGAGAGGTTAAAATGGTTTGGCGGTATTTTTATATGTTAAGAATGTTAAGTTGCACAACTTATATTTTATTCTAAATTATCTGTAGGGTGCCTTACAAAAAGAAAAATGAGAATTTGAAAAAATCTTATAATAAGGAAAACATTTCATTGACATAAGTCTTAGAATTCTGTGTAATGGATTATTCCACTTCAAGTAATCTAATATTCTAATAGTTGTTGCTTTATAATTCAAAAATAGTATTTTTTCTGTTTTATGAACTACACTTATAGGTCGTTCAAAATAAAGTATTGTTTTCATTTAAAAATGGCGCTATAAATAAATACTTACATCTTAAACCCTTTTTATCCTAATCCCCCTAAAAAAATATTATCTTTTTCATTATATGCTAAAATTCATATAATAAACAGTCTTTTGATGTTTTAGTCCCACATGAGAATTTTTTTTGACATATAGAGAATAGGTTTTCAGAAGAGGAATAAAATATTACATATGGAAATAGTGGTAGCACGGTTGCATACATAATTTTTAACTGTTAAGTACCCCGGCTAATATATATGGCTGCTTAATTTTATGGTCACAACGGATTAAAATTTTCTAAAATCATTCAAATTTGAACTTTAATATTTCAGGTTCGGGATTTGCTAAAAATCTCAGTTTTATTCGAAAATAAATCCGTTTCCTCATTTTCACATTTTATTTAATATTTTAAAAAGTAAGGAAATGTGTATCACACTTGGAAATTTGCTGTATGCTCATTAAAATAAAATATGTTTAGAGTCCAAAAAAAAAAAACAAAATAAATATTGATCGAGAACCATCATCAAGTTATATCTTTGCATGAAAAGTACAAGAGTCCAACAGCTATGAACAACGTTATTTTAATCATTAAACTAGGACACAGGAGTTTCATATCACATGCGCCAAGGTTTATTGGCTATTAACTTCTTTAGATAAATAATCCTTAAATTTTTATAGCAATCGTGGTTATGTTGCGATTGCCTCCTCACCTGAGCTAGTTAATGAGCTCTGAAATGGACCGAAATATAGTATGTCCTAATTTCGTGTTTAATAGTGGGTTGTCCATTATTCTTGGACTCCGATAGTCTTATTGGAAGCGCAAGATTTACTAACGGTCGTCGGTCTATAAGCCACTATATAGTTTTTCTATGCGTATTTCATGGGCGTTTGAAGTTCTCCGGGTACATCTACTGAATACACCTCTAAAATTGCACTATCGGGAAGATGAGGAGTAAATTACTTATAACAGTCAGTACACTGAAGTAAATGGTTCTTTGTATTTTTATTATTATCGCCAAACATTTAATAATCGTATTAGTAAATTTGTCTATGACAATAGCAATAGGAATTTTTGTTTTTCCAACCCTGAGGTTTGCTTCGAAACTGAAATAAATGATTTAGATGGTTTCCATAATATTCCGGTAAGATTTATTGACTACTAATATCTTTAGATAAATAATTCTTAAATCTCCGATGTTTTTAATGTGTTGCAATTGCCTCTTTACCTAGCGGATGGACCGAAATACCTCAAAATATGACATATCCTTTTTTTAATGTTTAATAAATGCCAAGCCTTGGTTTATTATTTTTGAACTACCGTAATTTAAATGCAAGGGTTAGAGTTTCTGATGATTTTCATTGGATAAGTTAATAAGTGCTTCTGCTTTAGAAAAAAAAAATTAATGATTATGACTTTTTTTTATTACTTATATTATTCTTGTTATTAAAGTAAAATAAGCAATTTTGAAAGTAAAGTTCTGTGACAACAACCAATAAAATTCCATAAGTAGTCTTTAATTTGTTAAACCAGTCTAAAACTTCTTGGCAACTTTACTATTGAGTTATCTATAGAGAAAAAGTTTTATTTGATCGGATAAATAAAACTTTGACAGAATTACAAGAGCAAATCACTTACTTCCTACTTAGAAAAAACTCATATTATTTTATGTTTCACAAACTTCTAAGTTTAGACAGTAGCACAGAATGTTCATCGGTTTAAATAACGTATTTTGTATGACGAACACTAAAAACACACTTAGAAAGCACTTCATTTAAAATTATATAAAATACATTAAAAACTAATAACTACTAAATCTGAGCAAGTTATATATTTAGTTATTTAATTATTAAGATAGAAGTATTTGGGCCGGCCCGCTTTGTCGTCTCATGATTCGTTAGCAGAGTTAGAAACACAATATAGAGAAGAGAGCTGAAACTAGCGCAATATTGCTATACTCATGAAACATATTAATAAAATCCAACATGTGCCAGATATGCATATGGCAGTAATTTAAATAACCGTTAGACAGTGCTGTATGTACCAAAAGTAAGTAAAGTCTTTTATCTGTCGAACCATCGAAAAACGCGAATTTCGCCGCGCAACGTATGTAATATAATGAAAATATCAAAAAATTTACGGATAAAATAACCCCCAGTCCGAATTTTTGGGTGGGAAATGGTTTGGAAACGTTACCGTCACCTAAATTTTATAATAGATTTTTGCCATATTTGAGATTTACACTTGAACGTAAATTCAAAGCACCAACACCTGCAAGCAAGTATTCCTCAGACACTAGCTATCTAGCTACTAAAGTTAGTTTATCGACTACTTTCCCTATCCTAGATGTGAGTTCTATTCCTAGTTTAAGCGTAACTTTGAAATCTGTCTTTTTAACAGAAGCGATATCTCTTGCTAACTAAAGAAGGTTTTGGAGTCCCGATAGTGTCCAAAATAACAATTCAAAAACCACAGGGTCTATAAATGATCTATTATACTAACTTCAGAACATGTTCTTTTATCTTCCGGACATTTCCGATCAAGGACTTGAAGCTAAATCATGTATAAATATATATATATATATATATATATATATATATATATATATATATATATATATGTATATATATATATATATATATACATATATATATATATATATATATATATATATATATATATATATATATATATATATATATATATATATATATATATATATATATATATATATATATATATATATATATATATATATATATATATATATATATATATATATATATATATATATATATATATATATATATATATATATATATATATATATATATAGGCTTCTGGCGCTGATGGAATACCTGTCAAAAACTGTGCAATGGAACTGTAGACTTTTCAACCTATCCTACAGAAAGGGAATATTTCTGTCCTGCTGGAAATGTGCCACGGTTCAGCCGATACCTAAAAAAGGCAAGAAAACCTTGCCAAATAACTACCGACCAGTGGCACTGCTTTCAATAATATCGAAAGCCATGAGAAAGGTTATCAATCAGCATTTTCTAAAATATCTTGAACGATTCAATATTACCTAGACCTAGAAGAAATTCTATCTTGAGGTGACAGTAACCAAGTGGAAATTAAGGCTACAAAAACCCAGGTGGCAGTTTTTTCTAAAAAAGTTAACGTTGCTGAACCCGACATATTTATGTCGGGGCACTCCATTCCCCTAGCATCGTCGTTCAATTTGTTGGGCGTTAGTTTGGGAGCAAATATGTCCTCACATGAACATGTTGCAGGCATAGCAAGGAGAGCTTCTTAAAAGTTAGGAATATTATTTCGAACCAGAAAGCTTTACACTCCACAACAACTATTAATTCTTTACAAAGCTCAAATTCGACCAACTATGGATCACTGCTCCCATGTCTGGGGCTCCGCTCCCAAAGATACACTGCATTTGTTGGATTCTGTTCAGAGAAGATCTGTTCGTCTGATTGGAGACCCGGAACTGACCGGCGGCCTTGAATAATAAAAAAAAAAAGAACACAATTTTTGAATTTTAATCTCTAGAATTTATAATAAACACGTATAAAGGGATATATACGACGCAATGCACTAACACACTCCTAAAACTCATTAAACCCTTATATGTTCGACCAATTAAAAAAAGAAAAAAATAGTTTTTAGATCCCTTGACTGCACTGACCCTGAAAAGACTACATGAAGCCCAAAAAAGACATATGATATGATATAGAGCCGTAAATCATTGAAAATAATGAAAAAATAATACAATTTTCAAAATTCACTACTCTAAGATCAATATAAAAGACGTGTAAGACGATATATTTGAAATAACCCCATTAACACCGATCCCATCCTTTTAACGCTTCATATCTCTAATTATAAATAATTATACTTAAAATTGGTTCATCATATCAAGAAAAGACTGATATTAATCTTATTGACTCCACAGGAGTATTTCAGCGTTTTATGTGGCCAAAATTATTTTTTTGTTTTTAGATATTTTAAATCTGGTGTTGTTTTTAAATATAGCAGTGAAAGCTTTTTGGAGTGTATATTTTAAAGAAAGATACATTTTAATACATAAAAACATTATATGGAGAAAAAAACATGTTGAATTAAACAAAAATTACAAAAATAAGTATTCACGATGAATAATTTCACGTCTTTTCGTCAGCGCCCGAGCTCCATTCCTCGGATTTCTCTGCAAATTCCTCCGCGGATTTCTCTTCTTCTTCGGAAATTTCGTCGTTAATATTGAGTTTAGGAGAAACAAAACATTTGTATTGCTTTTAGATATTTTTGGGATTTTAACCTTATGCGGGGGGATCTTAGCTGAGCAATAATCTATTGAGGACATTTAAATTGTATTCTTTTCTTGAGAATTTTCTACCATATTTTACCGGTACAGATAAAGGTGCTTGTTTCGAGCCTCTGCTGCTTCTTCTGACAGTAATCCAATGGGCAAAAGTGCATTTTCCATTACCGTTGCACCGTGAATTAATATTTCGTGCATTGTAGGAGTCATGGGATGCTAAGGATACAACTTCACATAAATTTTGGCAGTCTTATATCCATAATTTGCACTTGGCTTTATGACTAATCAGTGTTACCTCCAAAAGCACTTTCAAGCGATTTATTAGGTTAAAGTCGACACCGGTAATTTCAGCGGCCACCCCTGGATTGGCCAAAAATCTCCTACTTGTATTGCCATCATTGGTGTTACCAAATCCATCTTCTGGCATATTTATGAATAAACGCGTTTGCTCTCTGAATTTTGCCTGTATTTCTGCCCTTTTTGCTTTACACTTTCTTTGTGTCCGATCTTAGTTGCCACTTTTGCACAGGAAGCTTACATGACAAATGCAGAACACTTTCGAATAGTCGGATTCTAGCGTGCAATACTGACAGGCCAAACTGTAATGCACCTGTGCCGACGTTATTTTTTTCATTGTCATTAAGCTGCTTTGAACTAGCACCACAATTGTAGAATCTTCTTGTGGAAGTACTTGAAGTAGCAGCATTGCACACTTTTTTGTATCGACTATAGTTAGCGTCATTAGTTTAATGTAAAAAGAGATGTGTCCTTGCACGAATTTGCTCTTTATCCAAGCATTTACTGCATTTTCTCTGTAAGTAATTTCAGAGTTTGTAATATCCACTGTTTCTTTAACAAATCTAATCCTCAATGGACGACAGTATTGTGGCGAAGAGGGAGTTGTATTCTGCCTAATAACTTTCTTGTTTGTCCCACAAAGCAATTGTAGTAGAACAAAGCAACTTTGAAAAACGTTGCTGTCAATTGCATCTTCTTCTTGTATTTTTTGTTTAAATTGTGCTTGTTGCGATCCGTCGCATCCCCATTTCGAAATGAGTGCCAATAGATTTAATTCTCTTAGTACACCTCCAAATATGTGGCAAACTTTTAGCCGTATGATCCAATAAATGTTGTAAGTTAATTTCAGCACATGTTCCAATTATCCAATAAGCCTTTTTCGCCGGATAACCAATCCTTTTTGCTTGCTGTAACACGGTGTAACTCGGATAATACTTCTTATTATTCCCTATTATTTCATACTATCTCTTTAAGAAGTCAGTTTCTATAACCATTGAGAGGCTATGCTTACTGGTGTGCTTGAGTTGTCTACGGAAAGTTAGTTATGTCTTTAAGAATACTGGATGCAATTCTCTCTCCAGAACTTTGAAGGGATGTTTCAACAGCATGCCTTATTACTTCTTTATCTACAGCACTGCGTACTTCCTCTATTTTTCTACGTTTGCTCCTCTCACTTGGTTTTTCAAATGACTTTATTGGTTGACCAGAAGAACGGTGTTTTGCACTAGGTATTTCAAATGTGCTTTGTAACCATTTATTATTCTTTTTAAGAAAAACCTCTGTTATTTTATTCACTTCTGTCCACTTTTTCTTAAATTGTAACTTCAGATAAGAGAACTTTTGCTTCACTTCCTTTGCTCAGCACATTATTCATCTTGCGATAAAAAATAAATCTCAAGATATATCAATTTTTCTTCTTCAAATATGGCAAATTTTGTTCCGCAGCAATTTGTCAAAAAGTAGTCTAATGCGTTACTACTTTAGCATCCCTAGAGCAAAATAAAAACAGTTTAAATTAAAAAAATAAATACAAAATACCACTTGGTTTTGACCGTCTTATTTAAAGACCATGAAAACCTCGATTTCACGGGAAATCACGGCTGATATTGATATATTTGATTAGTGTAAATACTCTTTTTTCTCTTAAAACTAATAAAATTACTGGGTCGCACTCTGAAGTATAACAAATACCTTTCTAAATGCCGAAAAACGGGTTTTCGTACAACAATTTCGAGTAACATTTTCTACCTTCAGAACATTACTAATTAAAAAAAAAACATAAAAATGATTAATATGTATGCGCTCTTACGTGTAATATTCAAATCCATCACAATTTTCTTCAAGATAGACTCCAAAAAAAAAATCACCTAAAATGCTGAAATACCACTATATGCCACGCCTTTAACCGTCTTATTGTTTAACCATGTTACCGAAAATCTATATTTTCTATTTCTACTTCCAGAATTATATACTCGTATGTACCAAATTTTACGTCGATTCATTTCCTTTCATGATCTAGATACCCCGAAACGTAAAGAGATGTAAAGATCTCGGAGTGTGACTTTTTCTAATAAGGCAAGTGAAGAGAAACAAAAATAAATATTTAGGTAATCAAACTGATATTTACATAGATTATAAGTAACATTATAAATTATTGCTAGTAAAAATCTTTATTAACCGTTTATTTTTGAAAAACAAATAGTAAGAAATATTATTTATTTAATAAAAATTGCTTACAGGCAATCTCAAATGACCTAAGATTCTCTATATTTAAATAATTTGGAATTACATTATAAGGTTTAGAAATTTGTTTTGAGAATAATTTTTTAAATTGTTCAGTTTTATGAATATGATTAAGGCAACTTCTATATCAGAGATTTAGTTATGAACGTCGGATCTCAAGGTAATTTTTCTGTAATAAGTAAGTAGCAGTCCATGTAAAAAAAAATATGAAACAAATATACTCCATGCAGTAAACATCTATCACCATTTATTTAACTCTCCCAAAAAAATTAATTTATGAGAAATATAATTTCTTTTGTGAAGAACAAATAGTGAACGCAGATGCGAATTTTGTATCACTTGAATACGTCAGTTATCGAATGAGTTTATTAAACACCTATGCACAGAATCACACATTATAGTTTATTTAGAATATCATTTGTATATCAACTTCGAATTGAAATATGCTTAACGAATAGCCACATTAACATGTGATCAATATTTTAAGTTGAAACCTATTTTAAGGCTTAAATTTCTAGAACAATATCTCGTTATTAGCCTTAATAATAATGAGTGGCAAATAGTGTCCTCGAACTTTGGCAATTGCCCTTTTAAGTTTAAAAAAGCAATAATTATGTGAAAAAGTATTATTAATGACATCAATATGTCAGTTACTTAAAACTTCAGTATATCGTCAGTCACTCTTAAAAGATAGATTCATAGCTATGCCTCGATCTAAAGCCTGACTGAAAAATTTAGCAGAACAGAAAATTTCTTAATGGAGTTACCTTTCCATAGCCTCCTCAAAATCTTTGAAAGAGCAAGAAGGATACTTATAAGTCCAAAATGTTTATGGTCACTTGGATTTGTAATTATAGTCAAGGGCAATATCAATTGCATGCTTTCAATAATTAGGAAGGAAGATCACAGATTTGTAAGCAGTAATTAACAACGTAAATAACAAAAGGTATTCTGGATGGATTAGCCAAGAGTAAATTTTAATGTCACAGACCAGAAATATGTTTTTTAATGTGCCGAACACCAGACCAGATCTCTTGTGTGTTTTCGAGGTCGCTGAAAACGAATTCATTTTTTCCTGACCTCAAAAAATGCTATGCTACCTGTATAACCATAAAACTAGAGGGAAATGTGGATCATATGAATCAGATGACAAGATAAGTGAGCCAAACCAGTAGACTCATATAACCCTGTAACGCCACCGCCCCCTAACTCCTTACCTTTGAATCCAATAGCCCTATAGCCCTATAACCACCAAACCCTCACCGCGTAGACCCCTATAACCTCAGGCGTGCAGACTTCTATGTAACCACAAATTCCTGGGCTTGCAGACTCATATAACCCGATAACCCCATAGCCCTATAACCTCATACCCTTGAACCGAATAACACAGTAATCAAATAACCACATAACCCTGGGAGTACAAATTTCCATAGAACCAGGTGAGCAGATTGAGATATGTATGTATGTATATATATATATATATATATATATATATATATATATATATATATATTATATATATATATATATATATATATACCGGGTGACACAGCCAACATGTAACACCCTGACTTCAACTCTCTTATTTTTAATAGAACCCTGTACATTCTTTTATCAATTTCAATTCGCTTTGAAATTCTCTTTCCAACAATGTATTACAACTTGACATTGGTTTGACAGATGACCGGCAAAAACTGATTTAAACTCTTAGACTTGGCGGCTATGGCGGATATACTAGCATTTTTTTGGTTCGTTTTATCTCACTTTGGAAAGAATTTAAGACTATCCATTTATCGCGCCATTTCCGTGAGTCTAAGTGGCTCCTACAAAATTTAATGTTTTACATTCAGTTACAGAATTTTCTCTTTAAATAATGATCAATATCACCGAAATTAAGAAAGGAACACATATTTTTAGTGTTCCGTACGAAACACTAATAAGATCACTTCGGTGTCTGTCTGTCTGTCACACCCGATTTTCTCCGAAACTATTTGTCATAGAAAGTTGAAGTTTGGTAACAATATAGAGATTGATAGCCTCATCAGAGCCAAGTAGTTTTGAAAGTTAAATTTTAACTTAAGGGGTTAGTTTTGGGGGGTGAAATTGGAAGGGGAATAAAATTTTTTTACTAGGTCATCGAGTGTGAAATGAAAGGTTGTGGAAACACGAGTAAAAAATATACATACAATGTAATACTTGCGCGCACTTTTCTTTGTATTATTTTTAAAAAATCGCGAAAAATCGCTGTCAACCCGCCTTATCTCGAAAAGAACTTATCAAAAAAATTTTGAAAAAATTCTGGATTATTCTCCACGGGGCACAGTGTGTCGACTAGTACAAGTTAGCTGGACAAAATTATTTTTTCGCTTATCTCAATTGTTTATGTATATTCTAGGCATATTAAGTTATTTTAAGAAAAAATTCATCGCGTTGGTTTTTTTTATGGGCGTGGCTAATTTTTTCCCCTAAATTAGTCAGCTACGCAGACATATTTAACGATAATTCGGGAACAACTTGTCAGATTTTTATAAATAAAACATTAAAAAAATGCGTAACAAAATTTTATTAAAGTTGATTGAATATTATTTTATTCTATCTTTTATCGTTTTGGAGTTATTTAGAAATTAATGGAGAGAAAAAAATTTTTTTTCGTGTAAAATTCATTATTTTTTTCGGTAAAAAAGCGCAATAACAAAAGAAAAACAAAACATTATTTTTGTTTTTGTTTATGTTTTATTTAATAAGGCTTGCAAATTTATTTCAGCACGAGTTTCTGTTATAGCAATGTGCTCCTCTGCAGGGTAACAGGCCTGTTTCGACTTTTTTAAACTAAAATATGACGGAAACGCATTATGCCCCGCCTTCATGGACCACTTCCTAGTTTGTTTGTAAGAATGCGTTGTTGACTTAGAATCTATATAGTAAGCTAAGGCTTAGTCACTACTTAATTGCCTAGGATTAACGGAACTGGTATTTTTAGACTTAATAATATTATCTGGGCTCTCACTAATGTCTCTAATCACATTGGCAATTTTCCTTTGCCCTGCTGAACGCACAGCAATTTCGGCAGCAGTCACCAATTCACTGACACTTCGGGATTCTACGAGATCCACGACGCGACGTTTCTTCGTCTTAAACGACGATTCCTCGAAATCTTTGCGAGGTCTTCCTGCAGGAGTCACATTCTCACTTGATG
>CM032454.1:99839906-99977117 GCA_019049505.1 Pachyrhynchus sulphureomaculatus | reverse complement strand
TAAAAATGTAGCAGATAAGGCTAAATGTAAACAAAAAGTACGACTCATGCTAATTTCCTTAAATTGAAACCAAGTAAGCTTCTGCGAATTATTCTAAAAATAGAAATGACGTGATAGCCAAAGTGTTGTAAATGGTCTGATAGGTCACACAATAGATAAGAAACGGTCAAAAATACCTGATGAGGAGTTGCTTTGAATGCATACAAGTGTAGTAAAATTGTTTTATTTGTCAAAAATAGTAAAATAAGTATGAAATAGTTTAAAACGATGATTATTTGGATTCGATTGAAATGTTGTTGTCTAAATGGTCTGTTGGGTCACACACAATAGATTAAGAAAGTTCAAAAATTGCTGATAATAAAGGTTAAAATGTGTTGAGAAATGCAAATAATTGAAAGACCAAGAAATTTTTACGGTTATTTGGTTGTCGTAACGTTAAATGTAAACGTAAAAGTTGTTTGTTCTCAAAAAGTTCCTACTATTAATTATATTGATGTATGAAATGAGCTTAAATTAGTCTGGTTGGACCTCGTTAAAATGTTGTGTGAACTCGTTTGTTATATGAAAGCAAAAGTTAAAAAAAACACATTGTCAAGAATAGTAAAATAAGTACGAAATGAGCTTAAATGAATCTCAAACAACGAGTTTTTGGATTCAATGGTTTGAACTCGTTGGCTTGTAATAATAGTAAAATTTTAAATGAGCCAAGCCTTTTACCGTATTTCGTTGTCGTAACGTTAAATGTAAACGTAAAAGTTGTTGTTTGTTCTTAAAAAGTTAGATTTGTTGAGCCTAGATTAGTATAATTTGGCCTCGTTGGATTGTAATAATAAAAGTAAAATATACATGTGTTTTAAATGAGATGAGCCTAGCCTAGCCTAGCCTAGTTTGAACTCGTTGTATTTTGCTATATGGGGTGAAGATGAGAGCGAGAGAGAGTTAAATACATAAAAACACACAAGTATGAGCACACAGATTTAATAAATATATTAATACCAATGAATAAAACTCGTTGAAATGGTATACAAAAACAAAAGAGCCTCGTCTAATTTGATTAAATCTTTACAACTACTATAAATGCCTTAAAAAGGAGTAAAATTTGAATAACTAATGACTAAAATACTTTAAAAGTACAAAATATCTATAAAACAATATAGTTTACTAATAACAAACTAAAATCTTAAGATGTAAATAATAAGTTGTCTGGATACGAAATGATACCAACAAAAAACCAGTTGTTATAAAATTAAATGAAAGTTCAACAAATTTGATAAGAAAAGGTTAAAATTAGTTGGTAAGAAGTAGATTCGAATGCATTGAGAATGTAATAAAACAACATTTTAGATTTACCGTATTTAGTTGTCGTAAAGTTAAATGTAAACGTAAAAGTTGTTTTTCAAAGTACAAATTGCAATTTAATAACTATATAAATTCGAGAGTTCAACAGAAACAGATAAGAAAGGTTAAAATTTGTTGATAAGAAGTAGATTCGAATGCATTTGAGAATGTAATAAACCAACATTTTAGATTTACCGTATATCGTTGTCGTAAAACGATAAATGTAAACGTAAAAGTTGTTTGTTCTAAAGTTACTTGTAAAATGTATAAAGTACAAATAACTATATAAATTCGAGAGTTCAAAAAAAACAGATAAGAAAGGTTAAAATTAGTTGATAAGAAGTAGATTCGAAATGCATTGAGAATGCAATAAGTTAAAGACCAAGAAATTTACGGTATTTTGTTGTCGTAACGTTAAATGTAAATGTAAAAGTTGAAAGTCTGTAAATGTAATATCAATATTATTTGTCTAAAAAGCAAACAGGAAAATTTGAATAACTATGAATTGTTTAAATTATTGACTTACTTAAATACTAAAAAGTACAAAATATCTATAAAACAATATAACTAACTAAAATCTTAAGATATAAATAATATGTTGCCTGGTACGAAATGATACCAACAAAAACCAGTTGTTATAAAATTAAATGAAAGTTCAACAAATTTGATAAGAAAGATCAAATATTTGTCGATAAGAGGATGTAAAATGTACTGGATAAAGTATAAATTGCAATGTATAATATGCTTTAATAATAACTATATATTTGACTAGAAATATTAAATATGTATAAATGAGAGAGAGTTCAGTAAAAACAGATAAGAAAGGTTAAAATTAGTTGATAAGAAGTAGATTCGAATGCATTGAGAATGCAATAAGTTAAAGACCAAGAAATTTACGGTATTTGGTTGTCGTAACGTTAAATGTAAACGTAAAAGTTGTTTGTTTTCAAGTTACTACTACTTAGTAATTCTGATATTTGTATAAATCAAAATTTGTTTCCAAAAAAAATAGGAATCCAAAAAACTTTGGAACTGCTGTTGTTGTTGGTAAAAGATATATTTCTTAGTTAAATGTGAGAGTTCTTTATTTCCAACAATTTCTATAATTATATAGTAGTTTTTACATTGGATAATGCACAATGCCATGGATTAATATCTTTATGAAAAATAACATTCTGGAATCATTTTAAATTGACTTAATTTAGGTTCTTGTCGAATGGGAATATTGTGTATATAGTCCTTATTTAAGAATTTCTTTAAAATATTCACTTTTGCATTTCCTTTGACGTAAATTCGATACGGAGTTTGATAAATTATCAATACATCTTGTAAAATGTGTTCGATATCGTTTATTTCCACAAATCCATTTTCCCAACATAAACCATGATATTTTTCTGACCAATCAATCAATTTTTGATCTTCAGCAGTAGATATCATAGTTCTTGAGAATGGTGGTTTTTAAATAAATAATTTGCACAACGAATACCATCATAAATTGCCAACTCTTTGATTACATATCCAAAAGAGCAATTATATCCTTGAATATCAATAAACACATCTGATTCAATCATATTGAATGATCTATCGAATGACTAAAAAACTAATAAAACATAAGTATATATTAATTTTTTTGATGTATGTCTTTCTCTAGAGATAGTTTCTCCCCAGGATTTATTTGTTATTTTTGCATTAGTTACTTTAAATATATGAGTTTATTAGGTAAGTGGTAATTTTCCAAATTAAACTGTTTTGTTGCATTTATACTGATAAACATGTGTAATTAGTATATATTTCTAAAAAATCAAATGCGTATCGGTTGACTAATAGACTGTATTTAATTATAAACACAAGTCTTATGCCGATCAATTACAATTTTATTTGTTGTGTAATTCTCACTAGTTTGAAAACAAAAAAATATGAACTTTTTCATAGTCGACTTAATAGATGATGATATATCATTAGACATGTTGTATGTGTTACTAAAAGAGTTCTTCAAGTGAGTATATTTTACTATTCACCTTTCTAAAATTTTACTTGTTTCTTGTCTAACATATTATTATTGATTTTCAGAGATATTTTGTTTGAAATAAGAAGAGGACAGAACACGATTCATGTGTGTTTGGAGGAACCGACACGAGAAGAATGAGAAGAATTTTATAAGTTACCTGTGAAATTTGTTTTTTATGATAAAAATTCTTAGGTAGTCTCTTAAATAAATACAAAAATATCATATAAACATTGTTTTATTTTATAACCAAATTAACAAATTACTAGCTTAAACTTATGAATATATACTAATAGATAAATCTTAAAAACTAATAATAGATAAATCTAATACAGTTTGTACTACAATAGATACAATTTTTAGAGGTACAACAACAAACATATAGGTAAATAAAAATAATTTATTCAGAATCGGAAGAATCTGAATAGACTAAATTTCTAATACATCTATTAAAATCGGCAATTTCAATATCTGTTTGAGGTTGTGCACAATATTGTCGTCCACCTAAAAATTTTTTTTGGGTGGTGGGTATTTTATATTTTCCCGAAGAACCAAAATTGTTGGATTTTCTGATAAAAACTCCTCTTTAGACTTGTAGTATTTCTTTCGATCGAGGCATTTACCAAAGGACATATAATTAATTGAGCAATTTTTCGATACTTTTCCAATAAAATATTTTCATCCGATATAAAATAAATAATTAGAGGCCCATTATAGGTTGCATCTACGATGCCTGTTCGTATAGTTCCTATAGCATTCGTAGAGGATCTTGCAACAATTTGTCCGTAGAATCCTATAGGAATATTTACCTTCTCAATCAGTTCAATCTTTGTGGCTTTCCCTGCGGGACAAAATGTATCCTGTTTAAGACAAAGATCGAAACCTGCATCTGATTTATAGGCTTTCCAACAAGAATTATTTCCCGGAATAATTATATTCGAGTTGTCGTCGTCGTTGTCTCAATATTTGAATTGCTCTTTCTATACGTACATACAAGTCGGAAAAATAAGCTTTATTATACATTTGTGGATAATGGGGTAAAAAGACATATTTGTTGAAAATGTTGTATTTGGACAATAAAGTGAAAAATTTAAATTGAGTCTTTACATATTTTATGGCTGAACTTAAATCTAGCTCTTGTCGTTGCATAATTTTCCAAACAATGTCCTTAATATTGGACTTATTAGGGATAATAATTACCGATGGAAATTGTTCAAATATTTCTGTGGGAATTTCCTTTATATATTGATATTCTTTTCATCAAAATTTTCCATCGAGTCAAATATTAACGAAAAATACAATTGAGATAGTGGTGAACGTTCAAATAGAGATTTCTCAGTTTCTTTTTCTTGTTGTTGTTGCATTTTATTCACAATTGTTAACGTGTACAGGTTTTGTCTAAAAGATTTTAATGATTCGCTACTATTTTGTTCTTTAACAGCATTATAAAGGTGTACATTTGAATATCTATTGAGAAAATTGAGTTGTCTCATATGTGTAAGACCATCCAAAAATATACTTTTAGCAAGTGTAAATTTGTCCTTGTTTTTAGTAGTAGTAGTAGTAGTAGTACTAGTAGTGGGAATTGTTGCATCCATATCAATCATTAGAATAGATGATGATGATGTAGGCATAGTAGATTCACCGTTTAAAGATGCAGACGCCATACTGCAAACAACAATTCGAATTAGATATGATGTGGTTTGTATAAAACCCGTTAAACTCACCTGATTAAGTAATTACACACACAAAACAAAAGAACTATATAAATATATATGTTGTGAGAGGAAAGCGCTGACAACTATTGCTTGTATTTACCAATTCAATATTTTTATAACAACAAAATCCCATAAAAATGTACGAGCGAGAGAGTTTAGATAAGAAAGGTTAAAATTTACCAGATAAGGAATAGATTCAAATACATTGAATGTACAATATAAATAACATAACTCGTGCTTTATGCAATGATAAAATTAAATTGTAGTATTAGCAGTATGTAGTTAAAAATAACAAAAACAACTTGTACTGAAAAAGGTTTTATTATAAAATACACAAGTATAGAAGAGAATAACTTAAGATTATAATGATTTAACAACAACAATTCTCAAGTTCTTGTTGATCAATGTAGGGTTTCATTTCATGTAAAAAGCGGGACTGATTCCTCGTTGTGAAATTTTTGAATAAATGTCCAATTAACTTGTTCTTTATGTCGACGGATAAAATCTTCAGTCAAGTTTCGATGGATACTAATTGCATTCCAATCTAACATTCCGGCAAATTCCGTCATAAATCGTTCGTTTAATTGTTGATATTGGGAGATGAGTTGCCAATTGACTTTATTGATACAAGTTCGTATTAGATCTTCGTCTAAATGTTGTTTTCGTGATACGATATTCCAATTGACAAAATCTTGAAAATAAATGATAAATTTCACTGGTAAATCGGGAAAATTGGATATTTCATTCCACCAAGCTCTTAGACAAGCCATTATTTTATAATATATGTATGTGTCAATAGCAAGCAGAGAGAGATATATAAATAATATGATTGTATTGTTGATGTATGTTTTTATATAGTTTTGAATAACAGGAATCTGATGAAATTTATCTGTTTCCTTGTCTTGCAGCAGCAGTTCTCTCTCTCTCTCTCGATTCCTCGTCCTTCTTTGCCAAAGGAAAGAAATTCAGCAGGTACGTGTTTTGCTCCATCGGTCTCTTTGATTCGATCTTTGACCACACATGACAAACATTTTTGATTTCGTATTTCACTTTCACCTTTACATTGTGGACATTTAACTCATACAATAACTGGCATTTTTGAAATGAATGATATGATGTGTGGTATTAATTAAATGTTTTCTACAAGTATCTTTATCTCTCCCTAGTACTACTACTATTACTATTTGTCGTAGTCGTCGTCGTAATTGATAGAATCATGGAAATTAGGCTATTTTTCCCATATACATAATTAATTAAACAATATGTACAATATTTGCGTATCGATATCGTAACTCGATCTCGATAGTAACTATTTATAGTTTTGTTAACTTTACATCCACATTTTAAACAGTTAAAGTATACATTTTCCATATTTTATTTCTATGTATTTCAAGCAACAAGAGGTTCTTATTATTAGTCTTTTCGGGAGGAAAACTATCTCTATAAAACAGAAGCTAAATAAATTTTTGGTTCATTTTAATAAATTAAATCATTCGCTCATAATGTCCACAAAAACAATGTTCTCTACTTATCTATTGTTAAACTCTTTGTTTACAAATGTTGTTGTTCAAAGTACAAACAACTACAATGATGACGTCATCATCAATAATTCTTGTAATCAAAATTATGAATATTTATTAGAGGATTATCATTCACTTTATAATATCAGTTAAAACTTGTATCAGGAATGTATTAAATCACTGGACAATTATATGGATTTATACGATAATGAACAAGCTGTTAATGATATTTGTATGGGAAAAATTCGAGAATACGAATACCTGGCTGCGAATTTAACAATGTCGTTAAATTATACGAAACATATTGCTCTGCTCAAGGAAAATATAAAATTGGAATCGGATTTGTATTTATTGAGAACCAATCTAACGGAAACATTGCAAATTTGTCAAGAAAAACACAAAGTAGCATATGTCGTAATTGCCGATTTAAAAGAGGAAATGGAAAATTTTAAAAGTAATTTGACCGATCTGACTCGTGAAATCTATCAGTTAGATAACGATTTGTCAAAATGTCAAAAGGATTTAAAACAACAGAGGAAAGATGAAACGAAAATTTTCGTAAATCTAAAAGACTGTTTAGAACGAGAAGAAGTACTTTTGGAAACGAAAGACAAATATATTATTCGATTGTCGACGTGTAGAAAAAATAATAGAAAACTACGAGGAGGAGGAGAAAGTTAAAAAAAAAAAAACACACATAGATCATTAGTCTTAACTTGTACTTGACCGGTTATTTGGTGCATTTGAACTACTACTGTCATTGCATAGTAATACAACTTATCTTACGATTAATGATTGTAGATTATTATCTTTATTTGTAATAGAAACAACATAATTTTGTGTGCTACTCTTGACATCTTACTAGTCTGCATGGAATTTTTTACTTATTTATGTAGTGGTTCTTGGAGAGAAACACACAGGGTTCCATGTGCAAATCATCAAAGACCTCGAACTCGAATACGGGTTTATTGTAACTAATGTGCTCGTATAACTATGTGGTATCTTCTTGAGGAATAATAATAATTTAACAAATCAGTATCTTAGAAATAGTCTTAGAAATAACAACAACAACTGCTGCTACTACTAACAAACATGAATTTTACTTATTTATGTAGTGGTTGTTGGAGAAAATCAAAAAGTATACCTTTTCAACCACATATAGCTCAAGTAAATTTAATCATTAGACGTAACAATGTTGTTCAACAACTTCGACCTCGTCTCAGACTACAAGATTATTGTTACAAGTGCGAACGCACGACTATTTTGTATCTTATCGAAGAATAAACTAAAAATTTCTTAGTATATAATTAGTTAATATTTAGTACTTGTGTATTTAAAATTGTATCCAGTTATAAAATAGACGATATGTTTAAGTAATAACATGTTTTTTATTAGAGTTTACTAAAAAAATAATACAAATAAATAACATCTTTATTCAACTTCTATCCAAATACATTTTGTATTATATACATATTTACCAAAAATTTATGAATGTATTTTTAAGTTAATTTTTCTTGGGTTTTGAAAGCCATACACCCTTTGTTGTAGATGATGATGATGATGATTCATTTCGGTCCCTTACAGATCTATATTGATTATATAAACTTTCCTCATTAGTAAATTGTTTCTTGGCTTCACTTTCCAATTTGTCCTTTTGTCTTTCCAAAGTATCTTTTGGTATATAGCCTAGACTACGTACAGTTTGCCATGAAGCTTTTTTGTAATATCGAGTACAATTGGAACAATAAGTATTCTGATCAGAATGTTTTATGACCCAAATAGGTTATATTACTTTGACATGAAGGACATTTCCAACATGTTGATGACGACGACGATCATGAGGAATCCATTCTTAATCGATTTCTATCTCGTTTTCTACTAAACACACATTCAAAAACCTCTTTTTGATATAACGAATCAAGTCAAATTTAAGATTATTTTATTTTACTCCTACTACCTAATTCATTTTCAGTATCTACATAAAATGATATCCTAAGAGATGAATAACTAAATACTTATATTGTTTTCACATGTATCCTATATCTAACTATATAAAAGGAAAATACTTGAGCAAATCATAAGAACAAGGAAATATCAAATAAAATAAAGTAAATGTTTTTTTTGTTTTTTCAATTTATTTGTTTATAAGGTATATAGATTATTTAAAATATAATTTTTCACTTTAGGATATTTTTCTATTGCTTCTTTAAATGTTATCTCCTCTTCTTCATTCGAGGCTTCAACTTTTAGGTATTTAGCAGGTATCATCCATGCAATGTCCTCTATTTTAGTTGGTGGAATCTCTTCATCCACATACACATAGACTTGGTCATTTTGTATACATATGTGTTGAACACCACGTCTGAAATAAATATATACACACATGTTGTAATAAAACAATACAAACAGAATTTAATTTTTAGTATGTCCTTTTCATTTTAAAATATATGTCTTTGTTATGAGAGATGTATATTGGATAACGTTAAGAAAATTCTTTGTTGTAAAATTTACTCCAACACCAAAATATATAATAAAAAACAAAATACTCAGTTGAATAAATTTTTCAATAAAATATATAACATATTGGTGGAAAGAACCTTTACATTTTCGGTTTTTTAAGATGTATAAAACCATTTTTTATTTTACAACTACACACAGAGATGTAATTTAACTCAGAGTAGGAATTTTAATGCATCACGCCATTTGATATTTGGAAAATTTATGTGACTAGTTAGAGCAATAAATTATCAAATTTTTACTAATATGTTGTTTACTTAAAACCTTATCAGACAACATTAGTTTACATATTTACGTATCTTTTGGAATTTTTAATAGACTAATTGACTCTCATGACGACTGTATATGATGTGATTAAATCCCCTATATAATAGGTGTATAGAATGGTATTAAAAGCAATACAAAATTCATTCGTCTAATCGTTACTTAATAATATTCTAAATAATACTAATAATAATGATGCTTTTTAATGAAGAAAAAATTATGCCAACAAAGTTATTAAACGAAATAAAGAATTACTAAGACTACTGGAATTAAGGGAAATGGAAATTGCTGAAGAAGAAGAAGAAAATTTACCCTTAAATATATTAAGAGAAAGATTACAACAAACTGTTCAAGTTGAGAATGATGATGATGATGATGATGAAAATGATGATGATGAATCCCGCTGAGTATATTAAAACAAAAGTGGTTAAAGGAGAAAAAGGATGAGGAGGAAGAGATGATAATAGTTAGTGACCAATCAGGGAGTGAAATGGATGTGGATGATGATGATAGATTACAATGCAGATGAGGAGGATGATAATAAATATTTAAGTTGGGAGGATGTAATTAAATTAGGATATCAGATATTATAGCTTAGATTTTAGGTATTTTGTAATATAAATGTTTTTTTTAAGAAGAAAATAAATATTTCTCTCGTATAAAACTTTTGTTTAATATTTTAACATTAAAATCTCTAGAGACCTAACTATTTTTATTCTATTCACTACAAATATTATAAAAAAAACAAAAATAAGAGTAAGATTGAAATCAATTCAGTTAAACAAGGAAAATACATATCATTTTTCTCTATATTGAGTCAATTCTGACTTGTTTTGTGGAGACAAAGACATATTATATATGTATGTGTGCTTTGTAAAAGTTGTATTAGTTGTAAAGTAACTGTGACACGATGAAGTTGGCTGCTCTCGATATTCAGAGATTTAACTTTTTATTTGCTGCCGATGATGCTAATCATGATGTGTATGTGGAAGAATTCCATGCTAAAAAAATTACGATATCAAATTGTTTACAGACAAGTCATTATGTATTGAAACCGAAAATACCCTTTGCTCAATTATCTCGACTCAATAAAAGAGCTGTTTGTAAGGCTGAAAAGGAACATGGTTTACGATATTCTTCCGGCCATGTAAATTACAATCAAGTTGGAGAAATTTTAGATAGAGTATTGGACAATATTGATGTATTTTATGTAAAAGGAAAACATGTTTTTCGATTCGTTCAAGACAACATTGCTGCTTCTAATATGCATACTAATCCCAATTTCAAGATGATCGATATAGATACTTTAAATGTATGGAACATGCCAACATTTAAAACTACAAAACCTTCCTGTTTAGATCATAATCTAACCTATAATGCTAAAGTTCAATGTAGTACTACAAATTGTATGACACTATTGACATGGCTTTCGATATTCATCCCATAATGTATATCAACATCAAAAATCAGTCTGTATTAATAATAATAATAAACTTTTAAGGAATTTTTCGTAAAACAATGTTAACTGAATAATTTGTATAAAAATTATTGAAAGAGCGAGTTTAATAAATATTTTCAATTCAAACATGTGTGTTTTATTATTATTATTAGTAGACAGAAGAAATCATTTCGTATTTGAAATACCAAAAGTAGTAAGAATATAAGGACTTTATTATTATACTAGAAAAACAAAACATCAAATATTTAAGGATACAAGGACTTTATTAGGACAAATATACATATATCTATTACTTAAAAACTAAACAAGAATTATCAAGGAGTTTCTACTGGTTGCCTCTTTGTTCTCGTTGTTGTTGGTATTCTCGTTCACCAATCGGTCGCGGAATTATTGATTGTACATATTTATCTATACGATCATGTGTACCAGTCTTCCAGATATCATGGCATTTCGAATGCATTCTTTGTTGTTGTTGACCCACTGAACGATATAACAGATCGTTATCACGAACACCACAGGCTATACATCCTCCATTTTGATATAAACCGACTTCACTTAACAATTTACCTGGTAAGTTGGGAATGTGGAATCTTTGGCACAATGATACTACTCAGTATATATCACCACTACACCAAACACTTATTTTTGCACTCGACGCGCGTTTCGCTAATCATGTTAGCTTCATCAGGAGCGATGATTGAAGCTAACATGGTTAGCGAAACGCGCGTCGAGCGCAAAAATAAAGTGTTTGGTGTAGTGGTGATATATACTGAGTAGTAATTTACCAGGTGTTAAGTCGACAGCATCACGATTAATCCAAAGTCCATTTCTTTTTGTTACTACATATACTTGATCTCGTTGTTGTTCTCGTTGACGTTCTTCACTCATTGTTTATTTGATTTTATGTGTATCAAATACTGACTACTAACCAGTCACAACATATCCATTTTAATATACATATCCCTTCTCAATGGTATAAGAACCTTATCAGTTGATCATAGGAGAATCTCAGTATAACATTTATTAAATTGTCAAAGATTTTATCTTACTTGCAAAATATAATGAATTTATTCAGTCAAGATGATTTAGTATATAAAACTTGTAGAAGAATTGATGATTTTGTCAAGAAATTATCATGTTGTTGTTGTGAAACAAGGATTTGATTAATATCTTATCGAGAATATTTAACACCTTTTATCGATCGCAAACAAGTTACAACAAATAATAATTTAGAAACACATTACGTATCATGTGTATGGTGACATCCTGGAGTTCGAGAAGGACCCGATATATGTGAATGTTTCCACATTCGTATGGTACTAAAACGTGTCAATGAAGAATTGTCATCTTTGGTGACATCAAACAAATACGTACAATGTAGTATTCATTGCAATCATAATAAGAATAATAATAAGTTAATTGATCAAATATCTAAACTAGTTGTAAATCTATTGAGCTGTATTAAAAACTAAATTTTAATACAATGTTAAATAAATGATAAATGGTTATCTAAATATATATATATATATATATATATTATATATATATATATATATATATATATATATATATATATATATTTATAGAACTCGAATAAATATAAAATTGCTTTCTCTGATACTTTTTTAAATAAAATTTTCTTATCTACCTTTTACACTACATACACATTCAACCTACCAATATAACAATTTTCTTATCATGTTACGCCTACTTTCGTGCAACGAGACCAATCAAAACTGATCTAAACTAATGCAACTTCTCCTCTAATGAAAGTTTACGAAGTTTTTAATGAAGTTAAGGTACCCTGCTAAAATAAGCGCTATTGAAATACACACTATTTCGGTACGGAAAACCATTTACCGTTATGATATAAACACAAACATTTACAGACATCTAACCTTGCCTTCTACTATAAGGACTTTTGACAATATACTTTTCAACCCCTGTTTTCAACAAAAACAATCCACATTTACACGAATAAGGACCTTTTACATACTCATTTAGGCCTTTTTCAACAATTTTCAAATAAAAATACCCGTATTATTATGAATAAGGACCTTTTAACCACCTTTTACCACCCTTTCACACATTTTACACAAAAAACAATAAGGTCTTTTTGGTTACACCCTGTATAGGAAATATATTGTTACAAAACAACTTATCCGGACGATAAACACGCTTTTTCAAATGCCAGGGCTATTTCACCATTCCACCTTTTTGCCTGAATTCAATCAAAAAATAACGTAACGGACCGAGAAAGTTTAACGTTACGACAACGGTCATAGACATTCAGCTCCCATTTAAATCTATGCTAAAAAAAAATAACGTATGGTTACAAAATTGCAGACAGGGTTTGTCGTTACACGGTCACAGAACTCCGCTTGTTATACTACTTATTTATATATATATATATATATATATATATATATATATATATATATATATATATATATGTATATATATATATATATATATATATATATATATATATAATATATATGTTGGTCGAAATTTTTGTTTAAAGAAAAAATTTTATTTTTTGTGAATAGCAACTGGTTCAAAATTTATTGAATTTGAGTGACACATATTGCTCGAACCCTAACCTCAAATAAATTTATTGTTTAAATATCGAAGAAAAACTTAAGAAACTATAAAATGTTTAACATATTTTTGGTGGTTATTTCTCGTTTCTTATGTTCCTTCATATTCAACGACTTTTCTAACCATATTTAACGTTTTTGAGGTCGCGAGCAATGTCACATTTTAAAAATTCAAAATTACGGATCTAATATGGCAGGCGAAAACTCGAAATTAGTTTAATTTCTTCTTATTCAACCAAAGATTTTAAAATTTAGTATCCAGGAGTTTTTTGAGTTACTAATTATGTGTTTAAAGTTAGGTTTTAAAAATTCAAAATGGCAGATCCAGTATGATGGCTAAGAATTTTAAAAATTGCTTTCTTTTCAATCAAATATTCTAAAAATTAGTATTCAGGGATTTTTTGGGTTGTTTGTTCCGCAAATAATAGTCAGTTTAGTCAAAGTTGTTCTAGTTTTGAAAAATTGGCCAATCTTGTTATGCTATTGAGTTATTTCGGAAGTATATGACGCGAAACTTCTTCTTTTTAGGAACGGATATTAATAGTCATGATAACGTGCCATGAATTTGAAATTTTTGAAGGATTTAAATTTACAAATAATCAAAAAGAACAATTATTAACTTCCAAAAATCCCATTTTTATCGAGTAACGCTATTGCTGAATGTAAAGAATAGAACAATTTTACGCAAAAATATAATAAACTTGACCTAACTAGGTAGCCTACACAACCGATAGGTAAATAACCTAACCTAACAATGGTAGGCTACTGTGGTGTACGCTGCCTTTATTTAAGTTAGGTTTATTTCCTTTCTGTTGTATACGCTGCCTTTTGTTAGGTTAGGTTAATTTACTTTTGTCTTAGCTGCTTTTAGTTTGGTTAGTTTTATTTCCTTTACATTGTATAGGCTGCGTTTTGTTAGTGTTCATTTATTTCCTCTCTTTTGTGTAAGCTGGTTTTGTTAGGTTAGGTTTTTTTCCTTTCGTAACTGGTTCTAAAGAATGTCATAGGTCTTTGAACCGATTTGAAAAACTACAGACAAAACCTAAATATACCCAAGATTGACTAATTTCTCAAAACTAGAACACTTTTGGCCGAAGTAACTAATTTTTACGTACCTAGCAACCCAAAAACCCGTACATTCCATCTTTCAGAATATTTGGTTGAAAAAAACAGGATTTAACTAAACTTAAAAATCTTCGGCAGCCATATTGGATTTACCATTTTGAATTTTTTAAACCTAAATGTGAATACATAATTATTAACTCAAAAAACCCCTGGATACCAAACATCAGAATATTTGGTTGAATAGGAACAAATTAAACTAATTTGAGTTTTCGCCAGTCATGTTGGATCCGCCATTTTGAATTTTTAACATGTGACATAGGATTAGTAACTAGCGACCCCAAAAACGTTAAATATCGTTGGAAAAGTTGTTGAATATGAACGAACATAAGAAATAATCAAATATATATATATATATATATATATATATATATATATATATATATATATATATATATATATATATATATATATATATAAATTTTGGGTCTATTATTTTCAAAATAAATCATGCAGGATTTCTTTCCTATTGAACCACGAACATTTATCAACAAAAAAAAAATCAACCCGGATGAAAACTGCGACCTGCAGAAAATTTTGAAACAATGCATGTTTAAATACTCCAGTGTACGGCGTCTACACTTTGAGATTGCTTTTTAATACTGGACGGGGACGGAGAAACAAAGGACAACGAACTGGGGTACCTCGGGTGCGTTAAGCCCATAGTCTCGAATGTTTCCAAATGAAAGAGGAAGACATTCCAGAAATCGCTTTTAGCACGGGGGAAAAGAACGTTATTCTCAGACTCTGGACTAAAAAACGCACCAACTACTTTCATTAGGATTACAAAACGAAACAGTCCTTGTATATCTGGATGACATCATCATATATAACACTAATCTACGAAAACTGAAAAATTAAAAATCATTGTCACCAGATTAGTTAAGTAGAAATTTAAAATACAACTAGATAAATCTGAATTTTTTAAAAAAAAAGTTCAATATTTAAGATATATTGTATGCAACGGAGGTGTAAAACCAAACCCAGATAAAATATTTCGAATAAAGACCTTTCATATTCTAAAAACTAATAAGAAAATTAAATAGTTTTTAGGATTTACAGGTTTATCGACGATTTATAAAATATTTCCCTAAAACTACGAAACCTTAAACTCTTTGTTCAAAAAAAGATTCTAAGATAGAATACGCCAACGATTTTATAAATACTTTTGAACATTGTAAACCATTGCTGATTAATGCATCAATTTCACCATACTTTGGTTTTAAAAATCATTTTTATTAACAACAGATGCGAGTAATTTTGATATAGGTGCAGTATTATTTCAAAGGACAATTCCCAATGACAAATCGATAGCTTGAGTATCTCGATCCATTAAAGTGTCGGAAATCAGATATTCGTAAATAAGGCAAATATTAGCCGTAGCCTGTTAATATTGTCTTCCGTATTTATTCGCTAGAAAATTGTACATATACACTAAGAATAGATATTAATTAAAGAGCCCAATTAGAAACTTGTAAGTTGGCGAATACGAATAAAAGAATTTGATTGTCAAATTAATTATAAAAAAGTCGCACAAAAGTCCACCGCATATGCATTATCTCGGATACAATTAAACAGGGAGAGACTATAAGAATGAATCACTAGAAAATAATTCAGGTGACTCGGACCAAAATATGATCGAATAGCTAAGGAAACTCGCTGAAAATTCATTTCAAGATAACACACCAGAAAAACTATTGTGTTGCAGTCCGCAGAAAATTTCCAATGGACAACTGCAACCACCGAAGACCTATGATTCAAAGGTGCATAGTAATCAAACAGCTGATGAAAGATGATGATATGTTCATTTCGAAATTAAAGTAAAAATAGAAATATTCCAATAAAATAACACGTAGGTCTGACACATAGATGTCACCCTTTCCAAAAAATCCATAGGATTTTTAGGAAGTACCAACCTTCAAGCGATACGTGTCAAAATTTCATGACATTTCAAAGATTAGTTTATAAGTTACAGTGGTTTTAGTGACTCTACTTTTGATATTTTCCAAACAGTGGAAAAAAATGAACTTTGTGTGTTGATTAAACACTGATTTTGGATGGGAAAAGTACCGTTCAAGCAAAGTAATGGCTTAATAAGTGTTACGAGGACTTTGCCCCTGGAAAATCAATCATATTTTACTGATATGTTGCATTTAAACGCGGTCGTACAAATACAAATGTTGCTGAACGCTCTGGACGTCCAAATGAGGTGGTTACATCGGAAAACATAAAAAAATCCACAAAATTGTTTTGGATAACCGTCAAGTGAAATTGTGTGAGATAGCTGACACCCTAAGGATATCAAAAAAATGTGTTGGTCATATTTTGCATGAATATTTGGACATGAGAAAGCTCTGTTCGAAATGGGGACCGCGTTTGCTCACAGTGGACCAAAATCAATAACATGTTTAAGCGCAATAAAAAGGATTTTTTCATGCGATATGTGACAATGGATGAAACATGGATCCACCACTATATACCAGAATCAAATCGGTAGTCAGTTCAGTGGACAGCAATCGGTGAAAGCCACCCGAAGCGACCAAAAACAAAAGAGTCGGCTCTGGCCTCTGTATGTTGGTATGCATCTACAATAATTGTCATCGACTATTATATAAAAGTTTGAAGGTAGAAATCGTAAACAAACGAATAGAAAAAAATTGCTCTTTCATCAAGACAATGCACCGTGTCACAAGTCAATGGTTACGCTAGCCAAATTGCATGAATTGAAGTTCGAATTGTTTCCTCATCCACCGTATTCTCCTGATTTGGGCCCAGTGAAAATTATTTATTCGCAGACTTCAAGAAAATGCTCGCAGGAAGGAGATCTGGCTCCAGTGAAGAAGTTATCACCAAAGCTGAGGCCTATTTTGAAGGCAAGGGCAAATCCTTCTACAAGAAAGGTCTAGAAATGTTAGAAAAGCATTGAACCGATTGTATCGCTCTTGAAGGAGACTATATTGATGAATAAATTCGAATTTTGCAAAAAAATGTGTTTTAAGTAGCTAGACCAAAAGCTTTTTAGGCTACATGTTATAATTCACCAAGCAGAATTACCTGAAAATGCAGAAGTAATTAAAAGTTTTTCAAAGAATACATAAACCCAAAAAAAAATCATGTCATGCTTTTTTTCACAGTAATAAAATGTCACATTATTTACGGAAATATACATCAGAAAATTCGAAAAACCAAGAATAATTCGGCGCACGAAACCCTTAAATAATATTTAATGAATGATGTTAATTAGTCATCAATATGAAGATAAAATGAACCACAGAGAAATCGTGAAAACCCACGAATATAATCTTAGCCAAAAATGAAAGGCGATAAAAACCAGTATATTAATGATTGTAATATTTGTGATACTCAAAAATATAGTCAAATAAAATCCTGTGTAGCAATTGTAAAAGCTGAGACTCCCTCTAATCATTTTCAAATCATACATGTCGATACATTAATTTTTGAAAATCAAATTTTCTTAACGATTTTTGACAAGTTCTCAAACTATGGACAAGCGTACCCATGTGATAAAAATGCAAAATCAGTTTCTGACAAATTTATAAATTTCTTCTTAGTATTCCTATGCTACGAGGCAATAACATGTGACGACCGTAGAGGATTTAATAACCATCTCTTACGAGAACTATAGAAAGCCTAAAAAATAAATATACATTTCATCTCAAAAACACCATGAATCCAATTCGCCAGTGGAACGTTTTCACTAGACGTTAATCAAACTTTTAAGATTATTTTAAAAAAAAATTAAAAACAAACTTGCTGTTGAATTAATGCCATACGCAGTGATTGGTTATAAAAGTTCCCTTCGTAGTAGTACTAAATATACCCATCACGAACCTATTTGAGGTCACACAAATTCAAGAGATTCATTAAATTAATCTCTACTGTATTTTATTCTGATTTCTCTCTTCTCATAAAGAAAAGATCGATGCTATTTACTAAAAAGTAACTAATAAAATTGATATAAAAAAAATAAAAAATTTGATTACAAATAAATACTAAAGGCAATTAAACCCTTAAATTTCAGATAAATCAAAAAGTATATATACAACTTCCTTCCAGAAATAAAATTCAACTCAAATTTCCTTCCTTACATAATTACCGAAATTTTAGAGCATAATAGCGTAAAAATAAAAATATGGAGAACTAAAAGAAAATTGAAACTCTTAACATAAGGTAAAATAATTTAAAAGACTTCAGGTGCCACATGATCCGTCTATAGAGGAAACTGCCTCGAATACCATAACTTAAATTACAACCCTGGAATATCACCCTATAAACTACAAAAAGCACAAAAAACTAACAATGACTAGACTTTCATATAAACTTTTAATCTTAGTTTAATAGACGAAGTTTATTCCATTAACAAAGAGTATGACCTACTTAAAGAACCTATGAGCAATTTTACTGATTATAACATTGCGTTCTATAATACCTGTTCTATTAATATGATACAAAAAATAATTGAACATTGAAACCGAATTCTACTTTTTAAAAATCGCGAAGAGGTAATCTAGACCAAGATGACGCCGAACAAACCGATAAAAATATTAATGTCCTAAAACAAATCCAAATTGCATTTGATAAAGAAATGAGTTGAGTAAATACTTTAATAATTTTCAGGAAATTATAAAAAATTAGAAGTGGCAATTATTTTCGCCAAATTAAATCCTACAACTAACTATACATAAATTACCATTTGAACCAATACTCGGAAATATTGTTAAAATTAAAAAAAAAAAAACGGAAGACAAAACATCTATCGTGTATCAAACTATAATATTTGGAAAATTATTTCCTCAAAAATATTATAAACATTCCCGGCGCTCTTTTCAACAAGCATTGAAATTATTGATCACTACTTGGCATGTTGTCATTCCTTGCCATATATTTCCTTTAAATTGTTCCAGGGACCATTACTTACTTACTTATCATTACTTACCAGAAAACGTCACTGTAAGCTTTGGTTTTAAGACATCTTCACAAGGAAAGATCCTTACGAGAAAAATTGCATGGAACGTTGTTTTCGTGATATCTGCTATGTATTGTCGGATGGTTTCTTTCAATTTCTTCAGAAAGGGGAGAACGTTTCTGTAAACTTTAGTTTTAAGATATTCCTATAGGAAAAAATTCATCGGCGTCAAATAGCGGTACATAGCCAACTTATGCGTCACCCCTTTTGAAAATTAATTTATTCAGGAAAATTGATCGATGAGTAAATGCATGTTCGAAATGTATGATGTCGCCGATCCTACTAAAACCAAATTTTCTGGTTATACCCATAAAAATTTTGTAAAGTAGTGCTCTTATCCACAAAGTTTACTTTAGTTTGTTTTATTTAATTTTTTCTTTCCTTGGCAATGAATACAACAAATACAAAAAATTCATAAAATAAGTACTAAATATAGAAATTAAGTGAAACCATTGTACATTCATTTCTTCGTTAATGTAAATAAAATGAAGATCTGAATATTTTTAAATATACTGCATGTATATAATAAAAGACTATTTTTAGTCAATTTCCACTGGTTTATTTAAACTGTGAAAACGCGTTTTCTCTGTCGATGCAGCTTCTTCAGATCTACATTTTACACTGTCAAGTTAGGTTT
This sequence comes from Pachyrhynchus sulphureomaculatus, assembly GCA_019049505.1. Classification (NCBI taxonomy): domain Eukaryota; kingdom Metazoa; phylum Arthropoda; class Insecta; order Coleoptera; family Curculionidae; genus Pachyrhynchus; species Pachyrhynchus sulphureomaculatus. The sequence goes on along the minus strand of CM032454.1, from coordinate 99,956,950 downwards.
AATGTTTACAATTTTATATAATTTCTTAATTATAATATGACACCTAATTAAATTATATTGATAGTATTGGAAAACCCACACAGACATGGAATTAGGAGAATAAATTCAATTCCATGTCTGTTTGGGTTTTCCAATACTATCAATATAATTTAGTTAGGTGTGTAATATTATAATTAAGAAATTATATAAAATTGTAAACATTAAACCTAACTTGACAGTGTAAAATCTAGATCTGAAGAAGCTGAATCGACAGCGAAACGCGTCATCACAATTTAAATAAACCAGTGGAAATTGACTAAAAATAGTCTTTTATTATATATTTATAATGAAGTAGAAGCTACAACCATCCGAAATACTGCATGTATTATGTACAGGAATAATTTAACAAAAATTATTCTGTGAACGAACACACCTATAGAGTTAATTAATTACGTATGGTAAATATATAATACTCTACAAGGTCTGTTGAGGTACATTAAAGACCTTGCACTCAAAAAGTAAAGGCAGTTTTTAATAAGAAGTGTGTTTTTGTTGTTTTTAGATAGTTATTATGCCTGCTGGGAGAAATCCACAAATTATTTTCAGATGAAAATATATTTATGAATCGACTGGAAATTTTAACAAGATCTATGAAACTGGACAAATCTCACTTGACTTTCATCTCAATACCTTAAAAGTCAAAATCAGTGAAATATGACCATTATCGCTTAATAAGTTTAATATCTCACGTTTTCAAGATATTCTTGAGAATCATCCATACCAGAATATGTAGAAAATGTGAAACAGAAATAGATAACACAACATTTGGATTCCAAAAAGGTATGGGTACACTCGAAGCTTTATTCCTATTAAATGTACTGGTCCAGAGATGTAAAGATAGGAATGTGGATGTATATGCGTGTTTTATAGATTACAATAAAGCTTTCGATTGCGTGATACACAAAAAATTAATAAAAATTCTAGAAACAACAAATATAGACAAAAGAGGTCTAAATACTATTAAAAATCTGTAATGGAATTAATCAGTGAGAATTAAAATTTGGTTGGAAATGTCCCAAGGTGTAAGACAGGGATACGTTCTCTCAACACTTTTGTTCAGTCTTTTTTCTGGTGCTATGTTTAATGAGGCCAACTATAAATCAGTTACGCTGCTACGATGATGACACCATCGTTAATAATTCTTGTAATCAAAATTATGAATATTTATTAGAGGATTACCATTCACTTTATAATACCAGTTTAAACTTGTTTCAGGAATGTATTAAATCACTGGACAATTATATGGATTTATACGATAATGAACAAACTGTTAATAATATTTGTATGGGAAAAATTCTAGAATACGAATACCTGGCTGTGAATTTAACAATGTCGTTAAATTATACGAAACATATTGCTCTGCTCAAGGAAAATATCAAATTGGAATCGGATTTGGATTTATTGAGAACCAATCTAACGGAAACACTGCAAATTTGTCAAGAAAAAACCAAAGTAGCATATGTCGTAATTGCCGATTTAAAAGAGGAAATTGAAAATTTTAAAAGTAATTTGACTGATCTGACTCGTGAAATCTATCAGTTAGATAACGATTTGTCCAAATGTCAAAAGGATTTAAAACAACAGAGGAAAGATGAAACAAAAATTTTCGTAAATCTAAAAGACTGTTTAGAACGAGAAGAAGTACTTTTGGAAACGAAAGACAAATATATTATTCGATTGTCTACATGTAGAAAAAAATAATAGAAAATTGCGAGAAGGAGGAGGGAGAAAGTTAAAAAGACCACACATAGATCAACCCTCAGGGGCTAGGGGAATTCCAGGATTCTCCTAGTACGGGCATTGACGATCCCGAGGTACCTGAGTCATGTTGTGCTGTCTTGTGTTGTCCAGATTATATGTAACAAAAACGCAATCTTAAGGTGTTTACCGTGCCGAGAAGATGAATGGCTCAGCGTTTATGAGTCGCAAACGGTTCCCCCGGATACCGGGCGCCCTCCGGGAGTAAGTAGCCTTGCTGTGGCATCCAGGCTCTGCCGCAGTCGACCATTCTTTCCTAGGATACTCGTGGGAACACTATGTCAAATAATAATAATTATACTAGTGATAATGGCAGGGTGCTGTGGAGGCGGACCCCTGTCGTACAAACAGCTACAGCACCACCACAACAACAACAACAACGACAAACGATCCAACCAACCGCCTCAGCTGAAACTACTCCCGATAGTTTTACCAGATCCGACATTGTAGGTGATGGAAATTGCCTTTTCCGTGCAGTTAGCTTACTTATATGGCCACCAAAACCATCATGAAAGACTCCGAGAGGCTGCTCTAAGATATATACAACAAAACTGGTCGGAACTTAACACATTTTCACTAATTGAGGACGACGATATGAAAGACTTCAATAACTACTATAACTATATGAGGAAAAAATGGCACCTATGGAACGAGCCTAGAGATACTTGCCCTCTCGGAAACCCAGAATAGCAACTTTCATATCTTCTCAAAACAACGAAGAACAAGTGATACAAAAATAACTTTTAGGGACAAGCCAACAATAATAAGCACAAGAAAACACACCGAAACTATTTACCTTCTACTAACAGGCAACCCAATGTCGGGACACTTTGAGCTTCTGACACCACAAAACACTAAAAACATCCCAAACAACAGTAGACCAATAAAAGAAGCATCGGGCAAGCGACGTAACGGTCGAGGACGTCGCGGGAAATGGCAGCTCGACCAACACGATGAAGACCGGGCAACTGACAATGGACCTACCAAAAGTGTTGTGCCGGCGAGTAAGCCGACACCCACCAAGGCGGGAAAATCAGGGCAACGCATAAGTTATACTACAGGAACAAACGAACACACCATGCGTTGCTCTGATAAAAGCACAAGTCCTGACAAAGAAACCACTGAGAAGGGAATCACTCGCCGCCTAGACCCACCACCATCAATCCCAAACGTAACAGACGAAGTATTTAATCAAAAACTCCCGCAACGACAAAGAAATCCCAACAGCACAAAACCAAAATTCAAACGGCAAATAAGAATAGAAAACTAAATCAACAACATCAGGAGATATCTAGGACACCTTACCCAGTTTATCAACGGGAACGTGTTCAAACGAGTCACACAGAGTATAAACAAGATCAAGTCCGGGTCTTCCGACAGAACACTGCCAGAAATCCTGGATACTCTGAAACAAAAATTATCCGTATATGCCGCAAGACTTCGTAGATACAAAGAACCAAACGAGAGGAAAGATACTAACAACCTCTTCCGAAGAAGCCAAACACAGTTCTACCGGAAAACTATGCACAGCGAACAGACAGCAGTGACCGAACCACCAAACAAACAAGAACTCACAGATCATTGGAAAAAGTATCTGGTCAGAACCCAAACTACCCAATAATAACACCCCCTGGATCAAAGCCAAAGAAGGCAAAGATAAACATGTGACAGAACAGGAAAATTCCACATTAACTACTGTGGGACCAAAGAGCATGATGAGGCGCATGGATGCAAGAAGTTCCGGAGGTAGAATAGCCCCCCGTTCGGATCTCCGTGTAGGGGCTGGTTCAGAGGCGTCGAGTTGCAGACTCGACTTGTACTCGCTCTATGTGAAACCAAGGTCAGTCCATCGACCAGCACGGTCAACTATCTTTATCCTGGGTACGACTTCTATTCCCGATTTAGGCGTAACTTTGGAATCTGTCTTTTTGTCAGAAGCGACCTCTCTTGTCAACGAGAAGAAGATCTGGAGCCCCCAAACTTTGATGTTATGTGGTTAAAAATAACGACTCAACAAACCACAAGGTTCATCTGTATCCTGTATCGACCACCAAGTGATACCAATTTTCGAACACTTTTCGCTTCTCTTGCAGACACCATCGATCATTTACAAAGTAACTATACAAGTGCCGAAATTGCCATCCTGGACGACTTTAATGTCCACAATATCAACTGGCTCAAATATTCAAATACTACCGACGAACAAGGTCGTGAAGCTGAATCATTCTCAATCAGTTGTGGCTTAACTCAGCTTATTGACGAACCAACACGGATCCCTGATCGAGACGGGGAGTTCGCCAGTCTTCTTGATCTGTTTTTGACCACCAATCCGGAGATTTACACGGTCACCGTAAATCCGCCGTTAGGTTCTTCCGACCATAAACTGCTTTCGACATCGAGTATCCTGCCAATCAGTGACAGAGAGGCGCCTAGGCCGCGCAAGATTTGGCACTACAAATCTGCTAAATGGGAAGATCTCATGGAATACTTTCGAACTTTCCCTTGGATGGACGTTTGTTTTCGATTCGATAACCCATCTGACTGCGCCAGGGAGGTCTCCGATGTTATTTTGGCTGGTATGGAAGCTTACATCCCTTTTTCGAAGAAATGCTCCTCCAGCGGCAAGCCTTGGTTCGGCCGAAAATGCAAAGAAGCTGTTGCTTCTAAACATATTGCCTACCGACAATGGCGTGAAAATCCTAACACCGTAAATCGAAACATCTTTGTTCATGCCCGGAACAGATGCAAGGGAATTATCGACGAAACCTAGGAGGCACACAATAAACGAATTAGAAACAAACTTCTCGCTTGTCCCAACAATTCCAGGTCATTTTGGGCAGTCGCTAAGGCAGTTAGTCAAAATTTTACCAAATCCACCATACCACCACTCACACGGCCAGATAATTCCATTGCAACCACACCTGTTGAGAGAGCGAACTTGTTGGCTGAACTTTTTGCTTCACATTCTACTGTCGATTTCCAAGGAAAAACACCACCTACTATTCCCATATTGCAATCAAGGATGCCCGATGTTGTCTTCAGCCAGCGCATCATAAAGCGTATTTTAATGAAGCTAGACACCAAGAAGGCGTCTGGCGCTGACGGAATACCTGCCATAGTTCTCAAAAACTGTGCAAGCGAACTAACACCAGTTTTCTGTAGACTTTTTAACCTATCCTACAGAAAGGGAGTATTTCCGTCCTGCTGGAAATGTGCCACGGTTCGGCCGATACCTAAAAAAGGTAAGAAGACCTTGCCAAATAACTACCGACCAGTTGCACTGCTTTCAATAATATCGAAAGTCATGGAAAAGGTTATCAATGAGCATCTTCTAAAATATCTTGAACGATTCAATATTATTAGCGATCACCAATATGGTTTTCGTAAACATAGATCAACAGGAGATCTTCTGACTTATGTAACACATGTTTGGAACAACGCAATTGAACACTTTGGAGAATCTCGAACGGTTGCTCTTGACATATCCAAGGCATTCGACCGTGTTTGGCACGATGGACTGTTGGCTAAGTTGCGCTCTTATGGTATGTCTGAAAGGTTCTGTTTGTGGCTCTCATGTTTCCTCGGAGAGCGTTCTTTACGAGTGGCGGTCGACGGATTTCTTTCTAACACCCTCACTATCAACGCTGGTGTGCCCCAGGGCTCCATACTGTCTCCTACTCTCTTTCTCATTTACATTAACGATCTGCTGGAAAAGACCGGAAATCCAATCTATAGCTTTGCAGATGACAGTACGCTTGTCTCTTCATTCACCTTGAACGCTCGGACATCGGCTGCTCAGGCGAATGTCCGCAGACAGCAGGAGGTCGTTCAACTCAACAAAGACCTGGAAGAAATTCTATCTTGGGGGTGACAGTAACCAAGTGGAATTTAACGCTACAAAAACCCAAGCGGCAGTTTTTTCTAAAAAAGTTAACGTTGCTGAACCCGACATAGTTATGTCGGGGCACTCCATTCCCCTAGCATCGTCGCTCAATTTGTTGGGCGTTAGTTTGGGAGCAAATATGTCTTGGCATGAACATGTTGCAGGCATAGCAAGGAGAGCTTCTCAAAAGTTGGGAATATTATTTAGAACCAGAAAGCTTTACACCCCACAACAACTGTTAATTCTTTACAAAGCCCAAATTCGACCAACTATGGAATACTGCTCCCACATTTGGGGCTCCGCTCCCAAACATACACTGCATTTGTTGGATTCTGTTCAGAGAAGAGCGGTCCGTCTGATTGGGGACCCGGAATTGACCGGCGGCCTTGATTCGCTGGAACATCGAAGAACGGTTGGCGACTTGAGTCTGTTCTACAAGTATTTTCATGGAAAGTGTTCGAAGGATGTAGCCCGCTTAATTCCTCCCAAAGCGGTGCATGTTAGAAATACACGTCGCGCTGGTGCTTCGCATCCGTATGAGGTTCAGCTTGTTACTCCGCGTACAACGCTTTTCAAGCAATCTTTTATATGGAGAACGTCATCCCTTTGGAATAATTTGCCCAGCGCTGTGTTTCCCACCGAGTACAATTTACAGCGATTCAAGAATAACGTGAATCGCTTTTTTCCGCACTCGTGCCGCTCCTGGAGCGCTTTAGGGACTTCCCTGCAGCACGTGTGCTAGACCAATAAAAAAAAAAAAAAAAAAAAAAAGTTGATGAGAATACACTGAACAACATACAGTATGTTGATGATATTGTTCTATTAGCAAATAATATCGAAGATCTCCAGTAACTGTTCAATCGAATCGTAACAGCCAGCGGAAGATTTGGAGTAACTATGAATATGTCATAAGAAAAACCAAGTGAATAGTAATCACAAAGAAATATCATCCACCAGAATCCCTCGAAATCAAGAACAACACCATAGAACAAGTCCCCACATTTAAATATTTGGGAACCAATATAAATGACTAATGAGACCCAAGAAAGGAAATATATTCCAGAATTGAACAGGCCCGGGTGATATACATGAATATGAATAAATTTATTCATCAAATAACTTTCTGTCTCGAACTCCGAATGAGAATGCTGAGAGCGTATGTATTCTCCACGCTATTGTATGGATGTGAATGGTGGACCCTTGACCCTGGCTCAGAGAAACGACTGGAAGCGTTAGAAACTTACATTAATAGACGCCTTCTTCGCATTTCCTGAGTAGAGAAAGTAAAAAACACAGAAGTACTGGAAATAATGAGCAGAATAAAAGAATAACTAACAACCATAAAAATAAGAAAAACCCAATATTTCGTACATATATCATCTTTAAATCCATCATTTTTAATTTACGGCCGTTTCTGACCATGATGATCTTAACTTGGAAACGATATCCTAATATCATTAAGGTACATAAAAATTTGAAGTTAGCAGGTGAAAGAACATAAGAGAAGTGTATCTGGACGTTAATTTAACTGAAAGATTGGTAAAAAATAGAAAAAATGGCCACTATATAAAAGAGAAAAACGTTTTCAGGATTCACAATGAATAATTTCAATAAACCGCATAGATAAACTTATAATACGGCACACTATACTCGTATACTGATTTTTTAAGGCTTTTTATGGTAATTTAGCTAGTTTTTCCATTTTTTTCCGCAAAAATTTACATATTTAGCTATAAAAAAGGTTCCTAAAAAAGTCCAGTTCAGTCGTGAACAGTCGTTTCTGGAGGTCCAAGGAATGATTTAAATCGAGTCTAAAGAGTGTAACTTAAAAAAAAATGTTTCTTTTTTGAACCGCTAACAGACGAACAATTTACGGAAACGCTCATATATTATTATGTTCTCATATACATTCAGAAAATCTTATTAAAAACACCCCATCTAAAGTATAACTTTTAACATACAACGCATTAAACTGCAAACCATTAAAATTTAAAATTAATGATAGTTAAATATAAAATTTTGATGACAATAAATCGATTCTGATAACAACCAATGAACACATACAAACAGAGATGCGGAAACTGACAAAATAATATTTTGTTTAATGGTACACTCCGTTGTAATTTAAAACTAAAAGACATTAACTTAAAACTGTTAAACGCTCATTTCAAAATATCCTACTACCAAATATTAAACTTAATTTAAGTAACTTAATGTATAAAGAAGTAAAACTGTTCAATCTGAATAAAGTAAATTTTAATAAAATAAATGAACTTCAAGAAGCCAAATATACAGAACTCTGAAAATTCAAAAACTATTAATTAACCCTATTTATTATAATAAAAATAGAATGTGGACAATTTTACTGTATAAAATAATATTAACCTTACTATTAGAGTATCTATGTCCTACATATGTAAAAAAGAAAACTACCTAAAACGAAATAGTTGTTTAAGTCATAGAAACTTTTAAAGTTTATATGCCCTTCTAAGGATGGACGAGTTACATACTGAATACTATTATGTAAGCTATTAATATTATAAGAGATAAGAAAGATTTTAAAATCTTCTACGTAATATTATGACTTTGTCTATTCTTTGTATCAAGTGCTTCTGTAATTCTGTTTCCAAAATAAAAATTGTTATATGTTCCACAAAAGGTGTTTTTTTTTTTTTCTAAAAGCGAAAAACCATCGGCCCGATGTATACATCTCGCTTTCCTTGGAGTTAATCCTGGCTTTGCCACCATTTGTGCAACTTCATCACGCTTTGACCATGATCCTTGTCTTACGTGATCCGTTTTTTATAAATGGGAATAAGACGTTTCAGAAATAGATCGATTTTGTTCTTTTTCGACAATGTTTCGCAGATTAAAATTAGGTCAGTTATTTCTTTTTGTTGTATCTAGCCTTTATGTCTATTTTGTGGTGAATGTATAGTTCAGGTTACGTTAAAATGTCATAATTGCTTATGTACTGGTCTTGTTCAACTTTGTCCAAGATCTCATTGCTTTTTTTCGGTGATGGACTGACCAGAACCAGATACATCTTTAACTTAGAATGCTGTAATTTTTGACACAGTACGTTATCAGTAAACAGCATAAATTTCTTCAGGAACCTGCACATCGTGTTATCCTCTATTGTTGTAAAATGGCAAAATTTAGCAACCTTTTTCAGAGATTTTAGTCATTTTTAGGACGTTGTGATTTTGAACATGTCTTTTTCATTTCTTCTCTGAAATGTCATGTTTTAAACGCGCGTCGGTATGTCCATATCTGACTAGTATTACCATATGCTTTAAAATCGTCTAGCAAATATAAAACCCGATATTTTATCGATAACCTATTATTATTTACTGGATTTAAATTTAAGAAATTAGCAAAAGTTTACTTTGACCGATACTTGATCAAACTCTATTATAAATTATGCAAGAATTCAGAATTTATCTTTTGTTCCGCTTTATATAATAAAGTGAAACAAGCGATAAATTAATTAGCAGAAGGTTAAAAACACTGAAGTTTAGAGTAAACTTAGAAACAAGCATTACATTCAACAAAATAAGTACATTCCAGTCATTGCTGCTCTTGTGAGAAACTACATACCAAAATTTTCAAATATAGTCTTCGAGGTGGTATGTAAAGGACAAAGGTGAAAGCTATAAAGTTATATTAAATGTTATAACTAACAATATTAGTAAAGTTACACAAGTCTAACAACCTTTCTTCTATATATTCATGCTGTTAAACTACGGTCACATCGGTATATTATATAGCAGCCGAGAATATACTCAAACATATAGACCTAGAGCAATATTTCCATCAAATCACATGTAGAACAGTTATCAATACTAACTCCTGAGTTTGACTCAGAAAATTCACCACAAAGCCCTTTAACATTCTAGATTAAACAACTAATGTCTAGATCGTAGTCTTTGTTAAGTTTCATGTTTAGAAATGCAATTCTTGAAATTGCGAGTAAAAATTTTAATTTCTCTATTAGCTAGATGCAAATTAAACATAATGAAGGAATGAAAGTGGAAAATAAAAAAAATATTGACAGGAATGCTGAATGAATTTCTGATTATAAGTAAGTAATATAATTAATCTAAATGTTAATTTGAATTTAATTTTCGATATAACTCCCCATTCATTAGAAAAGAGCTACAACAAACGAAAACACAGTTTTCTGACTTTTGATCAGGATAAATCAGATGTACAAGTTAATATATTTAAAATATAACCCAAATTAATAAAATTACGCTTGTCCAACTTCAATCAACGTTACACAAGCTATATAACATTTAAATAAAGGTAACTGCATATTTCATCTCAATTCTTTTTCTCGTCATAATTATATCGTGTTTAAAATTTACATCGATCTCGACGAAGTAGAAACTAAATTTGAAATAAGTGTAGATATTCCGAAGGAAAAGCATTTCAATATTATACAGTTATTTTGCATACCTATCAATAATTTGCCACCATTCATCGTTCAAGATTTCTGTCAGACCAATGGATTATTGTTTTCGAGAAATAAGACATGATGTATAATGCAAAGGACCCCTTGCGCAGAGAAGATTTCATTTAATTGTGAGTATTCTAAACCGGGTAACAATTTTATGGTGGTACAAAGAACTTCGGATTTATTCTGCAATAATACTGTATGGCTTACTAATTTTAACTGTCCAGCGAAGTACTACTTTTGAAGAAATAAAATGAAAAAATCCACAATGGTCTTATTTAAAGCATAGCCAAATTATTTTAAATTCACTAAATTTTTTTTTATGGAGTGAACCCTATACTATCATACTTTTGAATCTTACGTAAAAGTTTGATTCTAAAATTTATTGTAATTATGCATCAAATTTACCTGACCTACTAGATTCTTTATTACCAGGAAAATATCCATAAACTACATGTCAACCAAAGAAAATTTCGATTTGGACTCAGATCACTCTCCAGTAATCCTGACAATGAGTGAACATGTTTTCAAAAAGGAACGAAATTCTACCTTGGTAAATAAAAAAACCGACTGGGGGAAATTCCAAGAAGATCTTTCTAATAACTTACAATTGAAAGTACCACTGAGGACCATAGAACAATTAAATTAGGAAGCTCAAAAAATGGAACAAATCCAACAAGCCGCCTGGAACCATACTCCTGAAATAAAAGGATTGCCTGTAGGAAACAGTCAGTATATATTGACTTTGCTTACAAGAGAAATGTACAGATTCCGGTAACAATAAGCAATACCAACATCCCATACAGTAACACAGCGAAATACCTGGGAATGAACCTGGACATCCGATTACGTTGGAAAGAACATATAAAGAAGAAAAGGAAGCAGCTCAACCTCAAATATAAAAAAATGTACTGGCTGCTTGAGAGGAAATCTCAGCTTCCTGTGCATAATAAATTGCTGTTATAGAACCAAGTTGTAAAACTACTCTGGACGTATAGTATCCGGCTCTGGGTGTGTGCAGCCAAAAGCAACATAGACAAAATTCAAATATGTCAAAACAAGGTACTGCGAGGTATCGTAGACGCTCCATGGTATTATCGCAATGATCATCTTCACAAAGACCTAAAAATATCAGCTGTTAGAGAAGAAATCAAGAGGTTTGCAGAAAAGCACGAGAGAAGACTCCACAATCATGTAAATTTAGAAGTACTGCAGCTTCTAGACAACACCGACTTGACCAGAAGGCTCAAGAGGATCAAACCATTTGAATTGTGTAGTGCATAGTGGCAGAGCATAGTGACTTTGCGCATAATGCGTTAACAAAAGCTTCAGACCAAATGAACTAAGATGCACCAGTGTTGAGTTAAATTGATAATTTAATTGCAGTTATTATTAACCATTTTTCAGTTGGATTCAACAAAATTAAATTCTAGCTAACAAATTTATAGCCGTGTCTAGGTATTCGTTAAGTTCTTATAATTGTTCAGCAGTGCATAATATTTGAAACCCCAGCTACATTTTGTGTAAAAAAAATAATCTAGATAGATGTGTAGATTAAAGGCTAGATTGTTTTTAAAGTTTACTATTTGATGAACTGAAAAAAAGTTATACTAGGCTTCAAGAATACAAACTGTATAATTTCAGAAAGTTTATTGATCATTAAATGCTGTAAATAGCTTGTATTATGGCACATCTGGTGAATGATATTATTTATTGCACTACAGTACACCGCACACAATATCCATAGGCCAATCATAAAAATCCCTGAAATATTCATAACGACAACCCGACTAAATCGACGTCAAATTTCGTCGTTCAGTGGAAATTCATTCGCCATTACAGCGAGGCTTACGGCGCGGCGGATACCCTGATAACATCTTATATGTTGGTGATTATGTGTCGAAGGGGATAGGAATAAAACAGAATATCAATGTTTCGATTTTAATAACACCGTAATGTTCAGATGACGACGTGTGAATTTAATGACTGAATATGAAAGGGGATAGGAATAAAGCAGAATTTCAATATTTCGATTTTGATAACATTGTAAAGTTCGAAATAAAACATGTGAATATGAAGCAATTACTTTTCTTTTAACGCTGTATCTTGCCATAAGCGATGCAGGTAAAGAGATTCAGAGAACAATGTCGAAACAGTACGTTTATATAGGAGTATCCTATGTACAATCGACACGTATTTAGCACGGTGCGGGCGATTTCCGTTGTGTTTATAGTTACTAAATTTTTCGGCATTGGGAGCAGTCACAAAAAATAGAGTGTAAGTGTACAAAAACAATAATTAGCGCAGTAATAAATTGAAAAATCTTGTGGAATATTCGCCATAAAAAGTATAATAGTAGCATACTAACTAATCTAGGGTTGGTCCATATTGGCATGAGTTTTTTAGAAAGAAGTAAAATTTCAAATAACAATTTTTTCAAATTAATATTACTTTCATTTCCAATTTCAAAGTTAGTAATTATAATGTTATCCACTTCATATTATGTTATTAAGCAGTTGACTCATCTAGATCTCTGACAAACAAAACATCACGGTGCGGAATACACTCTCGCACCGTGATGTTTTTAATCAACAAATTCTAAAATATATTTCTTTCTATTTATGCATACTGAAATTTAAATGCCGATTTCAGAAAGGGCAGTATTTATCATTTATTAACAAAATACCTATACATATTTTTTGAGAGTACAGGAAACACCAAATTTTAAATTGTTTACAAAAAAAGTTATTCCAAAATTCCAAAAATTAAGGCGATTTTATTTATTATTAGGTTTCAGCAATTCTTTCCCTGTACGTGTGTGGTTACTCGTGATGATTTGCCCTCAGGCTGCTTTTGAAGAAATAAAATGAAAAAATCCAGAATGGTCTTGTTTAAAGCATAGCCAAAATATTTTAAATTCACTAAATTTTTTTTTATGGAGTGAACCCTATACTATCATACTTTTGAATCCTACGTAAATGTTTGATTCTAAAATTTATTGTAATTATGCATCAAATTTACCTGACCTACTAGACTTCTTTATTACCAGGAAAATATCCATAAACTACATGTCAACCAAAGAAAATTTCGATTTGGACTCAGTTCACTCTCCAGTAATCCTGAAAATGAGTGAACATGTTTTCAAAAAGGAACGAAATTCTACCTTGGTAAATAAAAAAACCGACTGGGGAAAATTCCAAGAAGATCTTTTTAATAACATACAATTGAAAGTACCACTGAGGACCATAGGACAATTAAATTAGGAAGCTCAAAAAATGGAACAAATCCAACAAGCCGCCTGGAACCATACTCCTGAAATAAAAGGATTGCCTGTAGGAAACAGTCAGTACATATTGACTTTGCTTACAAGAGAAATGTACAGATTCCGGTAACAATAAGCAATACCAACATCCCATACAGTAACACAGCGAAATACCTGGGAATGAACCTGGACATCCGATTACGTTGGAAAGAACATATAAGGAAGAAAAGGAAGGAGCTAAACCTCAAATATAAAACAATGTACTGGCTGCTTGGGAGGAAATCTCAGCTTCCTGTGCATAATAAATTGCTGTTATACAACCAAGTTGTAAAACTAATCTGGACGTATGGTATCCAGCTCTGGGTGTGTGCAGCTAAAAGCAACATAGACAAAATTCAAATATGTCAAAACAAGGTACTGCGAGGTATCGTAGACGCTCTATGGTATTATCGCAATGATCATCTTCACAGATACCTAAAAATATCAACAGTTAGACGAGGGAAGACTCCACAATCATGTAAATTTAGAAGTACTGCAGCTTCTAGACAACACCGACTTGACCAGAAGGCTCAAGGGGATCAAACCATTTGAATTGTGTAGTGCATAGTAGTAGTGAAAAAGTAGAGCATAGTGACTTTGCGCATAATGCGTTCACAAAAGCGTCAAACCAAATGAACTAAGATGCACCAGTGGGGACTTCTTAGATAAGTAAATAGTCTTAAAATTATAGAATAAAATTGTAGATTAATCGACAACAATTAGTAACAATAAAATTGGGAAAAAAATGCATCAAATTCGAACAACTTCCGAGATATCAACATATCACAAGTAAAATTTGAATACTTGAATTACCAATAACCAAAAATGTATCGTATAGCATTTTTTGTATATTTTAAAAATATCGATATTGTAAAAGAGAGTATGTTGCGCTATGAAACTAGTCCTTATCGATTTTGAAATGTATTGTAGTGATTATGTATTCTTGAATATATATATATATATATATATATATATTATATATATATATATATATATATATATATATATATATATACATATATATTTTAAAGTCGGTGTTGGTTGCCCAAAAATACATTAGCCAAAAGTGCGATATTTCTATTAAATGAGGGTAATTTTATTGAAAATAGGTCAAAATGGTAAAATTTTGTTTCCAAAAGGACATTATTTATGTTAAAATAAAACATTTTTTGTTAAATTGTGAGAGAAGGTAGTTATTTTCTGTTGTGTTTGCAAGTGGAAAGGGCCGTAAGTAAGAAAATGGGAAGACCCGGGGAGTGAGTTTAGAAGGTATTTTTTTAGTAAGACAGTTTCAAAAAGACGTCTAAAATTCATTGTTTTTGCCAAAAAGTCCTTTTACGAATTGTTTCCCAAAAGTCACTAACGAGAGAAGGTAGTTTTGCCGTTTCAAAAATATCCCAATTTTCAAATGGAATTAATAAAGGACAAGTAACTTATACTAAAACAGGTTTTCGTGAGCTTGTTTTTCATCTGTTTGTATTACTTAAATAATAATAATTCTGGAATAGAATTAATAAAAGCCAACTAAGAGAGTGGATACTAAAATTAAACTTTTATCAGTATGTTTTTCATCTATTTGTATTTTAAGAAGTAATATTTATAGAACAAATCAAACAACATTAAAATATACTATGTGTTTATTTTGTATTAAAAAATAATTTATAAATTTAAATTATCAAATGTTAAGTAAAATATAACAGAATTCTAGTTTAAACTAGAAATAGAACAATTTTTTTAAAAATTTACCTTACCGTATACATCTTATTAAAGGTTATTTTTATGATCTACAAATATGTGTTTAACTACAATGTAACCAATTATAAAAGTCTAATTTTCTATAACAAATAGATGCTTATACTGCACTTTGTCGGCGACTTACTAAGTTTATTCAAGCAGAGCGGCACAGTACGGCTGGCACTTATTGCAGAAACGCACCTTTCTTGAGCTTACTGCTCGAAGGCATAGATGGCAGCATTGGTATAACAACTAAAAACGAAACGAAAAGAATCGTATTTTTAGAAGTTACCAAAAGTGTTCTTCATATTTGCTGAACCATCCCAAGACGCGTTTCGCCGTATCACGGCTCATCAGCTGGGTTAGGTTCAGCAAATACGAGAACACATTTTTGGTCCTAAAAATGTGTTCTCGTATTTGCTGGACCTAGCCCAGTTGATGAGCCGTGATACGGCGAAACGCGTCTTGGGATGGTTCAGCAAATACGAAGAACATTTTTGGTAACTTCTAAAAATACGTTTCTTTTGGTTTTTAGTTGTTATACCAATGCTGCCGTCTAATTTTTTTCTTCTTACTGAGAGGATAATTCAAACCCATTCTCCTCATGTTCTGCTTGACTTAGATCGGATACTTCCTGTAGACTATTTTTTGCAGATTAATTGGGCTATGTGGTTTTCAGATTTTACATAAGACTCCTTGATGGAATTAATGAATCCACTTGTTTTTCTCCTCTAGATTCTTCATCGATAACACCACCTGAAACAAAACAAGCATATAAAATGTTTTCTTATAAAGAAAACATATTGTTATAATTTACAAGCATGTAATCTCTACCTCCTATATCAAATGGTTTATAGCCAAACCAGATCTGAGAACTCATAGCTATACGACCGTAGCAGTTTTTAGGTAATCAAACTTTAGACATCCTCCTATGGCTGGGATAACTTCGTCTTCCAGACTTTTTATATCAAACCTTTTTACGGAGACTTACCGGTGCTAAACTGTTGCTCTTACGTCGTAGAGAATGGATTCTAGCTATAAAGACCGGCAACATCTATTTTTATTCAGCCACTGTGTTTGCCTGTCATAAAATAGAAAGTACCATGTCCTATAAACGTTGTTAAAATGAACAGAATGAGGTGTCACTATACTAGAAAATAAAACAAAGAATTTAAAATAAAATGAAACATACAACAATACATTTATTCCTATATGTTTTCGTATTAGACTGTAGAGCACTATATTAAAATATTAAATTGTTATCGAATTATAACTTTATATATATATATATATATATATATATATATATATATATATATATATATATATATATATATATATATATAAATATATATAAATATATAATACATACAAACATATATGTCATATTACTTACAAAAAACGGTTGTCAGATTCTTAAAATATTACTCTCCTTAAAAAGTTTTTTTCACTTTTGATGAAAGAGCTTTTCTGCTTAGGCCGATGAGCTGAAGTTTTAGAAATAGTACCCAAAAATGGCATGCAGAGAAATGGCAAAAAGAAGAATATCCGACAGGCCAAGTAGCTGGTAGCAAAGATTTGAAACCCTCTTGATAAAAGAATCGTAGCCCGGAGGGAAACTGGTGGTAAAAATCTGATAGTTTCACGTAAATATAAAAAGCTTTTTGAAAAAATGGTTCTAGAAATTAAACGTTTGTTGAAAAATGAAATTCACAAGCAAACAAATATGAAAAGTAATTTTGAATTATTTGGATTATATTTAATTCCTGTTAATAGAATTCATACTGTGAAATATTTTAACACACAGTTTAAACTATTTTGCAACACCTCTGATCTTTCCCATAAAGTGGAAGAAATCAGTGGAATAATAAATAGAAAAGCCGACGAGCTGGCCGAAAGAGCCTCAGGTAATCATTTTTTTCAATAGAAAATATCCGTACGTTATTTATAGATATAATTCTTCTGGATTTCTCTTGTGAAGTCCACGTTTCGCAGATCAATTTGCTAACTTCGTTAAAGCTTATTCCTAGAACTGACTTCTTCGGGGTCTACCCAAATTTTATTTTCTATTTTCATTTCCAAATTTGTAAATATTTGATAAGTATATTTTGTTGCAGGCTAGACTTTGATCAAAATTGCTGCATGTGGAGATCAATAATAACAACTATAGTCAGCTAAGATATTCATCCGATATTGCTTGACCCAAAGAAATTAAATGGAAACATGCCATAGTAAACATACGAAACAATAACGATTTTTACTTCTTGTGGATCATATCATCTTTATATTCACCAAACGGATTGGAATATAAGTGTCATCTTAACAATATACCAAAACTTGACAATCATAATAATATATTAACATTTATGGCTCAGAAAAAATTAAAAATGGTTTCAATACATGAAATTATGTGGCCATTAAAATACACAAAAAAAAACGAAAACACCATGTTAATTTATTATTAATCAGCGATGATGAAGAGAATTTGCAATATTTTTATAAATCTGGTTTATCTAGGTTAATCTCTAGCCAACTCTCTTAACCTAATGGGAAAAAAATTCTTTGTAATGGATGTTTAAAGTGTCTTCTTAACAATGATGACTTAATGAGACATAACACACACAGGATTGTGATCATGCTAGAAATGATAAATTTGATAATTTGGCCGAGGAATATTTTAGAAATTATAAATATACAAAAACAAACGGAAATCCCTATGGTGAATTATGGAAATTTCGAATGCATTCTTAAACCAAATAATGAAAAAATGTTTGTGAACTCAACGGTTTTTATAAACTTAAATAAATTTACACATTTCATATTAATTTCATTATTGCATAAACTGTTCTTTTAATCATAAAACTTCTAAATATGAAATATATAGCAAATTTAATTGGACTCAACCAATCAATAAATTAACAGAAAAAGATGTACATATTTATAATAAATATTTAAAACTAAATAAGCCAGTAAGTAAACTCAATGAGATGGATAGGATATATCATAATTATACCAATGAATCTGTAACAAATTTGTAACAAAATTATCAAGGTGAAGATGAAAGGTATAAAGTTGCTAAGCACTGTCAATTCATAGCACTGGCACGTTTTAAAAGCAACTAGAAAAAAAAAACTTAAAAATTACTGTGGGCATTCACTATTCATTAATCATCAATTTATGTTAAAACAATCAACAACTAAAAGTTATAGTACCAAATAAGGAAAACTATATTCTAGAACTATATTGATTGATGATATTTTGATAAACACACTGGAAAGCCAAAAAAGAAACAGGTCTGTACAGGGTTTTAGAGTCCTTTAATTTTATGACGTATTCTTCATCAAAATTATTCGAAATTCTAAAAGATGCACAATGTTCAAAACCATTCAGATTACTACTCTACTACTAGCAGGCAAACAGTGATTAAAGGTGGCAAAGATAGGGACGCGTGGTAGAGATTAGAAGAGACCTACGCCCAGGAGTGCACAAACTTGGGTTGATAAGAATGTTCAAATTAATGCTTCAAAAGGATGTCTTCCTTATGAATATATTGACAATTATGCAAAATTAAATAAAAATGTTTTACCAGAAAAAAAAAACAGATTTATGATGAGTTAGCTAATAAACATATTAGCGAAAATGTATATAAAAAATCTCAACATGTGTGGAATGTTGTCAATTGTAAAACGATAGAACATTGAGGTATGTATTTAATACAAGATGTATTGCTTTTTGCAGATATTTTTAAAGCTTTTAGGGAAACCTATTTGAATAACTGTAAACTAGATCCAGCGCATTATTATACTCTTCGAGGATTAGGTTTTGATGCATGTTTAAAGCATAATGGAACAGATTTAGAACTACTTACTGATCAAGATATGTTAAATTTCTTTAAGGGGAGTATAAGAGAATGAATTATTACATATGTTAGAAGAAAGTTAATAGTAAGTCTCTTAAAAATTATCATTAATCTAGATCTATTAAGTATATTTTATACGTTGATCCAAAAATTTATATGGTTACGCAATGTCTCAATGTCTTCCACAGAAAGGTTTTGTCCGACTTTCACAAGAAAAATGGACAACTTTAATGTCACAAATATTTTAATCATATCTGAAAAAGTTATATTTGAGAAGCTGACTTAAAATGGTAGTAGTAATTTATATGAATTTCACAACGGATTTCCTATAAACTATAAGCCACCTAATTCTAAATATACAAAATAAATTACAAATTTGCTAAATAAAGAGGGATATTTCATTATGCGTTGGAGTGGACTAAAAATAGTTAATATTTATAAAAGCTCAGTCACCTTCGTTTAAGGAATATACCGACTTAAATTCTAAATTAAGAAATAAATCTAAAAATGGGTTTCACAGAAATATTTATAAACTAGGTAAAAACAATAATATATATATATATATATATATATATATATATATATATATATATATATATATATATATATATATATATATATATATGGAAAATAGAAGAAAAATGCCGAAAAACGACCAGTTATTATAGTTACCTAATGCGTGTGGAGGAAACATTGTGCAGAAAATTTAATTTCAAAACTCTCTTTTAATGAATCGGTTATTTTTAATAAACATTTAATTTCTTTTCATACACTCAAAACACAAGTTGAATATGACAAACCAGTTTATGTTGGATTGTCTGTTTTAATCGTATCTAAAAATGTAATGTATGGTTCGATAAAACTTTATACCAAGACAAAATATTGCTAGTATACGTAAATACTGATCCATTCATTTTCTTATTAGAAACACACAAATCATATTGATAAATTTCACAATTCTAATTATGAAGTAACATATCCAACATGCCAATACCTGAATCCATGGTGAGTAAATTTAAAGATGAATAGGCCAATTAACCCATAGAATGTTTCTGTGGAACAGGAACCAAAGCGTATTGCGTAAGAATAAATAAAATATATTTATAAATAATTTACTTTAAAAGGCGAACGGGATAATGATGTCGTAGAAAATAATTCTAAAATCTTTGATTCTATGTTTGTATTTTGATCTAGATTGCATAATACATACACTGAATTAATTAACAAGTTAGCTTCATCCTGAGATGATGAAAAATGTTTTAAAATTGAAAGCAATTATGATTCTCTTGTTTGGGGTCACCAGAATATTCCACTTTATGAATAGGTTGAGGAAAACAAATTACTTTTTTGATTTTAAAAAGTTCGCCTCTACTGAAACTAGTTGTTATGTCAAGCGTTCGAGAATAGGAAACAGATGGAGCCCTGGCGCACACCATTGTTGATAGTGAAAATGTTATAAAGAAAACCGTCGAGTGCTTCTTCTAAAAAACGCTTTCTGAGGAAACAGGAAAGTCATAAACAGAACTTTTCAGACATACCATAACAGCGTAAGTAGATAAAGCCATGAGAGTTCCAGAACAAAATCCCATGAAAAGGATGCTAAGTTAGAATTTGGTCTTCTTCTACCTGTTCCTTGACAATGGCGTCAATATAGCAAGAATCTATTTGTTCGGTAAGAACAATATCATTAGGATTAGGATTCTAAATATTCACACCATCATTAATTGCATTTAATAAAAGATTATTATCTAAGTCAGGCAAAACTAAATTACCCAAATCCATATTAGCTATATCTAAATTTGGCATATCTAAAATACCTAAATCTGGGGGAGGTTGAGGAGCAGAGAGGGGGGGCTGCCCCAAAAAAAAAAACAGTTTGGGGCCTTTTTCGCCATTGAAAATCGCTAATCTGGGAGCATACAAAAACTATCTGTCCAAGATTGAAAACTCTATGCAGGGCGATCCCAGTACATTCTGGGCCTTCGTTACTCGAAAAGGTCTTCAAGCTTTTTTCCGAGCCTCTTTATTGAGGAGGGAAAAGATTATTTAGATCCTATTGAAATTGCTAACCTCTTTGCGAATTTTTTTTCCTCAGTCTATAATGTTTTACAAAACTTTCCAAATAATAATTTTAACATAAGCTCTCACGTAACTATTAATTGTGTATCAGAAGAAGCAGTCAGTAGTTCTTGGAAAAAATCTAAAAATAAAATGCCCATGGGTCCCGATAATATTTCCAGTTTCATCGTCAAAGACTATGCATCCGCGTTCTCGAAGCTACTGAACTTTACTTATAACCTGGCGTTCACAACATATTCATTTCCTCAGATATGGAAGGAAGCTAGGATAATTCCTCTCTTCAAAAAATGCAATAAATAATATCTCTAATTATAGGCCTATATCGATGCTATCGCCATTTTGCATTAAGCGATTGACGAAAATGTGTGTAATCAAGTAAAACATTCTATATCTGAATCTCAGCATGGCTTCTATAAAAGTCGCATTACGATCACGAAGCTTCACTCATTTTGTAGGTCAGATCTTGGATGCTCGTGGTCAGGTTGAAGCTGTTTATATAGATTTTTCAAAGGCGTTCGAGCAAGTAGATCATTCTGTCTTCCTTCTCAAATTAAGGTGGTTTGGTTTCGATGACAAACTCATTCGACTGTTTGCCTCCTACTTGAGTGACAGGTATCAATATGTGGATATTCGTGGTAATCACTCCTTCAGATTCAAAGCTATAAGTGGAGCTCTTCAGGGCAGTATATTGACTCCATTGATATTCTCTTTGTTTATTAATGATATAGGCATTAATGTTTCTAGCAATGTTCTATTGTTTGCGGACGATTTAAAGATTTATACATTGCTTTTCTGTTTACATTGCACTGCAAGATAATATACGACTAGTTAGCAACTGGTGCACAGCTAACAATGTACCTCTAAATACTGAAAAGTACTACAAAATGACGTACGCTAATAAAAAGACCCAAACTCAATTTGACTATTACATAAATCTTGAGATATTGAGGGTTTAAAATCCACCTTGGCGTAGTTTTCGACGAGCGCCTATCGTTTTCGGAACACATAAACCAGGTTTACAAGAAAGCAATGCAAACGCTGGGATTCAAATTTAGAAACTCTCGTGATTTCTCAAACATTGCTACAATTAAGTCTCTGTACTTTGCACATGTTCGCAATAGTGTGGCATCCTATACACTCAAAGTACACTTCCCAAATAGAAGGGGTACAACGAATATTTTTAAAATTTCTCGTGTATAAAACGGAGGGTGTTTTCCCGCCACGAAGCTGGCCACAGGAAACTCTGCTTCGCAGATTTCACATGTCGTTATTGACCGGTCGTCTCAATTTTATGCTGGTTTTGTTTTTGTTTTAAAATATGCAATTTATCTATTGACTGTCCCTACTTACTGTCAAACCTAAACTTCGACGTACCATCTCAAGCGTTAAGACATTATCCCGTGTCAACTTACCATTTCATGCTTCCAATTTTCAGTTAAAAGACCACCTTTTTCAATCTATGAAGATTTTTAATGTGAATTGCAGCGACATTGATATTACCAATTTAACATATTCTCCTCTCAACTTAACATTGTAATGTGTTTATCCTAACAGACTCGTTAGATTTAACGTAGCTTTTTAGTCACATTGTCTTATTAATGGATGTATTTATCTGTTAGACAATAAAGATTATTATTATTATTATTATAAAATAAAGGTGGGAAAAAAAGTAGGAAAGCGATACTATTGGTGATTAAAATGAAGGGGCGCGGTTTCCCTACCTGATTTTTAACTCCACCTAACCAAATTTGTAATTTCTTTCTATCTCGAACACCTTCTTCTACACTATTTCGAATTTGTTTCATTAAAGCTTTCGGAAGCTTTTGTTACATTTTGACTTTATCATTATTTCATCAATTTAATGTAAAAATAAAATCGTTTAAAAATGAAACAATGGCATTTAAAATAAATATCAAAATCGATCTTCAATAGTAACAACGAAAGTTTACCTCAGCTTAGTTTGACAGCCTCCATGCCGACTACGAACAGGGCTTTATTCATCATTTCCAAATGAACCTGAAGGTGTGAGAGAAGTTAATCCTACAGAATCGATCGAGACATCTGGCTGGATGGTTAATAAAGGATGATGCCTATTTATGGAGCCAACACGGGTGGTAAAATTTATGGAGAACAAAAGTAGTAGAGTAATGTATTTGTAGGAATACAAGTAGAAAACGGGGGAGAAGTCAAGATTTTACCTCTAGGGAGACAAAATTTTTGTATCTGAAGAGGCCAATTCTTGCCCTTGTCTCCGCCTGCCATCTACCTTTCCACAAATCACCTCTTAACATATAGCACATTTCTGCTTCCAAAGAGGAAAATATTTACCTCCGCCTCCCACAACAATTACACAAATTATCTCTAAA
Source organism: Pachyrhynchus sulphureomaculatus (assembly GCA_019049505.1). Classification (NCBI taxonomy): domain Eukaryota; kingdom Metazoa; phylum Arthropoda; class Insecta; order Coleoptera; family Curculionidae; genus Pachyrhynchus; species Pachyrhynchus sulphureomaculatus. Next base: position 99,933,472 of record CM032454.1, on the reverse strand, counting down.
CATGTAATTCCCTCCCCCTCTCATTCTGCTTACTGTTTAAAAATAAAATATTCAAAATTTTAAAAGATTCTTAAGAATGGATTTACCGAATTAAGGCTAGGGTAAACGAGAAGGTGAAAATTTCACTATAAAATGATATCAAAACACAAGATTTAGAATTTTCTGCTCTTACATGAGTTTAAGGGTTGAACATATATATTAACAACAAAAACATCAAAAATGTTTAAGTATTTTATTATGAAATAAATTGAAATTTAAACTATTTTGTGAATTCTTCTTCGAATTCTTTTTTGTCTGTATCTTCTTCTACATCTTCATAGTCCTCTTCCAAATTTTCTTCCGTTTCATAATTTAAATAAGACCATTCCTTATTTTTTAATGTGATGATTAGTGGTAGATCCCATTCTTTATCGTCTTCAACCGCTGTAGGTGGACTCAGTCCCAGTGCTAGCTCCATACATAGACTTCACTCTTTGTTATCCATCCAGCCAGATTTCTATTATTTATTTTATTTTACTGCACTTTACAGATTGATCACAGAGATCTTTCTAATAACAAAGTACCAGAATATAAATTAACTTAATTTAAATAATGTTACATAATAATCTAATCTACATGCACTTACGCAATTTAGTTCTGAAAAGACTGCACTTATCATTAAATATATTTACACTATTCTGGATTCGATGCATGCAAGCATTATACAATGGAGATCCCAGGTGATGGTTATTATGGGCTGCATCTGGTATATAGAAAGTGCTATGATTTTTTGTGGTGTACGTTGGCACACTGAAATATAAGTTGGATAGAGATGAATGAGAAGAATGAGACCATTCACTACTTTATACAAGTAAAGCATGCAATATTGTTTTCTATGTTTCTCTAAGGTTACGTTAGCGTTTATGCAACAGAAGAGATCATAGAGTTATATGAACCGGTTTGTTTTTAATGCATATACCATATCATTTTATTCTGTATCAATCGAAGTGTTCGCTTGTGACAATTATAAAAGGGTGACCATACTATACTCGTATATTTCAATATACTTCTAACATAGGATATGTATAGCTGTTTTATGCAATTTTTACTTCTAAAATCTTTTGTGCTTCTGACAATTAAGCCATACATTTTGTTTACTTTGCTAGCTGCATAACTTACATGATAGTTAAACGTCAATTTGGAATCAAAAATTACCCCTAAGTCCTTTATCTTATCCTAATACAAGAGTGGGACATTCTCAATACTATATGTAAACTTTATCGGCTTCAGTTTTCTAATATATGAAATAACAGTACACTTACTCACACTAAAATAAATCTTATTGTCAATTGCCCATTTTGCAATGTTGTCTATATCATTCTGCAAAATCCAGCAGTCAGCAGACGATCTGATTTCATAATAGAGTGTTAAGTCGTCAGTAAATAACAGACAGGATGGGGAAACTCCTTTGTTTTAAGACTCAAATTAAACAAAAACAGTAGCGGATATCCTCAGAGCCCTTAAATATGTATGGGAGAATGCCGTCTGGACCTGTTGCTCTATCGTCCTTCAAGTCCCTCAATGTCTCAACAACATTAACTATATCAATTTAGTCAACAAGTGATGATTGACACTTTCAACACAATCATTACTGCTACCTAAATCAACAGAGTAGACGCTTTCAAAATAATTAGCAAAAGCATTAAACTCCTCCATATTGAAAAATATTTTATTTGGTATGTGCATTGACCCCTTTTTGTTATTTATAAAAGTCCAAAATAAACGAGTGTTTATTCCAATATTCTTCTGTACTGTTATCAAGTATGAACATTAAACACTTCTTATATCCTTTTTCAATTGACCTCGTATTTTTTTAAATTCTAACAATACCAGTAAATCATTAGTCCTTTTATATTTTTTTCTTAATTTTGCTTTATATTTGAGTTTATTAATTATTCCTATGTTAAGCCAAGTAGGATAATTTTTTTGATTTATTTTTAGTTTTAAGTATGTACTTATTAAATATATCATATAGTTTCTCATAAAAACCATTGAGGGCTAGATTAACATTATCTTAAAATTAAAGAAATGTCCAATCCATGGTATGTAACATATGATATAAAGACAAATAGTCCGCTTTGCGGAAATTATAGCATACATCATTAGAGTTCAATTCTTTTATTCTCATATGCGGTATTGATACGGAAATACCCAGAGTGGGGTGGTATTTATCTTCTGGAATGAGACTAAAGTCGTTTTTTAAAACAAGACAATTAACATTACTTACCACATTGTCCAATAATTGGTTTGTGGAGTTTATAACTTGATCATACTGATTAGCATCGTAGAAGCTTAAAGAATGATTTAACAATTCAACATATTTATCAGGTTTTCTCACTTCATATTACATTTTGAGAAATGTTAAATTAAAATCACCTATAATTACAAAATTAGAATCCAAGAGATAATTTTGTTTTTCAATAAACGTATGTAGCTTTTAATATAAATGCAGACCGTACAGCAACATATACAGCAAGAAGATAAATGAATCTACAATTCCCCAAATTTAACTTTACGCAAACATTTTCATCCTCAAAATGTGTGTTAATCCTACAAATATCAATATGTTCTTTTACCGCTATCAGAACCCCACCCTCTCTGAACTTTCCACATGTTCCATAAATTTTATTCTTCCTGAATACATTAAACATGGCCGGAAATATATCGCTATAACATAATAATGAAGCCAAGTTTCAGTTAAAATCACAACATCGTACTCACCAGATGTAGCCCACACATTATTGTTGAAGTCTATTAATTTAGAGATCAATGATCGAACATTCTGATAGATACCACTTATAAAATCATGTGTTCGACGAGGTCCAACATTCACCATCTTCTGCGAGATTTGTCGATCGATTCTTAGGACTAACTTCTCTCACACCTTCAGGTTCATTTGGAAACGGTAAATAAAGTCAGATATTGTGCGTAATTGGCATGGAGGCTGCCAAACTACGCTGATATATAATTTCGTTGTTACTATTGAAAATCGGTTTTGATATTTATTTTAAATGCCATTGTTTCTTTTTTAAACGATTTTATTTTTACAATAAATTGAGGGAATAACGATAAAGTCAAAATATAGCAAAAACTTCCAAAAGCTTTAACGAAACAAATTCGAAATAATGGTAGGAGAAGGTGTTCAAGATAGAAACAAATTACAAATTTGGGTAGGTGGAGTTAAAAATCAGGTAGGGAAACCGCGCCCCTGCATTTTAAACACCAATAGTCTTTTTTTCCTACTCCTTTCCCCACCTTTATTTTATCCCAGATTAGCAATTTTCAATCGCGGAAAAGGTCTTAAACTGTTTTTTTTTAGGATAGCCCCCCTTCCCCGCTCCCCAACCTCCTACAGATTTAGGTATTTTAGATATGTCAAATGTAGATTTATCTAATATTGATTTGGGTAATTTAGTTTTGCCTGATTTAGGTAATGATCTTTTATTAACTGCAATTAATGATGGTGTGAATATTCAGAATCCTAATCCTAATGATATTGTTCTTACCGAACAAACAGATTCTTGCGATATTGACGCCATTGTCAAGGAACAGATAGAAGAAGACCAAATTATAACTTAGCATCCTTTTCATAGGATTTTGTTCTGGAACTCTCATGGCTTTATTTACTTACGCTGTTAAGGTATGTCTGAAAAGTTCTGTTTATGACTTTCGTGTTTCCTCAGAAAGCGTTTTTTGGAAGTGGCACTAGGCGGTTTACTTTCTAACATCTTCACTACCAACACTGGTGTGCTCCAGGGCTCCATCTGTCTCCTACTCTCGAACACTTAATATAACAACTAGTTTCAGTAGAGGCGAACTTTTTAAAATCAAAAAAGTTATTTGTTTTCCTCAACCTATTTATAAAGTGGAATATTCTGGTGACCCCAAACGAGGTAATCCTAATTGTTTTCAATTTTAAATCATTTTTCATCATCTCAGAATGAAGCTAACTTGTTAATTCAGTGTATGTATTATGCAATCTAGACCAAAATATAAACCTAGAATCAAAGATTTTAGAATTATTTTCTACATCATTATCCCTTTCGCCTTTTTAAGTAAATTATTTATAAATATATTTTATTTATTTTTACGCAATACGCTTTGGTTCCTGTTCCACAGAAACATCCCATGGGTTAAACAGCGTATTTATCTTTAAATTTACCCACCATGGATTCAGGTCTTGGCATATTGGATATGCTACTTTATAAATAGAATTGTGAAATTTATCAATATGATTTGTGTTTCTAATAAGAAAATGAATGTATCAATATCTACGTATACTAGCGTTACATTGTCTTGGTATAAAGTTTTATCGAACCACACATTACTTTTTTAGATATGGTTAAAATAGACAATCCAACATAAACTGATTTATCATATTCAGGTTGTGTTTTGAGCATATGAAGAGAAATTAAAAGTTTATTAAAAATAACTGATTCATTAAAAGTGGGTTTTGAAATTAAATTTTCTGCACAATTTTTGCTCCACATGCATTAGGTAACTAATCTAATAACTGGACGTTTTTCGGCATTTTCCTTCTATTTTCTATATATATATATATATATTAATATATATATATATATATATATATATTTATATATATATATGTATATATATATATATATATAATATATATATATATTATATATATATATATATATATATAAGAAAGAGGAAGGACAGTAACAGGGCACTGGCAACAAACAATCCTAAGTTTAACTGCTGGGAAACGCCCTTATAAGGAGAAGAGATGAGCAATCAAAGATCTAAAGGCTCTAGTATCTGCTTTTTTATTTTTATTATCGAGCTTTCGCTGCCTAATGGTAGCTTCTTCTGGATTCTAAAAATAGGTACAGAAAATAAACTAAAACGTTCGTTTTTTAAAACGTGATTAAATAAATTGTACGACTGAATGTGAAATTATATATATATATATATACATATATATATATATATATATATTTAGTATTTTATATATATATATATATATATATATATATATATATATATATATATATATATATATTTAGTATTTAAGTCGATATATTCCTTTAACGAAGGTGACTGAGATTTTATGAATATTAACTATTTTTAGTCCACTCCAACGCATAATGAATAATATATCACTTTTTATTTAGCAAATTTGGAATTAATTTTGCACAAAGAGGAAATCCGTTGTGAAATTCATATAAATCACTACTACTATTTTAAGTCAGCTTCTAAAATATAACTTTTTCAGATATGACTAAAATATTTGTGATATTAAAGTTGTCCATTTTTCTTGTGAAAGTCAGACAAGACCTTTTTCTGGAAGATATTGAGACATTGTATAACCATATAAATTTTTGAATCAAGGTATAAAATATACTTAATAATTTTAGATTAGTGATAATTCTTAAGAGACTTATTTGCGATTGACTTTCCACTAACAGATGTAGTAATTCATTCTCTTATACTCCCCTTAAAGAAATTGAACATATCTTGATCAGTCAGTAGTTCTAAATCTGTTCCATTATGCTTTAAACACGCATCAAAACCTAATTTTGGAAGAGTATAATAATGCGCTGGTTCTAGTTTACAGTTATTCAAAGAGGTTTCCCTAAACTTTTTAAAAATATCTGCAAAAAGCAATACATCTGGTATTAAATACATATCTCAATGTTCTACCGTTTTACAATTGACAACATTCCACACATGTTGAGATGTTTTATATATATTTTCGCTAATATGTTTATTCGTTAACTCATTACAAAACTGTTTTTTTTTCTGGTAAAATATTTTTATTTAATTTTGAAGCATTAAATTAAACTTTTCTTTTCCATAAAACAATTTGAATCTTCTTGGCAACCCAAGTTTGTCCACTCCTGTACGTAGGTCTCTTCTAATCTCTACCACGCTTCCCTATCTTTGCCACCTTTTACCACTGTTTGGCTGGTAGTAGTAGAGTAGTAAAAAATCTGAATGGTTTTGAACATTGTGCATCTTTTATGGTTTAGAATAATTTTGATAAAGAATACGGCATAAAATGAAAGGACTCTATAACTCTGTATAGACCTGTTTATTTTTTAACTTTCTAGTGTGTTTATCAAAATATCATCAATCACTATATTTCTAGAATATAGTTTTCCTTATTTTTTACTATAACTTTTAGTTGTTGACTGCCTTGGCATAAATTGATGATTAATAAATAGTAAATGCCCACATTAATTTTTAAGTTTTTTTTAGTTGCTTTTAGAACGTGTCAGTCCTATATTTATACCTTTCATCTTCACCTTGATACTTTTGTTACAAATGTATCATTCATTGGTATAATTATGGTATATCCTATCCACCTCATTGAGTTTACTTACTAGTTTATTTAGTTTGAAATATTTATTATAAATATATACATCTTTTTCTATTAACTCAATAAAAATTTGATTCCAATTAAGTTTGCTATGTATTTCATATTTAGAAATTTTATCATTAAAAGAACAGTCTATGCAATAATGAAATTAATATGAAATGTGTGAATGTTATTCAAGTTTATAAAAACCGTTGAGATCACAAACATTTTTTCATTATTTAGTAGTTTAAGAATGCATTCGAAATTTCCATAATTGACCATAGGGATTTCCGTTTGTTTTTGTATATTTATAATTTCTAAAATATTTCCTGGCCCAAATTATTAAATTTATCATTTTTGGAATTTTCTGATGATTAATTAACTCTAGCATGATAGCATGATCACAATCCTGTGTGTTATGTCTTAACATCACTGTTAAGAAGAAACTTTAAATATCCATCGCAAAGAATTTTTATCCCATGAAGTTTAGAGAGTTGGCTAAATATTAAACTAGATTAATCAGATTTATAAAAATAATGAAAATTCTCTTCATTATCGCCGATTAATAATAAATTAACATGGTGTTTTTGTTTATTTTTTGTATATTGTAATGGTCACATAATTTCATGTCTAGTATTGAAACCATTTTTAATTTTTTCTAAGTCATAAATGTTAATATATTGTCAAGTTTTGGTATATAGTTGTTTCTAAGTGGTATGTCAATACCTGTTATATCCGATATTGTAGAAAAATATGGTTAAGATGGCACTGATATTTTAATCCGTTTGGTGGGTATAAAGATGATCCATAAGAAGTAAAAATCGTTATGTTTACTATGGCATGTTTCTATTTAATTTCATTGGGTCAAGCAATATCGGAAGGAAATCAATCCTGCAACAAAAGATACTTATCAAATATTTACAAATTTAGAAATGAAAAGAGAAAATGAAATTTGGGTAGACTCTGAAGACGTCAGTTCTGGGAACAAACTGTAAGGGAGTTAGCAGAATGATCTGCGAAACATAGACTTCACAAGAGAAATTCCGAAGAACTATATTTATAAATAACCTACGGATATTTTCTATTGAAAAAATTAATTACCTGAGGCTCTTTCGGTCAGCTCCTCGGCTTTTCTATTTATTATTCCACTCATTTCTTTCACTTTATCGGAAAGATCTGAGATGTTACAAAATAGTTTAAACTGTGTATTAAAAGATTTCAAATTATGAATTCCATTAACATGAATTAAATATAATCCAAATAATTCAAAATTACTTTTCATACTTGTTTGCTTGTAAATTTCATGTTGCAATAAACGTTTAATATTAAGAATAATTTATTCCAAAAAGCTTTTTATATTTACGTGAAAACTACCAGATTAACCAATTAAACTATTTTATGGTTTCATAATTTTTTTTGTTGGGCTGGTTGGGTTATTATTTTTTGTTTTCCTACCGCTAGTTATTTTTTACTTTTCCTACCACTTCCTACAATTCCCTACTTTCCTTACTCCCTGTTCTTGAATGGACGACGATAAAAGCGAAGTTTAAGGCTGAGTTCCTTACATTCAGTCTCTTAAATTTGGTAAAAATTATTTAAATAACATGAATCTAATAGCAATTATTTCCGGTCCTGGGCGAGAGTGAAAGAATACGTGTAAATATCTCGAAGTGAGAAGAGTGAATTTCTGGTGAAAATAAGAGTTTAAAAATTCAGGAGAAAGTATAGTTATTACAATAACGACGAAAGGAAAACGTATGTATAATATCTGAAAGAAAATACAATAAGGAAAGCAGTAAAATATAATAAATATCTTGCGACTTACACTAAGTTAACAATCAGCCGTGCGGGAGAAGGTCATTGCTTTAGACGGGTCGACTGGAGCGGTGAATCTTATCGCCTGCAATAGCGAAAAGTACAGGGACAGCTTAAGGAAAATGGAAGGAGCATTAAAGGAAATTCTTGAGAGGCTGGACGAAATGCAAGAGGGGAATATTAGAATGGAAAACAAGATCGACAATATACAAGAAGAGATGACTTAAGAAAGAAAATGAGAAATTAAAAGATAAAAATCTAAGGCTGAAGGAATCAACAAAGATACAAGGAACTAGAATAAAGCTGCTGGAGAGAGAGATAAGAAAAACGAAGGTAGTCATACAGGGCATAGAAGAAGTAAGGAATGAAGACGAAGAACAAATTAAAAAACAAAGTGAGAGATGTCTTTAACAGACTACAAATAAAAATAGAATTGGAGAATGACATAACAGAGGTGAGATGAATAGGGAAGGAAACAGAAAATAACAAAAGGCCTATACTAATAGAAGTAAGAACGTCGAACCAAAAAATGGAAATTCTTAAAAGAAAGAGTAAGCTAAAAAGAACGGAAATATATATTGACGAAGACTTCCCGAAAGAAAGAGGTACAAAATCAGAGAAGAGGATTAATAAGATATATGAAAGCAGCAAGAGAACAGGGATATAAAGCAATAATACTGTACAATAAACTGAAAATGGATGAAAAGCTATACACATTGAACCAGATGGATGAACTGAAGGAAGAACCGGGAAAGCAATTAAAAGAACACATGGACAAGGCACAAAGATCAAAAAGAACTGTTAGCGAAAGATCACCCAATGAGACAGGGAGGAAGGAGGAAGAAGAAAGGATGTACGAAGTGATAAGAAAGTATAACAAACATTAGGAGGAATGCAAAAAACTATTAGGAAATGAGAAGTATAAGTGGTCAGGAAAAATGCAATGAGTAAGGAAACGACAATGGAATCTCGAAATAACCAAAACAGGAAAATACAGGAAAAAATGAATAGCATAGGAAAACAAAATAAACACAGAGAGAAAAGTATAAAGATAGCAACATGGAATATAACGTCATTAACTGGCAAAGAGCCAGAAATGAAATATGATCAAAATGCTGATGGACAGGAAAAGGTGGAAGGACTGGATAGAAAGGATGGAACTATTTTTTTCATAATAATTAATAAACTGTTTTTGGTTTTTTAATCTATTAGGTTATCACAGAATGAGGGAAAAATCCCATAAGGGAAGCATACGGTTGAATAAGAGATAAAGTTAAGAGAATTTTGCATCAAAACTCTCACAAGCAAAGGATGAGCTCAAAATTCTGCACTTTTGGTGCCAATTTAGGGTGCATATGGGAGGGAATGTTTTCAGAAGGTGAAGAGAAATAGTTATAAAGCCAATATTTATTAAACTGTATATTTTTCCTGCAACTCCAGTACAGAACTTACAATCTAATCTTAGGATAAAATATTTCAATGGGTTGCCTAGGATTGTTAAGGTGAAAAATTATTTAAACTAAGTAAGTTGTCTAACAAAATTTTATTGTCTTTTGTTATGGAAGTATTTTATCTGTATCAAAGTGTAAGTGGCTGATTTCTTCAAGTTAGTTTGCAGTTCTAATTACGACCTCATCGTAGTTACGGAAAGTTGGATTCAAAACAAGGCGTTTTCAAGTGAACTATTTTACAACAGGTATTCTGTGTTTCGCTGTGATAGATACCTCGTGGAGGTGGGGTGATACTAGCTGTGAATAATAAATATAATGCATCAGAAATTGATCTTTAGGCCGTACGCAACAATGACGCTAAGATAGATATAGTTGATTGTAAAGTAAGCATTCATTATGTAACATTGATTGTATTGGTTATCTGCATATCTCCAAATACTTCTCAACAAGAACTTAATTCATTGTTTGCATGCACTTTATGTACAGTAATTATGTATTAATTTTGGGTGACTTTAATATTCCTAACCTATGTGAAGATCCAGCTGAAAATTTAAACATTGGTATGTTAAATAATTTAACAAAATTCCCAACACTCATAACAAGTTTCTTGACTTAGTTCTTTCAAATTTTAATTGTGTCGTTTCCGGAGATCCTGTTTCACTTATATAGGAGGATAACTACCATCCTTCTTTGAACATTTCCTTCCTTTTTCACTCTCGAAAAAAATCTGTGTTATCGGAAAATACATTCCGATCTCGGTATAATTTTAAAAGAGCGGATGACAGGATATTGAATGTGGATTGTCTGATTTATATATGCTCTGTCAATGAAGCATGTGAGCGGTTTTACGACATTCTGTATGAAGTACTTGATGCGTGCATTCCCTAATATATTATTCGTAAAAGAACGTATCCAGTATGGTTTACAACTGAAATAAGCAGGCTCATCAAACGAAAGCAAAAAATTCAGTTCACCAATAATGGGTCAGCAGTACAAGGAACTTGGAGCAGGTATGAAAAGAAAAATTAGCATTGCTTATCAAAATTACACATGTAGGGCTAAAAAATCTATTTTAAGTGAATCATAAGCCAAGCCAAATTCACTACCTGAAGTATTTATGGACGATAATTCTCAGTCCTCCTATCCTGAAAATATTTTAAATGTATTTGCCACTTTTTTGGTATTGTGTACGTCTCTCCAACGAATCTGACCTGTTCGAATCGACCTTCAAATGTTAGTTCTTCGGTCCCGTTTGGATGCATACCAGAGGAGCTGATTATGAGGGCGTTAAAAAGGTTAAAAAATAAATTGACCTGTGGTCCTGATCAAGAGTCTTGTTTTGTTGTCAAGGACTGTACCGCTGTATTGCTTAAACCATTATCCTTTCCTTTTAACTTATAACCTATTAAAAATAAGACATTTCCGGAAATATGGAAAGAGGCAAAAGTTTTCAGTCTTCAAAAAAAAAGGATCAAAATCAAATGTCGAATTATAGGTCCATGTCTATATTATCCCCGTTTGCGAAGGTTTTTGAAATGTTGATACTTGATTGTTTATTTAATCAAATTAAACACTTAGTCGCCCCTAAACAACACGATTTTTTTAGTAATCGCAGTATAATCACTAACTTAACCTGTCTTACCAAATACGTTAGGAGGGCTGGATAATCGTAGGTAAGTAGATATTGTTTACACAGACTTTTTAAAGGCCGTCGACGAAGTAAATCATTCTCCTTTATTGAAAAAATTATCTCAAGTGGGATTCACTGAGAATCTGATAAGGTTTTTTTGAATCATGTCTGAGAGATCGCTTGTAATATGTGGCCATAAAATCTGTTAAATTCGAAGCCACTAGTGGTGTTCTTCAGGATAGTAACTTTGCTACTCTCTTATTTTCAATTTTTATCAATGATACAAGTGATAATATAATAAGTAATGTTTTGCTATTTTCTAACGATCTAAAAATATTCAAAGAAATTCAGGCAATTTACTATTTTGGATAATTGGTACAGTACCAACAAATGTAAATGATAACAAATACTTTAGTATGATATTTATAAGTAATTTGGACCCCATTAAATTTAAGTATCATCAAGGCGGTAAACCAATTAAAATTTGTGACACTTTTAAGACCTTGGAGTCATTTTCGACCCCAAACTATCTTTTTTAATACAAATTAATAGTATCTGCGGCAATGCAACGAGAATGCTTGGGTAGTATAAAACTAAAAAATTCGGATGATTTTGCAGACATTCAAACATTAAAAACACTCTATTTTAGCACCGTGAGAGTCAAGCTAGATTTTGATCTGGTTGTACGTAATCCCATTTTTTATAAATATATAACTCAACTGGAAAATATTCAACGAAAGTTTGTTAAATTTCTTGCATTTAAGAGGTATGGGGTATATCCTCCTAGAAGTCTAGAACAGAGAATTCTCTTAAACAGATTTCAAACACCAACATTAGCTAATCGCAGAAATTATATATTAGTTCAATTTTTTAGTTACGGTATATAGATCTCGTATAGATTGCTCTGCGATATCATGGTAAGTAAACTTTCATATTCCTTCACGAACTATCAGACTTGCAGCAGGGTCCTTCTTGCCTCCACCTTCTAAAAATATCTTAATTAAAACATCACAGTATCAGTCTATGGATATATTTAATAAAACCCGCAGAGGCATTGATCTGTGCAGCCTATCTTTATCTACATTTACCCACGCCTTAAGAGGCAAATTATTACCGAATCTGTAAACATGTTTGTTCAACATGATTGTGTATTTATATATTATTTTATTTTTTATTCTATTTTATTTCATTGTATGTTATTCTATATTATTTGTTATGTCGTTGCTTTGTACGTTGTGTTATATTATCTAATAAACAGATGCTTAACTGTTGGAAAATAAAATACTTATTATTATTAACCCTTTGTCACAGGTAGTCCTGGTTTAAAATTGTAAACACATCGGTCCGGAGGCAAGATTGTTTGCTTGTTGATAAGGTTAAAAGCATTACAAATAGTATCAAGAACCCTTCTCATAATAGAACACGTGTCCAAAAGGACGGGCTTCTGCATTGGTAAGTACAGTTCCCAGTCGAGCCCAAGTTGCGTAAGACTCTTTTTCGTTGTTTTGGTTATTTCTCCCGTTGACTCAACAACTATGGGGGCAATGGTCACTAATTCCATTCTCAACATTTGTCGGATTTCGTGTGTCAAAAGTAAGTTATTATTATTATTATAATTTTTGTTCTTCTTTCTCACATTTGGTCAATGTGGTTCAATATTTTGCTGACGAACATAAGCTAAGTTAGCACAATCGTTATTACCATTGGGTATTAAGGAATAATCTGACAATGTTACATGTCTTCAAAATCACTTACTTCTGAATGCTTTTGTGTATGTTTAGGTTGAATCCTAACTGTACTAAGTGTGGTGTGAAAGTTGTTGGTGTAAGGCCTGTGGCTGGTATGATGAGGAGGACGATGATGACTTTTTCTTGTTTTCATATCCTTTTTATTTTTGTTGCAAGGTCTGTGTATTGGGAGATTTTTTCTGTATATTTCGTTCGTGTAGCTAGGGACAGCTATGTCAATTGGATAGGTGATTTTTCCTTTTTTGTATTGAAGAGTAATATCGGGTCTATTGGCGGGGACTGTTTTATTTGTATGGATCTTGATGTTCCAGTAGAGCTTGTAATCTTTATTTTCAAGTATGGATGTTGGTATGTATTTGAAACAGGGATCTGTGTTTTCTGAGTTTGTATATTGTGGTTAGTGTTTGGTGAACTACTTTTGCCGCTGAGTCATGTCTGGCTGTGTATTCAGTTCCGGCTAATATTTTACATCCGCTTGTTATGTGTTCGATCGTTTCTTTATGCTGGTGGGATTTCCTGCACCTGTCTTCTGTAATAGTTAAGTCTTTGATGATATGTTTTTGGTAGTTTCTGGTTAATATGACTTTATTCTGGATGGAAAGTAAGAAACCTTCTATTTCAGGGAATAGCTGCCCATCCTGTAACCAGGTGTATTATTTTTTTTATATATGTAATCCTGTTGTTTTCCTTGGAGTGTTTTTTCTGACCACGTTTTCATCTTTTTCTGTTGCAATTAGGTACGTGTCCGCTGGGTGGTCTGCTTGGGATGAGTCGAGAAGTGTGTAGTTTTTGTCTGCTGTCATTGTTGCTGTATGGAGGCTGGTTTGCTTGTTGTGAAAAAATTTCCTAAGTATTGGTTTTGTGTGTAGTGATCTTATATCTATAATTCCTCTGCCTCCTGCCGTCCTCTCAATGTTGAGTCTTTCTTTGCATACGTTGGAGTGTATTTTCCTGTATTAGTGAATTGAATCCGTATAAGGATTTGAATGTTTTCTATGTCTGTGTGTGAACACTTGATGATACCAAATGAATATGTGAGTATAGGTATGGAAAACGTGTTGATGGCTTTAGTGAGATGTTTGCAGTTGAGTTTTGTTTGTATAAGTTACATGAGTTTTTAAATTCGGTTCTAAGCTCTGTTTTGATGTAAGTGTGGTTGAGTTTGGTGCTTTGATGGAAGCCTAGATATTTTTATGTTTCTTTGTCGAGCATGTTATCGAGTATTTTATGGTTGTTGGTTTCTGTTTCATGGTGGCCTTTCCATTGGCCTTTGTTGATGTGGAGCACTTTACATTTACTTATTCCAAATTGAATGTAGGAGTTCTTTCAGCTGTATTTCTAAGGCAGCGTAGAGTTTTATGTTATCCATATATAAGAGGTGGTTTATTTTATGTTGATTCATCTTTTGGTTTCTACTCGTAATGTTGAAGCCATGGTCTGTTCTTTGGAGTGTATTTGAATGTGAATTAAGACAGAGGCAAAACTATAGAGCGTTGAGCGTGTCTCCCTGAAACATAACTCGTCTAATATACAGCTCTATTGCTTGGATGCGTTCGGTTTGTGTTTTTAGGTGGATTTTGATTTTTCATGTTTTCATAATTTGCGCGAGAAATTGCTTGAAGTTTTGGTTAATTTTTTAGATTTCTAAGGCTTAACTAGCTGTGAGGTATGGAGTCGAAGGCTTTTTATAGTCTATGAAATCGGTGTGAAGGTTTCTGTGTTCTTTTTTGGTTTGTTCCATGATCACGCTATCTATAATCAGCTGCTCTTTGTATACTCAGCTATTCTATTGTTGTCTATTAGGTGTTCTATTTTCTTGGAAATTGTGGCGGTGATTATCTTGTATAGGGTCGGAAGACAGGTGATAGGGGGATAGTTTGACGGATTTGTGGTATCTGAGCTTTTGGGTTTGACGTATATTATTCCTTGTGTAAGGAAAGTGGGGAATGTGTGTAGTTGTAGAATGGCTTTATTGATTTGGTGTGTGAGTGCTTCGTGTGTGGTGGTAAACTGTTTGTACCAGAAGTTTTGTATATTGTCTATTACAGGGCATTTCCAGTATGTGTTTTTGATTGTTTCAGTAATTTCTTGTTTAGTTAATGTGGAGTTTTTTGTTCCGTCACATGTTTATGTTTGTCTTCTTCGGATTTGATCCAGGGGGTATTAATATTGTGTAGTTTGGGTTCTGACCAGAAACTTTTCCAATAATGTGTGAGTTCTTATTTGTTTGGTGGTTCAGTCACTGCCGTCTGTTAGTTGTGTATGGTTTTTCGGTAGAACTGTTTCTCGTTTCTTTGGAAGAGGTTGTTGGTGTCTTTCATCTAGTTTGATTTTTTGTATCTATGGAGTCCTGCGGCATATATGAATAGTTTTTGTTTCAAAGTATCAAGAATTTCTGGCAGTGTTCGGTAGGGAGATTTGGGTTTTACCTTGCCTACACTGTGTGACATGTTTGGAGGCGTTCCTGTTTATAAACTGGGTGAGGTGTCCTAGATCTCTTCTGATATTGTTGATTTTGTTTTCTGTCCTTATTTGTCATTAGAATTTTGGTTTTGTGCTGTTGGAGTTTCTTTGTCGTTGCTGGAGTTTTTGATTATTTTGTGTTAGAGTGGTGACTGTTGCTGCATATATTATTGTGTGAATGTCTTCGATTGTGCTTAAGTCTGTTATGTACTGGGGTATTATGTGCTTCTTTATTGTGTTGAGGATTGGTTGCGTGCTCTGTTCGAAGATTAAACGAGGAATGGGACTTCTTGTTGTGGGGTAGGTACCTGACCATCGAGCTAGATGTGACTCCATTTCTGCTTTAAGTGTTTGTCTGAGAGGTGATTCGGGGTGATGTTGTGTAGATGTTGTTGAGGGTGATAAAGATTTTGTTGTCCGTGATATTGTACTGTGCGGTGATTGCTATTTACCTTGTAATATTATTTTGAAATATGCTCCTGCTGAGTGGTGGATCTTGTTGTTTTTTTTTTGTTTGGTTGAGTTGTTATTATTATAATTATTATTATTATATAATAGGTCATTTGGAACATAACCAAAAGCAATTATATCACTGAACGTCAACGAAGGTATCTAACTCGAGCAAAATGTTTGGTACTGAAGTAAATAAGTTAAGGAAATTGATAATAATTATAATATCCGTTTTTTTTTTGGGTTATTTCCAGTTATCCTCAAATTTTGTTTTTTTTTTCGATCACCCTAGTTAAAGGAGGTACTAGAAGTGTGTTGGGAGGAAGAGGTACCTAGTGTGATGAGAAGAGGGAGCATTTTGTGTGTTTGGAGAAGGAGGCACCTTATATATTGGGACGAAGAGGCAATTTTTGTGCTGGGAGGATAAGGCACCATGTATATTGGGAGAAAGAGGAGAGGGCGGCATTCTCACATATAATCTACTGAAGACAACACTAAATAATTGCCGACATGTCAACTTTGTTCAATTTTGAGAGTTATATTATTTTGTATTAGTATAAGCTTTTTAACCTAATAAATATTACTAACATTAGTTATTTTTTTAAGAAAATATTGTGAAGTTTTTTTTATAACATTTCGAACAGTATAATTTAAAAATATTAATAAGAAATTTGTTACAAACGCAAGACGTATCTTTTACGTTATAATTATTAGAACGTAAAGTAAAAATTAATTTTATTCTTGAATGAATATGATACTATCAAAAAACTTATAACATATAACAATGATGTATGTAACTACATAACTTTGTTTTATTATTTGTTGTTTTTTTTAGTTTTATTCTTAAAATAGCTTATGATTTTCTGAGAGTTTAAATTTTCGTTTCCTAACAGTTTTCATGCATTAATCACATTTCCAAAGTTGAATAAACAGATTATTGAACCACTTCTGTAGCAATTTATTATAGCATTAAGTCAATTCCAATTATAGTAGTCATTATTATTCCATGTATTTGGATACATCTCCTTAGTTAAAGTATAATACTAAACATATTATAAGATATTATCGGAACATCTGACAGAAAACCACAGGATTTGTGGTATGAGCCTACATGGAACAACATATCTAGTATTATTATTATATATATATATATATATATATATATATATATATATATATATATATATATATATATATAATACTAGATATGTTGTTCCATGTAGGCTCATACCACAAATCCTGTGGTTTTCTGTCAGATGTTCCGATAATATCTTATAATATGTTTAGTATTATATTTTAACTAAGGAGTTGTATCCAAATACATGGAATAATAATGACTACTGTAATTGGAATTGACTTAATGCTATAATAAATTGCTACAGAAGTAGCTTAAGAGAGGCAATAATCATATATATATATATATATATATATATATATATATATATATATATATATATATATATATATATATATATATATATATATATATATATATATATATATATATATATATATATATATATATATATATATATATATATATATATATATATATATATATATATATATATATATATATATATATATATATATATATATATATATATATATATATATATATATATATATTTTGTTTAATCTATGATTTTTAGCAGTCAACGTAGTTAGATATCGCAATTGAACATTTTGGACAATCTTGAGCGGTTGCACTTAATATATCTAAGACATTCTACCGTAGTTGGTATGACGGATTGTTGAACGTTTTTTATGAGTGGCAGTCGACAGGTTCTTTCTAATACATTCGATAACAACGCCGGTGTATTCCAAGGCTCCATACTGTCTCCTACTCTCTTTCTTCTTTATATTTTCATTCTACTGAACATGACAAGGAATTTAATCAACATCTTTGTAGCTTATTTCTTTCTTCACTTTAAACGCTCGAACAGCGTCTACTTATGCAAATATCCGCAGACCGCAAAAAGACTTAAGGGAGATTCTATCTTGAGGTGACGGTAATCAAGTAGGATTTAATGCTACAAAAACCTAGGCAGTAGTTTTTTCGATAAAAGTTAACGTTGGGGAACCCTAAGTAGTAGAACTAACAGGACCAAATATGCCTTAACATAAACATGTTGCATGCATAGCAAACGCTGGGAATACTATTTCAAAATACAATCCACAACGACTTCTAATTCTGTACAAAGCTCAAATTCGATTAACGATGTGAATAGCAGACCTGTTACTTCTGCGCTTTAGAGATTTCCCTGTAGTATAACGTCTCTTTTTGCGGGGCCATTTTGTAGCCTCACGATTGCTGTGCTATTTGGTATAGCCTCAACTTTTTTTATTTTTAATAAATAGAAGCCGTTGTTTGCCCCTTACGTATAGATTAATTTTGAGAATGGATTGAATGGATATTAATACTAATAGAGGACAGAATTAAGATATCAGCTAGCTCGTTTTTTTTACTGGTAGAGTACATGGAGATCGAGGTAATTTTTGTATGCCTTTTGAAAATAGTCTCTATAGTTGTTTAAAACTTGGTTTTACAGTTTTGGGCACCATTCGTTTTAGAATAAAAAGATTCTAAGTTCACCTCTAAAAATGACTGAAGAGTTATTTAGTTGTTGAAATAAAATTAATTTGGGTTCAACCTTTGCGTCCTGAAAAATAAAACGGGTAGTTCAGTGAAACGCTACATTTAAATAAGGAATATATATTAATAAAATAAAAATTCTTGCTCTTATTACACTCTTAAAATTACATAGACTTAATAAATAACCTCTTAGGCTATGAGAGTGTACATATTTAAACTAGAGTTCTATGTATAACTTTTCTTAAGTGTAAAAAAAGGCTTTAAAAAACAAGATCTAGAAGTTTGTAAAATTAACTTCGCAGATTACACATGTTAAGTAGTGGTTGGAAACACACGTTGAAGACAGGAAGTGAGATATTTTAACTGGTGTACTACTGATTTACTCATAGGTTTTTCCTCGTGGGTTTTCCATAAGCTGCTTGGCCTCTGCTGGTGAGATTCTCATCAAAAATATTGTCTCAGCCACTACTCTCCCATTTGGGTAGCTAATCACTTTTTGACCCGAAATGCATTAGGATGAACAGAATATTTTATGATAGGAAAAAGGCATCAAACTTGAGCCCTATAAACAACACCTACTTGGTGATAAAAAAAAGCCGTTACTGCACTACGGCATGACGGAAGAAAAGAAAACATTACCATTTTTTTGTAAATTTAATTTATTAGGGAAAACTTCTCAATACTAGCAAAGATTAAATTGCCTAAATTTTTGGCTTTGTAAGACCCCAATAACTGAGAAAAGCCAAAAATGTTGACAAGCATTGAAGTATTTCACTAACTGAGCCTGTGGCTAGTATCAGCAGAGAGTTTTGACACCCGTTATATTTTATAGGTATTTGACAGTAAATTTTTACGAATCATGCATTGTAAAGAACTTTTGAGCATAATTTTTGCATATTAGGACAGGATTATTGCCAACCAAAACTTGAATACACCTTTGCATCATTTTTTTATTTTCTCAGTCTTCCTGTCAGGGGTTGATCTACAGTAAAAAAATCTTTCAGTAAATTATCATGTTAATAAAAAAAATGCACATTTAGCAATAATGCGCGTAGGCGTCTCACAAGGGCTGGTAAATGAAGCTTTTACAAAATTTTAAAAATATCCGAAAAACAGTAGTGAAAGTTTCTTTAATTGAGCTAAGGAATCACCTGTTTAAATATACTAAACAACTTCATAACACTCTACACACACTATAGATATATATATATATATATATATATATATATATATATATATATATATATATATATATATATATATACATATATGGTATATATATATATATATATATATATATATATATATATATATATATATATATATATATATATATATATATATATATATATATATATATATATATATATATATATATATATATATATATATATATATATATATATATATATATATATATATATATATATATATATATATATATATATATATATATATATATATATATATATATATATATATATATATATATATATATATATATATATATATATATATATAAATTGGTACAGTCACCATTTGTCGTTCACGTGAGATCTATGTTAAACAATAGTCTATTTATCATATTACAGTAAAAAAAGTGTCTAACCAGATTGGAAAAGAATCCCAAGTGTGATGCAGGTTAGTAGTTAGGTGGATCAACACAGATACTGCTTTTTTTAGATCACTATGTTGTCTCCCCTGAGCAAACTGTTGATATTTTAAATGGAAGTGACTATTTGATACCTACTAAAAGTGTTTGTTTTGTTAAAGAATTTCATCCCCCTACCTAAAACTGTTTAATTATGGCGCCGAAGAAAATAATACCGTTTATGGAATACATTCTTGTGGTGTTGACGATATGTTAAAGTTTAGACAAAAATAAAGCTTAATTAGACAAATTAGTAATGACTTAAGTAACTGACGATTTTTACTAAATAATCAGTAAGTATATCTATACTATATGTAAACGTTTATAAGTATTGTATATTAAATTTAAACGAGGAGCTTATGTAATGAATATTTTTTTTTACAAATCGTAGTAACTAAATTCCTTGAGTACTTTCAAAATATTTCATGTTAACCCTTTATTTTATATTTTCATTTCTAATACTACATGTATATTGTTGTATAGGACCTCTATTGTTATTTGCTTTGAGAGTTTTAATTAAGGAATGGTTACCAAGGGATAAACTTCTATTTCGTCAACTAAAAACCAATAACCGCTGGAGGAGATTTGTTACAAAAGAATCTCCAATAAAGAATAGGTTTCTTTTTAAAGGGTGCATCTATTACACCTCTACAGGTGTAATAGATCTGCATATGTCCACCGCCCCTTTGCAGGAGGGGAGCATATGCCTCCACTGTTTCGATCCTAACTACTTAAAAGATCAAAAATATGTAGAACATTTTTGTCACAAATCAGAAGAAATTCTAATCACATTCTGCTTAAAAATAGATTAAAAGGACAATTTTATGAATTTCCAGAATAATTTTAGTGACCTAGATACTCTAGCAACTATTTTAGTAGTACTACTAGACTTTATAATTAAAAACCAGCTTAACTACTTATAACTATGTATAAAATTTGTTATTACCTCAGAAAAAAAAATCACCAAATATTAGGTTATTAGTTTGTTTCGTTCGAGATTATCTTGTCAACACACCTAGAGACAATCGACAGACCGACAGACAGATCAGTAGAAACTAGTGACTATGTTTTTCATGATCTATTGACTCCAAAAAGTAATAAAACAGGTCTGTAGCAGCGTGTGTGAACGTTCAACTATTAAATCAGCACATTTCTAAAAGCATGGGCTTTCATAATGAAGAATTATTTCCTTCATACCAAAAAACCCTTTAAGGACAATGCAGTTTTTAACGAATATATAGCGATAAAAACACCGATAAAAGTAGCGCGATAATATACATGTAAAAATGTCATTAAGGTCTACATAATCTAGATTTTTTAATGATGGATTTTTAACTTAATTTTAATGCCAGTATTAATACCAACGTACACAAAGTTTTTCAACATATAGCCGTACATTGAAAATAATCAGAAAATTTTAAATTCTATTGTCATATACATACGTTCAGCTTGTCATTATTAATACTACCAAAAACTCTTTTAAATGAAGATCTTAACCCTTTAGATTGAACTTCCTGAACTGTATTTTCGAGTATAGGCTGCAAAGATTCATGTCAAACGGGAATTATTACCATTGCACACTTGTCGTTTCCGTAACGATTTACATGTAGCGTAAGTATGGCTACACCATTAGAAAGTTTATGTTATTACTTTTAAAAACTATATTAGGTACAAGTTCTTGATTATCCCTCTAACTTGTATATTTGAAAAATTAAACAATGTTAAATACAAACATTGTGTATAGAAATTAGAAAAAAGTTAAAGAACAGGTAAATAGAGAAGTAGTAGTGTTTCTAAAAAATCGTTTACGGAAATAAAATAGAAACAATAGAACATAGCAAAGATTTTAATTTAAAAATATGAAGATTGTATCATATGTGAAAAACGCGATGCGTAATTGTTTCGGTTTTAGCTACTTAAAAACATTTTAACTTCTGTATCTAACATTTTAGCTTAACTCTCTAAATAATCATCGATTCTAAATTTGGTACACATATAATGTTTCAAGTCGGAAAGGAACTTATAGTTTTAAGGGGTATTATTTTAGGGGAAGCGAGTGCAAGAGGTGGGTTTCGTTAATTGTTATATATTTTCAATAATATTACTAGGATTTTTCGTGGTTTTTAAATGAGATAATAGACAAATTTTAAATATAATTTTTTATAGTTAACCAAATAAGAGGGAAAGAGTTGGAAGGGTTAAAGTTGTTATGTTGTGCGTTCTTTTCAGGGATCTTGAAGTCAGGGTATCGGAAATTATGTTATTTGAACCATGAACCATCTATTACTTAGAATATCGAGTTGGAATTCTTAAATTAAATTATTCTTTAGCGGAAGAAAGTATTAGCCAGTACTAATCCAGTACTAGATAAGTTACATTAGTAATTTTTTATTATTAATAAAAAAGATAAAACAGGGCACGTCGCCTTCTAAAATAGCACTTTCCGAGTTTAAGACTAAAACTTCTAGTATTTTAATATTGAGATAAAACATATTGTATATTTACCTGTTCAAACAGCGAAGCTAAAATTATTTATTGACATTACAGTTTGAACGTAAACATTTTACAAGACGGTCATAATGTGTGTTTTGTTTTATATTGCAGTAAAATATTTACGGCTAGATATTAGGAGTATTTTCCTGCTGCAGTATTTTAGTGAAATATTGATTTCAAAAATGATTACACTGGTATTAAAACTTAACGAAACGAATAAAACCCGATAATAACTTTTGTAAATTTTAAAATAAACCAGTTTTACGTAGTAATATTTCACGTATTTATTTAAGGTAATAAAAAATTTTGAATAAAAATAATATCTCAATGTGTCACTTTTAGAAGATAAATTTTATCATGCAAATAATAAAATATTATATTTATTCGCGCAATAACTTTAATCCGGTCAGATAAAATACGACTTGTGAAAATAAAAAAGCAAACTGATTTTATTACATTTAGTTTGTTTCATCTACCATGTTATATGTTTCCCTTTATACTTCCCTTACTAAAGGGAGATATAAACGTAGGTTCGCAAAAAAACAGCTTCTTAGATTTTTGCATTTTTTTTGTTTTAGGGTACCGAAAAATATAGTCTGCTTGTCTGTCGATCTATCTGCCTACTCTTATGTTGCCATGATGGCAGTAGAACGAAACGAAATATTGATTTCAAATTTAGTACACATAAAATATTTGAAGAAGAAAAGAAATCTATATTTCTTGAGGGATATTACTTGAAACAAAGGGACTTAAAAGGATGAGGGTCGGCAAATTTTGCTTATTTTTATTATAATTCACTACGACTTCTGTATATAGCCTTTTTGCGTAACTCTCTAAATAAGCGAGTTAGAGGAGACGTCTATATATAATTAATAGATATGTGTAAAAAAAGGGAAAGAATGTAAAGTACTGGTAGAAAAAAAATAATAGGTCGATTATTTGTCCAAAGAATAATTTAGTTTTCAATAAATCAAAAAGTGACTATATATATATATATATATATATATATATATATATATATATATATATATATATATATATATATATATATATATATATATATATATATATATATATATATTATATATATATATATATATATATATATATATATATATATATATATATATATATATATATATATATATATATATATATATATATACATATATATATATATATATACATATATATATATATATATATATATATATATATATATATATATATATATATATATATATATATATATATATATATATATATATATATATATATATTATATATATATATATATATATATATATATATATATTTATATATATATATATATATATATATATATATCCATATATATATATATATATATATATATATATATATATATATATATATATATATATATATATATATATATATATATATATATATATATATATATATATATATATATATATATATATATATCCATATATATAGGGTGTTATGAAATTCACTGCATATATTAAAATGGGTGATTCTTGGGGTCATGTAGAAGTACATTCGATACTTTTTTTTTAATTCAAAAATTTTGAAAACTAAAAAGGGGGGTAAAACTGCATTTTACCAAATAATTTATAAAAATAACCCCAGCATGAAAGACTGACATTATACGCGCAGGTCTATCTTGCCAAATATACGATTTTCGTTAACAAATACCGATTTTAAAATTTTAGGTACAATTAATCTAGTAACAAATCGGCCTTTCACAACGACTTTAATAAAAAAATATATATAAAAAAATTATTACCTTTTAAAATAACTGACCGACCAATTAATTACCGTTATTTCAATAATTTTCGAAGAAGCACTGTAACATTTTTTATAATATTTTATCTGAAGATGAGTTTTTGTTCAATTGTATAACTTAATAAAACTTTTAAGTCATTTATCCCGGAATGGTTTATTTTTCCAAGAACTGTACACTAAAATAAAAGTTAAAACTTTCACTTACTCAAAAAACTTTAAACCATTTATTTTTGGTTTTTCCCGTTTTTCCGTGCTAGATTTAAGTTCTTTTTTTAATAACACTGGTCTTTTAAAAAGTTACTTTAAAATCATTTTATAGATCCCAATTTATAGAAAAACGTTAAAAAAAGCCGAGAGCAGCAACCATTTATTAATCAGTTAAGATAGGCAAATCAGTACACTCCTCCAAAGATAAGTTTTAGTTCGATTGTTTAACTTACTAAAAATTTTAACTCATTTCATCAAATTTAAAGACCGACATTACATTTTTAGGACTTTAGTGGACAACAGTTTACTGCTCCTAGGGTTGGAATAACTTAGCTGAATTCCTCGATCACACCTTATAGTTTTAATAATAATTTTTCCTTAGAATCAAAGCGTCTCTAGATTTATCTAATGTAAAAAAGGTAAATTCAATAGCTTATTAATTAATTATATACGGTATTTGAAATATATGCGAAAGAATGCTATATTCCAGTTCCAATAATTTTTTTTATTGGCAACCACACATATCCTTATGTTTGATATTTATTTTTACTCGCTGGGCACTTTTAAACACTTCAGTCTTTAAAAGGAAATATTTCTAATACTAAAAATCTATTTCAGTTTATACATTAACTTTTTTAAATAATAATTTAGTATTTTTGTTTTTATTTTTAGCTTCTGAACATACGATAAAAGAGGTGCTAAAACTATAGAGACTGAAAATGAAAATTTTACAATATAATAAACCATCCATTCCAAACTAATAGGTAGCTAAAAAATTATATTTCTTGTAAGTTGCAGTTAATTTTGAAAAAAAAATTACATTTTATAACATATAGAAATAAATGATAATAATAAAAATAGTGTTTTATTCGTGAATATTAAAAAATACGTAAATAAAAATTACATATTTTTAGATATACAAAAGGTAAAACAGAAGTTAAAATGCATTTTAAAAATATTCTAGTTTAACCCCTAAAAATAAGTATTTTTTTTACTTTACACCTGCCATGCCCAAAAAGTGAAAGTAGATATATTTATTTTTCCTCATTAAACTACACGAGTGTATGTTCCCCAGAACTTAGCAAGAACTTTTAAATTAAGATTTAAATGCTGTCACTGATACTCTTTTAAAACATTCACGAATATTGTAAAGTTGTAAGGTCAGGATTTGCTGATTGATTCTTAAGTGTCATTTGTAGAAAATGACTATTAATATTGTTAGGAATATTTAAATCATCGGGTATTCTATTAGACCTTTGTTTAAGTTTAATACTTTGTTTAGAGTAAATATTAAGATTATTTAATTTATTCCAAAATTTTTTAGAATTTTTCTACATTTATAATGTATTGAAGATATAGTTATAGTGGCCTTTTTTTCTTTAACTTAACTTCGACGAAAAATGCAAGCACATTAAATGTATTTATTAAGAAATTGTTTAGAGCAGCAACTTTTCATTAACAGTTTCAATATAAAGAATATTTTCAAAGGGAGTAACTGCCACAAACTCATCAATATTTTTCAATTTCTAAATCAAATAGTTTCAAAATTATTTTCTTTATAGTCATGTATAGAAAAATAAGTTAAAAAGTGATAAATAAAAGTCTTTGACACCAAACTTTTTTTTCTAAGTGGATATTAAAATTACGTCCAATAATGAAGCGGTTGTCTCTGTTACCCTGGTAGGTTCTATAATTACTTGTTGTAAATTGACTCTGTGTAATTGTAAAATATGTCAGTGTATTGATTGGAAAGATTTAACAAATTTAAATTGATATCTCCACGACAGCTAATTTCAAATGGTTGAAAATCACTCAATCGTTTTTCCCAAGAATATAAAAATGAGAAATATTACCTTTTGGTGGCCTATAAAGTACACACACAACATAGTTTCTAATTAAAGCTTTTAATTTAATATAAATCTCTCCAAGGGCTTCATCTCTTGAAGAATAGCAAATAGAAAATTTTTTATGTAAAATGTTATTCCTCCTCCTAGACTGTCTATCTCCTCTTACTAAATTATAATTAATCAAATTAATTGTTTCATATATAGATCGTCTATACATGGTAGAAACAGTATGTAGTCGAAATTGCTAAAAAGTTTGACGTTTTAGAGATTATACAAAAGAGCAAGAAACTATTTTTTGTGATGTTCAAGCTCTTAATAAAAACATATGTAATAACGAGGACTTAATACTATATATTATCATAAGGAGTCTTAATTGTAACTTCACTAAATTAGAAGTCTTTGTTGAGAGCTTGAAAATTAAACCATTCTACATTGTGTATATCAAAACCTGGAATCTTGAATACTATAAATCCTACCAGGATATAAAATATACTGTAATAACAGCTGGGTTTTATGTAAAGTCATAGTTGAGACTAAAAAAATGTATGACAAAACCCTAATTGAATAAATAGTAATAATACTAGAAGAGATAGATATATCCAAGTCATTTGACCGTGTTTGGCACGAAGGATTGTTGGCTAAGCTACACTCTTCTGGTAACTCTGAAAAGTTCTGTTTATGACCATCAAGTTTCCTCAAAGAGCATTTTTTAAGAGTGGCAGTCTACGGATTTCTTTCTAACACCTTCGATATCAAGCCAGTTTGCCCCAGGGCTCCATACTGTCTCCTACTCTCTTTCTCATTTACATTAACGATCTGCTAGAAAAGACTAGGAATCTCATTTACAGCTTTGCAGATGAGAATACGTTTATCTCATCATTCACTCTCGAATATTGGCTACTTATGCAAATATACGCAGACAGCAGGACGTCGTCCAACTTAATAAAGAACTGGAAGAAATTCTATCTTTCTCAGGGTGACAGTAACCAAGTAGAATTTAACGGCACAAAAATCCAAGCGGCTGTTTTCACTAAAAAAGTTAACGTTATGTCGGGGCAGTCCGTTCCTCTAGCATCGTCACTCAATTTACTGGGTGTTAAATTGGGAGCAAATATGTCTTGACATGAACATGTTGCAAACATATCCAAGATGGCTTCTCAAAACTTGGGAATATTATTTCGAACCAGAAAGCCTTACACTCCACATTTCTGTATAAAGCTCAAATTCGACCAATAATGGAATATTGGTCTCATGTTTAGACCTCTGCTCCCAAACATATACTTCGTTTGTTGGATTCTATTCAGAAGAGTTCGCCTGACTGGAGACCCGGAAACGGCCAGCAACCTTGAGTCATTGAAACATCGAAGAACGGTTGGCCACTCGAGTCTATTCTACAAATATTTTCATGGAAAGTATTCGATGGATGTAGCCCGCTTAATTCCTCTCAAAGCAATACTTCCTAGAAATACACGTCGTGCTAATACTTCACATCCGTATAAGGTTGTTACTCCTAGTATAACACTTTTCAAGCAGTCTTTTATATGGAGAACCTCATCCCTTTGGAATAATTTGCCTAGGACTGTGTTTCCGACCAAGTACAATTTACGGCGATTCAAGACCAACGTAAATCGCTTTTTCCGCGCACGTGTCACTTCTGTAGCGCTTTAAGGGTTTCCCTGCAGCACGTGTGCTAAGCCCATATAAAAGAAGAAAGTTGTGGGCTATTACTAACAAAAAAGACAATAAAAAAAGTGAGAAAAGGCGGTAATATCAGTCATATAATACATGACAAAGATCAGAAAATAACAGTACTGAAATATCAAATAGTATGAATACGTATTTCTGTAAAATTGGCAAAAATTTAAGTGGAAAAATTGAAATACCAGAAAATATGCAAGTAAAAATGCCACTAATGAATCCAAATACGATTTTTCTTAAGCCTACTGAATATATAGAGATAGGTTTTTTGTCAGAAGCGACCTTTCTTGCTAACGAGAAGAGGCTCTGAAGCCCCCTAACTTTGCTAACTATCCAAATGCCGAAATTGCCATCCTGGGCGACTGTAATGTCCACAACATCAACTGACTTAAATATTCAAATACTACCGACGAACAAGGTCGTGAAGCTGAATCATTCTCAATCAGTTGTGGCTTAACTCAGCTTATTGACGAACCAACACGGATCCCTGATCGAGACGGGCAGTTTTTTCTAAAAAAGTTAACGTTGCTGTAACCGACATAGTTATGTCGGGGCACTCCATTCCTCTAACATCTTCACTAAATTTGTTAGGCGTTAATTTGGGAGCAAATATGTCCTGGCATGAACATGTTGCAGGCATAGCGAGGAGAGCTTCTCAAAAGTTAGGAATATTATTTCGAACCAGAAAGCTTTACACTCCACAACAACTGTTAATTTTTTACAAAGCTCAAATTCGACCAACTATGGAATACTGCTCCCATGTTTGGGGCTCCGCTCCCAAATATACACTGCATTTGTTGGATTCTATTCAGAGAAGAGCTGTCCGTCTGATTGGAGACCCGAAACTGACCGGCGGCCTTGATTCGCTGGAGGAACATCGAAGAACGGTTGGCGACTTGAGCCTATTCTACAAGTATTTTCATGGAAAGTGTGTTCGAATGATGTGGCCCGCTTAATTCCTTCCAGAGCGGTGCATGTTAGAAGTACACGTCCCGCTAATACTTCACATCCGTATGAAGTTCAGCTTGTTACTCCTCGTACAACGCTTTTCAAGCAGTCTTTTTATATGGAGAACATCATCCCTTTGGAATAATTTGCCCAGGACTGTATTTCCCACCGAGTACAATTTACAGCGATTCAAGAACAACGTGAATCGCTTTTTCCGCACACGTGGCTCTCCTGTAGTGCTTTAGGGACTTCTTCCCTGCAGCACATGTACTAGACATATAAAAAAAAGGTAACAAGGATGAATGGCTCCTTTACGAAAACATCTCCATTCTTATTGTACAAAGCTTTACAAGCAAGTCTTGGTACTCTGGCTGACATCAGAGAAATGGCCGATGGGTCATTACTAATAGAGGTGAGCAATGAAAAACAGTCTGAAATCGCTGGCAATCTGACTAAATTACATGATTTTGAAGTCACATCTTCAGCACATAAAACTATCAATACAGTCAAGAGTGTTATAACATACCAGGATCTTCAACAATGCACCATTGAGGAGATACTTGAGAATCTCAAAGAGCAAGGAGTCATAAAAATCTATAGGATTCTACAGAGGAAAGAAAGTTCAAAACCGTCCTACGCATTCATTCTATCCTGCAAACTACATCAGTTACCAGCAAGAATCCACGCGGGCTGGTATTCTATTCGTGTCAGAGGTTTTGACATACGGTTTCCAAATGTGCCCAGAGTCCCATCGGTCCCACTAGCGGTTACGAAACACATACTGATGTTACAAAATGCCTAAGTGTGTAAATTGTGGAGAGTCTCATTCGCCCAGGTACAAGGGCTGCTTTAAATTTAAGACTGAGTTTGAAATACAAAAACTTAAGACCAAGGAAAAGTTAAATTACTTTGATGCTAAACGCAAATATTTCACACTACACTGCCCTCCCCACAACATTTAGTGACATCATCAAAGGCTCGAAACCCAAGATGGTGAGTTCATCCACACAATGTGATCTTATTCCTAAAAATACCCTCCCTTTTCCCACCTCTTCAATCAAATCTCCTCAAATAAACCCTCAATCGTCTCCTCCCCCTCTCCTGCCGAATTCCTCTCCCTCCGCGGATCCCAAAAAATCCTGCAAACAAGATCCTAAGACCCATCCTTCCATTAAATCTCAAACAACTAAACCCGTTTTACACCAACAACCCACCACTCCTTCCAAAATTCCCCCCCAAAAAAAGGAAAGTCGCTCTACTGAAACCACTCCCAACTCTTCAATCGAGAATTATTTCGATAATCTCATGGAATTTGATCATATTGCCCCGCCTAAACAGAATACCAAAAAGAAATAATTTCTCCTCACCTTCACATTCTCCCCAATTACACAATGGAATGTAAACAGCTTTTCCCCAAGAAAAGAGGATCTCTCCTTGATTAATCTGTATAAATCATCCATCTTGGCTATACAGGAAACCAACTTTAAATCAAATTCCCATATACACCTTGAAAATTTCAACATAATCTATAAGAATAGAACTGAATAATCAAGAGCATCTGGTGGAGTGGCACTTTACCGCCACAGTACCCTTGATTTCTCCCAGATCCCTTTAAACACACCTTTCGAGGCGGTCGCTGCCAGAATTACTCTACATATCCCTATCACCATATGCAATATTTACCTCCCTCTCTCCCGTCAAATAACCCTTAGCACACTTTCCGACTTTATCTTTCAACTCCCTACACCTTTCCTGTAGATCGGAGACTTCAATGCTCATAATACATTGTGGGTTTCACGTTCGACTTCTAATAGGGGTGAGATCATTGCTGATCTTATTTCTTTACTAAATCTTACGGTTCTTAACCAGCCGATCCCCCACTTTCCTTAGCTCCTCCTCTGGATGCTTCTCTTCCATCGATTTAACTATCACCAATCCCTCACTACCCACAATCCTCGAATGGGATATCGCCCCCAAAACCTGTAGCAGCGATCATTTTCCTATCATCATCCGTGTCTCTCATCCAGTCCATACTTCTCCCGACAGACAATCCAAATGGATTCTATCAAAAGCGGATTGAGAATCTTTCTCTACTCTAGCCTCTCCTCCTCCCCTCCGCATCAATGACATAACTGAATATCTTTATGAATTTACAAACTCAATCCTAACGGCCGCTCAAAAAGCCATTCCTTCCTTGAATCCGACATTCAATAAACCGCCTGTGACTTGGTGGACTCCCTCATGCTCAAAAGCTATACAAAACAGGAAGAAAGTACTTAACGTTTTTAAGCGTCATCCCTACACGGAAAACTTCAATGCCTTTGGCGTGTACTGATTCAACACACACTAAACTCAATAAATGCTTGGGCAAATGATAATGGTTTCAATTTTTCACCAGAAAAATCTACATTTCTGCAAACGTAGAAAAAATACCCTTCACATAGCCAATAATATTCTCCCTTCTTCTGACCACATAAATATACTGGGTTTGACTTTTGACTACAGACTCACTTGGAAAAATCACATACAAACGCTTAAAACTAGAACATCCACTGACATTAACTTGCTCCGCATGCAGACTTTCCCTGCCTTTTCCACATATATAAATCCCTTATCCTATCCAAACTCAATTATGGGGACATTATATTGATTCAGCCAGGCCCCACCTTAAAAAAATTCCTTGATCCCATCCAAAATCATTCCCTTCGTTTTGCCACGGGAGCATTCCTACTTTCCCTCTCCCAAGTATTTAGTGTATATCAGCTACTCAAGACAGCTCTCCCTTCTAAAATAGTATTCCTCATCCTTATTTCGCCCCCATACCAAAACTTCTCTCAATCTAGTCAGTGTTCGTAAACGCAACCAAATTTTCCCTCCGGAATATATCCCCAAATGATTCTTCAACTTGATCTCTCTCGATGAACATTATCCCACCAAGATATGATTATCCTCTCGGACTACTCAAATGAATTTTTTAATAATCTGTTCCTGGAAAGAATTTGCAGAAACTATCCAAACCACTGTCTCTTTTATACAGATGGCTTCAAGACAGATAAAGGGGTAGGAGCAGCCGTTATTTCACAAAACAGCATTCAAATGTACAAACTTCCTAACTATGCTTCCATCTTCTCTGCCGAACTTCTTGCTATTAATCAGATATTCCCTCCTAAGAACTTCCAATAAACCTTCCTTAATAATTTCCGACTCCCTGAGCGCTCTGACTGCCATCAAATCAAGAAATCTAGATTATAACTACATCAGACACATCACTGAACTAATGTATATAGCAAAACTTAAACATCGCTCCATCTCTTTATTTTGGTTACCCAGTCATATTGGTAACAGTGGCAACGATAAAGCGGACACATCAACTAAAGACTTATGTTACTGTCTTTTACAAAATTATGTAACTTAACGAAAATTTTTGATATCTAAAATAGTAGAGAGCTGGAGCTGAAGAAGCAACAACAAAGATATAATATATAGTATCTAGAATTTGTCAGAAGATGTAGATGCCTTTGCATTTCTTATACATTTTAGGGGTTGTAAGTTCTTGTTCAGCCTGAAAATTGATATATCTACAACTCTATTTTAATCGTACTGATGTTAGTATATGCAACTTTTTAAATAATATATACTACACAATAGTTGTCAACATTATTTGTAACGCATTATTACCCCTGATGTTAAAGACGTGGTTAGCAAAATCCGAGTCGAGTGCAAAAATAAAGTATTTGGTTTAGTTGTGATAATAGTTGTGTACTTTTATTGGGCTAACGATTGCAAAATACCAAGGCTTTAAATATTGTGTAAGTTGACCTACACATAATATATCATACTACTCAGTATATATCACCACTACACCAAACACTTTATTTTTGCACTCGACTCACGTTTCGCTAATCATGTTAGCTTCATCAGGAGCGATGATTGACTACGTCAGTATATATCACCACTACACTAAACACTTTATTTTTGCGCTCGACGCGCGTTTTGCTAACCATGTTAGCTTCATCAGGAGCGATGATTGACTACATCATGATTGATGTAGTCAATCATCGCTCCTGATGAAGCTGACATGGTTAGCGAAACGCGCGTCGAGAGCAAAAATAAAGTGTTTGGTGTAGTGGTGATATATACTGAGTAGTATCATTGTGCCAAAGATTCCACATTCCCAACTTAGATATAATATATCATATTAACGTATTATAAAATGAATGGAAGTATGCATCGTGAGCTTAGTCTACTAAAATTATTTTTAATTTGTTCCAACAGCTTCTGTAAGTACGAAAATTTATGATACGAAACCACCTATGTAGAATAAAATTACCATGTATTCCATAATACTTTATATGTCGATGTAATAGTTTCTAGGCTTAAAGATCGAACACCAGTATTTCCAACGTAAAGTACAGAGTGCGACATGTATTTTGTGATAACAATTTATTAATTTTCAAGCACCAGAAAACAAGCATATTTATTAGTCTCATTATCTAACTTTCTCATGAATGTTCATTAAATAAAGATATGTTAGTTATTGAATATTTTTGTAATGGAATAACTTTTCGTAAAGAAACTTCGGATATGTCAAACATTATTCATTGCTTTGTCAAAGTAATGTCTGTCGTCGGCTTTGTCCATATTTTACTTTGTTCTTCTATTAAGAAGTTCTATTGATAAATTAGTGTTTCCTAAAAATATATGTTTCACATATACGTAAAAATGACAAACTGTAAACTATTATTCAACTTTGCTCGTTTATGATTACCGCATATATGGATTACTTCACTACGTTGTAAAAAGGGAACATACAACAATGTATTAAACTATTTGCCTGAGGAAATTGAATTTAAAAATATTGGTTTGTCAGACAATAACTTTTTTAACCTGAACTAAATATATAATAAAAGTAGCTGAATAGGCGCTAATGATCATGTGTGGTGTCAATCTTTGCCGAATAATAAATTTTAAATCTAAAATAGTTATGGCACTAACAGTATATTCTCCACACCAAAACAAAATCACTTCATAAATCTCTAAAACTACTAAGGAATGACCGAGAAGAAACTTACCATATGTATGACAATTACTTTAATGAAAGAGTACTAGTAAGAGTTTAATTTTAAAATATTAGTAGGAAAAACAACTAATTGGCAAATGACGAAGAGCTCCTATTGTATATCAAGCTAGAGTCTCCTAAAAATTGCTTCTTGTAGGTAGTCTATTCTAAATGTTAACTTTTACTTGCCTAGCTTGGATGCCCTCTTCGTTATATATTTGTAATTAGCACTTATCTCGATTATTTTTTAAATACACATCTTCAAAAGGTTCATTTGTATACTCATTCCATATTAGTAGATTTTTCTTCATTTTAGTAATTGCTTTGCCATTTTTGTTTAGCTAGTATAGAGGGTAGTCGTTTTTTATATTCCAACTAGTTCTTAGAGCCTCTTGTGTATATTAAAATTATTGTGTGTTGTTTTTAATTCTTAAATTTCACATTTGCTTTTATATTATTCCTTCATTGCTTTACTTATTTTCAATTGGCTTTCTTCTTGGATATTGTTTTAGGCGTCGACATTGTTCTTCATATTTGCTGCTTATTCATTAACTTTAAACTTCGTCGTTCCCTGGATTTTGTTTCTCTTACAAGTTTCAATTGATAAGTGTCTAAAGTTATTTAATGTTTCGTCATCCTCTAGTGTTTGTACTCTACTCCTTTCTATGGTCTTTAGTTTATCGTTGTCCTGTATTTCCCCTTTTACTTTACTGAACTATTTTTCAGTTTTATTGTCAGTTGATCTGTAAATGGGTTATGGTCAGGCGAAACAACTACATCTGAGTAGATTTTTACAGCAAAATTGTATTTTATATCGGTCAGTCACGAGAATGAAATCTATTGGGTTTCTGACAATAGTCTGTTACCTTTAGGTAATTCCAAAATATATAGTGGTTGATTTAGAGGAATAAAATATGATTACTTTGCTGAGAGAATTGCAACAGTCGTATTCTTTTTCATTCCTTGTTACAGGCCTAATAAGATGTCTTGTTTTTCTAGAGATAGAAAAATAATGTCAACTTCTTAATGAAATTGTTCTGCTTGTTCTTCGGATATATCTGGCGTAGGTGGATAAGTTTCATTTTTTATTTAATGATTGATTTAATGATGATAATGATTTATCTGAAGTTTGAATGATCAGGTCACAATCTAATATTGGCGTGAAATTTATCGAACATTCAATTTGTCTGCCTTTAGCCATCACAATTCTATTAGGAATTAAGAATGAATTGAAATTCATAACCATACCAGCTCTCTGATCATCGGTTCAAGTTCTGTTTTGGACAGTCGGCTGAGCTCAGTGCTAGTTTTAGTTTGACTTGAGTATTTTATTTCCTCGAAACTATATCTATATCTATCTATACCTAAGAAGTATTTCTTTATTCATCACCTGGAGAGGAGCCCGATAGGAGATTAGCAACTCGACACAGATGATTTTATTTCTTACAAAGGAACTTGAGATAGGAAAAATTATTGTCAATATTTTTCCAAAGTAGGTTTATTCCAGTTGCGGCTCTTGTAATTATGATTTAGTATTGTAAATAGGTTATTGTCTTTTTCACTACTCAGTATATATCACCACTACACCAATCACTTTATTTTTGCACTCGACGCGCGTTTCGCTAACCATGTTAGCTTCATCAGGAGCGATGATTGACTAATCAGTCAATCATCGCTCCTGATGAAGCTAACATGGTTAGCGAAACGCGCGTCGAGTGCAAAAAGCGTAGTGTCATTGTGCCAAAGATTCCACATTCCCAACTTTATTGTATTTGTCGATTAAAGGTTTAAGTATAATTCGTATTTTGTGAAAATATATATTTCCAATAAACTCAAAAATGATAAATTTAAACTATTCCATCGTTTGTACTGGTGTACATAAAAATGACTTTTCTGCTTCATAAATAAGGAACATGTAACTATGTTAAATTATTTGCCAGACAAAATTTAATAGTGATAAAATTCTTTCATCGTACAATTACTTTTTTATGATCTGCGAAAAACTAAATATACGACGAAAATGGGCAAATCGCACCTAACGAACATGTATGATGTTGGCTGATACAATAAATTGTAATTTTGATATAATCATAGCACCAATTATACCAAAAAACTTTTCAGTTAGCAAGTTAATTAGATATTATAAATCGACAATACTCTATGTACAGGCTGAATCAGATAAAATTGACTATTTGCATAATTCAAGATAATTATTAATATTAATTGGAGTTATAAATATAAAGTTTCATTATCTACTCTTTACCCAACCTAACATACCTAGATTCCATACGTTATGAACTTGGAGCAAAGATTACATAAACAATTTTCTGCGGCCATATTGAAACTGTGAAATTCAAAGTTAGTTAATTCACTTAATTTAATTTATCTAAATTATAATGTAAGGGATTTTTATTTTATGTATGTACATATTTATGTATAATGTGAAGTTTTTCTTGATCTCTAACTCACTAAAATACTGTATACATGACAAAAATAGAAACATCTGTATACAATAAATTACTTACAAGCTGCCCATATAAGCGAAGCGGTTACTATACTAACTCTATCTCTAAGTAAGGGTATGTAAGGAAACATTTGCATATTTATAACTCTTTTGCAGCTTTTTTATTTTCGTATTACTTATAAATCTTTTTCTTTTTTAAACTGAATAATTTTTTAAAAAGAATTTTCTGCCAATCATATTGATACATGCTATTTTTTAAATATCGTGTAAGGTATTGCACACAAAATTTACCACAAGATGCACGCGGCTTCCTGTATATTATATTAGAATATTGACCTACTTTTTTTGATGTGTAAGTTTAGAATATATCAACAATTTTTGTATTATTGAAATATAGGATGAATTGAATCTAGCTCAAATAGTTGATTAGAATAAAGTGATTATTAATTTGTTCTAAATAATTTATGTTTTATAGTAATTATAACTTCTGAATTTTTTCTAATTATAAAATAAAATGTAAATTTCTATACATACAGGATTCATGTACGGAAATTTATATTTTATGTTACAGTCAGAAAAAATTCAGAACCTATAATTAAAACAAAAATTCTAACACCCAATGTTTCGTGTACCTATACACATGCTGGATATATGTTAAATTATTTGTCAGAAAAAATTTTACCAGAATAATATAACTTTCATAAGTGACAAATTAAATATACCCTAAATCTAGATATAGAACATATATGA
This sequence comes from Pachyrhynchus sulphureomaculatus, assembly GCA_019049505.1. Classification (NCBI taxonomy): domain Eukaryota; kingdom Metazoa; phylum Arthropoda; class Insecta; order Coleoptera; family Curculionidae; genus Pachyrhynchus; species Pachyrhynchus sulphureomaculatus. The sequence goes on along the minus strand of CM032454.1, from coordinate 99,896,050 downwards.
TGGCAATATTTATGGATGTGATTAATTTTAATTCTAAAATAATGATTTCACTAATGATATTTTCTCCACGAAGTACTCAAATCTGTATAAAATCTATAGGATCCTTTGTATAGCATGATTGAGATAAAAAAAATTCTGCATATTATAATAAAGGTGTCCCATAAAAACCTTAGCTTTAAAATATTTATAGTACAAATCAAAATGAGAAAACCCAATATTGTATATCAAATTAGAGTATCTTGAAAAAACGATTAATTTTAAACTAAATGGAAATGTTAATGTTTCAGCATGGATGACTTCTTACTTAGTTATTTGCGGTTCGCAATTTTCTTGTTGATTTTCTGTTACACTAAGTTTTTTGACCGGATATTTTGTAGAATATTTTTTTCTACGTCATTATTGTTCTTAGTATTTCGTTTCTCATTTATTAATTACAAACGTCATCTGCACTTATATATTGTCTAGTATTGTTCGCTTGCAAGTTTCAATTCCTTAAAAGTTATTCCAACTTCAATTATATGTTATAATATTTCTTCCCTACCACTTCTCATAATATTTAGTTTACCCTCTTCTGTATTTCCTGTTTTACTTTACCACTTTTAGTTTGACTGTAAGTTGAGCTATGAGTGGGTTATGATTAAGTGAGACATCTACAGTTGAATAGGTCTTTTCTGACCTAATTTAATTTTTCGACCGTTCAGGTATATGTTTTTGACTATATTCTATCAAATACTCCAGGGGCTAGAGTCGGATTACCGCTCTAGTATGGGGAGTGGCGATACCGAGGTCCCCGAGTCAGGTAGTGTCGTCCAGTATTGTACAACTTGTCAGTTCTGTTCATACTGTGTAAAGACATTGTGCAAGTAGAATGAATGGATCAGAGCCTAATTGAGTCACAAACGATTCCGTCAGATACTGGGCCCCCTCTGACGCATTTTAGCCTTGCCCCAGCATCCGGACTGTGCTTGGGTTGACCAACCATTTCCCCGGCAACTAGTGGGACCAAATATGTTCTACAAAAGTACAAATTCAAATTTTCCTGCCCTCACCGGTCTCAAACGACCGAGAATAGATTCTGACACAAATTCCGGCATGAATTCTCCTATTGTCCAAGTTTATGACAGGTTCTTTAAAGTATCTATAGTGAATAGTTCATTCAAGACTATTTCACCTTTCTTATTGAATAAGGCATTACAAGCCATATTTGACGCATTAGCTGATACGAAAAAACAAGCAGATGGATCGATCCTCATCGAAGTAAATAGTGAAAAGCAATCAAAAATTGCAACAAAATTGACAAAATTACAAGATTTCGAAGTAAACTCCTTCGCACATAAATCACTCAATACGGTCAAAGGTGTCATCACCTTTCCAGATTTGCAACATTGAACAAACGAAGAAATCCTCGAAAATCGCAGTAATCAGGGTGTCAGGATTCTTAGAACACCGAATAGGAAAGATAGCTTAAATCCTTCATTCATTTTTATTATATCCTTTAAGCTGCACCAACTCCCATCAAGATTCACGCAGGCTGCTACTCCATCAAAGTAAGGCGTCGTATCCCATAACCGATGAGGTGCTATACATGCCAAAAATTTGGACACACCAGCGCCCAGTCACAGCAACCATTCCGAGTCTCCATGCACACTAACCCCTAAGTGCGCAAATTGTGGGGAGTCACACTCCCCCAGATATAAGGGCTATTCTAAATAAAAAATCGAATTCGAGATACAAAAGCTGAGAACCATAGGGAAACTATCGTACTTCGAGGCTAAACGTAAATATAACACATTACATCCTATATTTCCAACCTCCTTCAGCACAGCGTCAAAAGGACCTAAAAAGATGGTAAACTCAGCCCCTGTCCCTCTCAACCCCAAATATCCAAAACTGCTACTCCCCCCCCCCATTTATCCTCACAAATCTGCTCCATCTTCCCCTCCTAACACTTCTTCACACCTTCTCCTGAAACACCCCTCTGAATTAAAAAATAAAAACCAAAACAAGATCCTAAACCTTCCCCGGCTCAAAAAAACCACTCCCATCAAACCCACAGCATATTGCACTAATAACCTTCATACACAACACAAAGACCCATCAAAGAAGAAACCGAAACGTTCCTTCAAATCAACCCCCACTTCATTAAGTGAATCAATCCTTGATGTCCAAACGCCGGATATAAATATGGAGCTAAATCCTATTATACCAGTCAAACAGTACACCAAGAAGAAATAAACATATCTCTAATACCTTCCACCCAATCATACAGTGGCAAGTAAACGGCTTAAAACCTATAAAAGAGGATCTCTCCCTCCTAATCAACATACACAAACTTTCAATTCTAGCCTTACAAGAGACCAATTTCAAGACCAACAACATCCATACATTAAAAAACTACAATTTGATCTATAATAAGAGACTTGATCAGTCAAGAGCATCAGACGGAGTAGCACTATACTTACATAGAATATTAGACTATACACAGATCCCACTCAACACAACACTAGAAGTAGTTGCAGCTAAATTCACATACAAATCTCCTATAACCATTTGCAACATATACCTCCATCCTTCAGCTCAAGTTTCCATAAATTCCCTCTCAGCCTTAATCACACAACTTCCTCCATCAATCATCCTGACTGGAGATTTTAATGCGCACAATCCATTGTGGCGCTTCAAGGGGCGAAATGATCTCTGATTTCATAACACAGAACAACCTTATAGTCCTAAATCATCAGGCAAAAACCTTCGTAAGTTCTTCTTCGGGTACCTTTTCGTTAATAGACTTATCCATATGTAGTCCTTCACTAGAATGGGATATATTCTCTGAGCCATACAGCAGCGATCACTTCCCCATAATCATCAGATTCCCACAATCTCTACACATCAGCACGCACATACCTCCACCTAATAAATGGAATATACAAAAAGCAGATTGGCTAAAATTCTCCACCTTAATTACCCCCTGTTCCACCTATCCTCGATACCAATACCTTTCCATTCCAATTTACTCAATCCATCATCGATGCCGCTTATTTATCAATCCCCATTAAAACCTCTACTACCCATTAACCTTCTGTACTCTGGTGGACCGTTGAATATTCTAAAGCCATTCAAATTCGTAAGAAAGCCCTCAACGCCTTCAAACACAATCCAACTCCAAAGAATTTCATAAACGTCAAAAAAATGAGAGCCAAGGCCAGAAGGGTAACTAAAAAGACACAAATGGACTCCTGCAACAAATTCGTATCTAACATAAAGGCCCCAATTTCATCCAGCTCTCTCTGAAGCTCTGTGAGGAAAATGAGGGGATCTCCCACAAATCATATTCCGATTCTTTTAACTAACAATACGTACAAAACTGATCCAATCAATATTAGCACTCTCCTATTTACATAAATCTATTAACCCCAATCCCATACACTCCCCGCGCTTAGACATTACAGCATTCAATACTGATCTCACTATACCTTACCACACCCCATATTCACTACAAGAATTGACTCATGCACTACAAAACTCCAAACTAACTACCCCTGGTCCGAATACAATCCACATCGAAATGTTACAACACCTCCCTGCCAACATGCTTGATTCTCTCTTATTTACATATAACCATATTTGGCTCCATTCTACCTTCCCCAAGGCGGGGTTAAAATCAATCATCATCCCTATTCGTATGCCAGGAAAACCTAGATCCTCCCCCGAAAGTTATCGTCGGATCTTCTTAACCAATCATCTCTGCAAAATCCTAGAAAGAATAGTACTCAACAGACAGACTTCGATCCTAGAAACAAAAAACCTCCTTTCCCCCTATCAATACGGATTTCGTAAGTCTTTGTCAACACTGGATTATCTAGCTTCATTGGATACAGACATCAAACGCACATTTCATAATAAAAAACACACACTACTGATCTCACTTGACCCTTCGTCTGCCTTCGATATGACTGACAAAACTTTTATACTTGCAAAGCTAAGGACATTCGGATTAAAAGGTGCACTCCCTAAATTTATTTATAATTTCCTTCAACCAAGAATCCATCAAGTCAAAACAAATCATACCCTATCAGATCCATACACAATCTCCTTAGGTATCCCAAAAGGATCAGTCCTAAGTCATACGCTCTTCAACACAGCAATTACATCCCTAATAGAACAAATTCCACCTTCTATCAAATTTAAAATTTTTGCGGATGACATCATCCTATACACCTCCTCCCCAATCTCTCGGACGTGCACTCACCTCATACAAAGTGTAATACAGTTGCTAAACACCTGGGCATTAGACAATGGACGTTCTTTCTCTCACCCCAAATCCACTACCATATATTTTTGTAAACAAAGAAACTGCCCAAAACGAAATCCTCTCCACCTTTCCAATAACAATAAATATACACCTGATTCTCTCAAGATCCTTGGTCTAATCTATGACAATAGACTTACATGGAATACTCACATCAAACAACTCAAAGCACGGACCCCTCTGAACTTAACCTATTCAGAATTCTCTCCAACACGATATGGGGCGCCGACCTCCCATCCCTCCACTTGATATATAAATCCCTTATTTTCTCAAAGTTCGCATATGGTGACTTCATATATGTTGCTGCTAGTCACTCCACTAAGCAACATCTGGAAGCTATCCAGAACGAAGTTCTCCGTCTGATCACGGGTGCCTTTGCCACATCACCGATCCCTAGTCTACAGTGTGCTGCTTCCACCCCCCAATGAACCTCTCCAAACAATACTCTCTGCTAAAATTTTAGTCCTCCTCTCTATTCCGTCCTAATACCAGATACTTCCTGAATCTATTCAGAACACACTGCAGAAGTCAAGTCTAACCGACAAATTCAACACCGAGAAGAATCTCAACTTTGCTTACTCTATACAATATTCAACCACCGAAATATAATTATCCTTCACAAACTTCCTTTCCACCATGGCTCTCTCCATGCCCAACCATAGATTTTACTATGCAATCATATAAGAAAGCAGAATATTCTAAGTTCCAATTAAACAACCGGACCACACCCTCATATACACGGACGATTCCAAAACTATAAATGGTGTGGAAGCAGCATATATAGCTTCATCCGCTACCAAAATGTATAAACTTCCCTCCTATATATCTATCTTCTCCGCGGAGCTCTTGGCAATCAAAGAGGCTATGTGATATGCACTAACAATTCCATCATTCACAGGAATACTAATTATCTCTGATTCTTACAGTGCTCTCAATTCTATTAAATCTAGAAATCTTGCATATAATTACGTACGACAAATCTTGGATCTCTGCTATATAGCAAAAATAAAGCATCGGCACATACCGCTTCTCTGGATACCTAGCTGTATTGGCATTAAGGGCAATGATAGGGCTGATCAACATGCCAAACTAGCAATCGTCAGAGGCATCCCCAGTTTGTTCGAAAATCATACAACAGACTTCAACATTCACCTAAAATCTACATTTCGATCCTTATTCCAACTCAGTTGGGATTTAACAAATCCTGACAATAAATTGTGGTCGATCAAATCAAACGTGTATCCTGCACTAAATTTCCTGACAATGACAAGAAAGGATAACGTACTTATATTACTATCGGGCACACTTACAGCACTCAATACTACTTGTTAAAAAACGAACAAGCTCCTATATGTTTTATCCGTGGATCTCTCCTGACAGTGGCCCACATAATCGAGGACAAATACTTCAAGACTAACACCGAAAAACATAATATTCTATCCGATCTGAAAACTATCATTGATACATTTGAATCAACAAATGCGAATCAAAAAAATTACCTAAGAGAAATCAACTTTACCGCTTAATGACATTCAATACCACCTATAAGGGGCGCTAAATGATCTTAGCTCTCGTTGCGCCCAGACCACATAATATCCATCCATCCATCTCTCAAATACTATAAGATAGGCTTTAAAAAATGGTCACAAAATGTTCAACATAATCAGATCATTTCCTGATAAAACTGTAATAGTGGTTCTCTTTTTTTATTCCTCGTTCCAAGGCTGTATTCACCTACATATTTGTCAAATTTATTTTTACCGATATTGCCGTCTTTATTAGTGCGTGTCTTGTTGTTTAGGAGATTGAAGAACACAATCAACTTCTTAATAGAGTTTTTATGCCTGTTGGCTGAATCTATTTGCCGTAGATGCATAAGTTTAAATTATGATTAATTTGAAATGATTCAATTGAAGTTTTAGTAGTACGAAGCGATCAGATATTAGGGTTAAATTTATTACAAATTTATTTGTATCTTTGGATACTCTGCAAAACCATATCTATAATTAGGATCTTCATTTTCTGGCATGAAATTTGTACAATTTATTGTAGGTTGTTGTCTAGTATTTCATCATTTTGTATTACTAAGACATAACACATTCACGTTCAGTCCCCATATCTCTTGGATGACAATACATATTATTCTAGTTTCGCATATACTCCGAACATTCAATGTGCCAATTTTTAGAGATGTCCAGTGATGACTCACACTCTCAGTCACAAAATTTTCTATTATGGAGCGATAATTTTTATTAAAGTATTTCTTTCGAGTAACTATTAAAAGTAGTTTTTCTTGAAATTTTGAGAAATATTAAATTTTAGCATTATGCATTCACTGCTTAAATATAAGGATGGTTTACCGCGCCGTTCTGCCATAATTAATTAAAAAAGTTTCAGATAATTAACACGCAAAAGATAGGAATCAATATTTTTTTCTTCGAACAAAATCATGTGTTTTTTAAAATTTTGTTGACGTATCTGCTTTAGCGAGGAGCTACGTTGAGACATTCATTATACCTTGAAGACGCAATTATTTCATGTCTTTCTCTAACATAATGCTCTCTCTGTCTTCTCGTAGGAAATGCCTTAAATGGAAAATACTAGTATTGAGTATGAAAGAAATACCATGATCAAGCAAGTTCACATTAGATTATAAGTAAAAACTGGTTTATTATAATTTGGAAATTGGTATATGATATTTTTTTAAGAGAAATAAATTATTTTTTCAATAAAGTTATTCCAATATGATCCATTCAATAAAAAGTAGTAGAGTTTTAGCGTAAATAATAATAAAAATGTAAAATAAAATCCGGAAAACAAAAAAGACTAAAAAATTTGAAAAGTGCAAAGCTCTAGTTCTAGAATGTATCGCTTCGAAAATAAACTAAGATACAAAAATTTCATTTTGTCTTGTTTCTTATAGAATTAGTTAAAGGTAGGACTACGCACATTTCCGCAAATAAGATTTTGCCTTAATAGCAACATTTATATAAATATTTAATGATTCGCTTTTTAATTTCAAAATTATTTAAAATATATATCATTTTCAAAAGCACGAGTGTCATTAAAAAATGAAATCTTAAAAATAGTGATGTATGTCATTAAGCATTACTGTAGTACTGTTGCCTATAGCCAGTTAAGATGGGTATCTATAAAACTAGAGTGATGGGGTTCCCAACAAGGTATTTGGTTTCATTTATATGCGATTGTGTAAAAGCAAGCAACAAAATTTCTACTCAAAGTTACAAATCGGGACAACCAATTCTAGTTTTTTGCGAAAATTGCACAGAACACAACCCTCAACAATTATCCTCCGATACTCAAATAATGTTCAAAATTACCTATATTTTCTTTAGTTACTAATATACTGAACTTTTATATTAAGTCATGCCCACACAAATTTAGAATAACAATGTAAAAACTCAGTTGAGGAAATTGTTCATTTTAGACATAAACCAGCTATACCTATGTCTACACAAGCTAACAAGCTGCATAGGTATATATATATATATATATATATATATATATATATATATATATATATATTATATATATATATATATATATAATCCTAAGTTTAACTGCTGGGAAACGCCCTTATAAGGAGAAGAGATGAGCAATCAAAGATCTAAAGGCTATAGTATCTGCTTTTTATTTTTATTATCGAGCTTTCGCTGCCTAATGGTAGCTTCTTCTGGATTCTAAAAATGCAAACCAGGTACAGAAAATAAACTAAAACGTTCGTTTTTTAAAACGTGATTAAATAAATTGTACGACTGAATATGAAATTACTTACAAAAATTTAGCAGTTAGTTCATCTCTGGTGAAGACAATGAAATTTGCATTTTTGTTGGCCAGGTGGTATGCATGATTACACAAAACATGATTAAAAGACACTTAGAGAGTTACACAAATATTGAAAATAAAACTTTGTCAATAAACATCAGTTAAAAACACTTTTAAAAGACAGAAACACAACTGCAAGAAACCATGATGTTGAAACGGTACTCCATTTTAAAATTTTTTGACGTCGAGTTTAGTAACTATTTAGTGATATTTGAGTCCGAGCCGGATATTGTTGGTAGTCTATGTCGTCATCAGGTCGACAAAAAAAAAGGATTAAAGTTAGGAATGTGGTAAATTATTTTCGGTAGATGCGAATTTTAGATAAATTATTTATTATTAATGATATCTATTTTTTAGTTTTAATTTTATAAAAAAGAGGGGACTTAAATTTGATGAAATTGACGAGTTATTCATTATTAATTATATTAATTCTTTTAATTTTATAATCAAGAGATTCATAGGCTAATTTAAAAATTTAAAAAATTTGAAATCGAAAATTAATACTGGACGTTATTTATTATTAGTCATATTTAATTTTTTATTATGTAATTTTAACAAGAAAATATAGAAAACTGGTAATAAATAGCAAAAAATGACAAAGAGATCAGAAACGTCAACTTTACTAGAAAATAATTTTTTCATAGAGATCGTTCTTTTTTATTGGTTTGGTATAGTTTTGTGTTAGCAAATAGGTATACATGGAGCTCAATCCTTCTATGTCTTTTTTGTGGTTGAGATTATTTTTACAGGTTTTTATGTAACACATTTCCAAGAAACTTCTTCTGAAATAATTGGTCTCAACATCCAGAATGAAGCTGTTGTTATATTGTACTCTGTGATCTGTATTATTTACGTGGAAGCTCAAACTAGTTGCGTTAGGTTTGTGTTTACTATCACTTTTGTGTAACGCTAATCTCTTAGAGAGCTTTTGTGAAGTTTGTCCAACGTAGACCAAACCACATTGACAGGGAATGCCATAGATTATATTAGATCTTTGTAAAGTATCGGTTTTATCTTTTAAATTGGTATAAAAACAATTAAGTCTTTTTATGTTGTAGTTGGCAATTTTAATGTTTGTATTTTTAAAAAGAGAAGACAAGGACTGGGAAAGGCCTTCAATGTATTGTAACTTTCCTACCTTAATATCGACATTAGTGGTGACAGTTGGATTAATTGGAAGGAGGGGTCTTTGAAAATTCTTTTTGATTAGAGCTTTAGGATAGTAATTGTCCAACAAAATGTCTTCCAACAGTTTTTACATTTTTTTCCCTAAATGAGGGGTGGCAAATCTTATCTATTCTGTTCTTTAGTCCTCTGATGATGTTCAGTTTCTGTTTCATAGGGTGATAAGAATGGAAGGGGATATATCTACCAGAACTTGATTTTTTCCTATACCAGTCCAGTTTGACTGTATTATTTTCTGAGCGTACAACCCTAGTATCCAGAAACGGAACAGCACAGTCAGTCTCCTCCTCAACAGTAAATACTAACTTATGATTGAAAGAATTGTAAATGTTAAGGGTGTTCTGTACACTTCCGGCAGGTAAAGCGACTAACAAGTCATCAACATATTGAAACAGAAGGGGAAATTCAAATTCAACCCTTGAAATAACAAAATAAAGAAGTTTATTCATAACAATTTCGGCCAGGATTGGTGAAATAGCACTTCCCATTGGGACGCCAATTTTTTGTCTGTAGAATGTACTATTGAAGGAGAAAAATGTATTTTCATATAAAAAAGTAATGATCAGTAGGAACTGTTCTTTAGGAATATTACATATTTCTTCTATTGATGTGAAATGTTCATTTAATATTGATATAATAAGGTCTAGAGAAATGTTAGTAAATAGTGAAACTACATCGAACGAAGCAAGTACAAAACCCTCTGGCAAAATAAAGCCATTAACCTTCTCTGCAAATTCGAAGGTATTTTAATTCTGAATTTATTAAAAGTTGAAAAAGCTGTTTCTAAAATAGAGGCTATATATTTGGCCAGTGGTTGTGTAGATGCTCCTACACAGGAAACTATTGGTCTTAGAGGTATATCTGGTTTATGTATTTTTGGTAGACCATAATATTTGGGACAAATCCCATTATAAGTTGTCAATGTGCGAGCAGTTGCTTCATCTAAAAACTTACTATCTTTTAATGATTTAATTAATTTATTGCATTTAATTTCTATTCTTGATGTGGGATCGTGATGTATTATTTCATAAGTACTCTCATCTTGAAGTAGGGAGTGTGATTTCTCAAGATAGGAAGCTTTTGACATAGCAACAGTAACATTGCCTTTATCAGACCTAGTGATCAGTAAATCGGGATGGTTTTTTAAGAAAATTTTTGTTTCCTTCTCTAATTTATGAGTGATAGAAGTTTTGTCTTTATGTGATCTTACATAGTTAGTAATTAGGTTTACAGCCCTTGCACCAATGTAGTCTTGTTTTTGTGGGGGGACATAGTGAATTAATTCTTCTACCTCAGACAGTAGACTAAACATGTTAATATCTTTGTTAGATATAGGGAGACTGAACTTGGGACCCAGGGCTTGGTCCCAAGTTCAGTCTCCCTATATCTAACAAAGATATTAACATGTTTAGTCTACTGTCTGAGGTAGAAGAATTAATTCACTATGTCCCCCCCCCACAAAAACAAGACTACATTGGTGCAAGGGCTGTAAACCTAATTACTAACTATGTAAGATCACATAAAGACAAAACTTCTATCACTCATAAATTAGAGAAGGAAACAAAAATTTTCTTAAAAAACCATCCCGATTTACTGATCACTAGGTCTGATAAAGGCAATGTTACTGTTGCTATGTCAAAAGCTTCCTATCTTGAGAAATCACACTCCCTACTTCAAGATGAGAGTACTTATGAAATAATACATCACGATCCCACATCAAGAATAGAAATTAAATGCAATAAATTAATTAAATCATTAAAAAGATAGTAAGTTTTTTAGATGAAGCAACTGCTCGCACATTGACAACTTATAATGGGATTTGTCCCAAATATTATGGTCTACCAAAAATACATAAACCAGATATACCTCTAAGACCAATAGTTTCCTGTGTAGGAGCATCTACACAACCACTGGCCAAATATATAGCCTCTATTTTAGAAACAGCTTTTTCAACTTTTAATAAATTCAGAATTAAAAATACCTTCGAATTTGCAGAGAAGGTTAATGGCTTTATTTTGCCAGAGGGTTTTGTACTTGCTTCGTTCGATGTAGTTTCACTATTTACTAACATTTCTCTAGACCTTATTATATCAATATTAAATGAACATTTCACATCAATAGAAGAAATATGTAATATTCCTAAAGAACAGTTCCTACTAATCATTACTTTTTTATATGAAAATACATTTTTCTCCTTCAATAGTACATTCTACAGACAAAAAATTGGCGTCCCAATGGGAAGTGCTATTTCACCAATCCTGGCCGAAATTGTTATGAATAAACTTCTTTATTTTGTTATTTCAAGGGTTGAATTTGAATTTCCCCTTCTGTTTCAATATGTTGATGACTTGTTAGTCGCTTTACCTGCCGGAAGTGTACAGAACACCCTTAACATTTACAATTCTTTCAATCATAAGTTAGTATTTACTGTTGAGGAGGAGACTGACTGTGCTGTTCCGTTTCTGGATACTAGGGTTGTACGCTCAGAAAATAATACAGTCAAACTGGACTGGTATAGGAAAAAATCAAGTTCTGGTAGATATATCCCCTTCCATTCTTATCACCCTATGAAACAGAAACTGAACATCATCAGAGGACTAAAGAACAGAATAGATAAGATTTGCCACCCCTCATTTAGGGAAAAAAATGTAAAACTGTTGGAAGACATTTTGTTGGACAATTACTATCCTAAAGCTCTAATCAAAAAGAATTTTCAAAGACCCCTCCTTCCAATTAATCCAGCTGTCACCACTAATGTCGATATTAAGGTAGGAAAGTTACAATACATTGAAGGCCTTTCCCAGTCCTTGTCTTCTCTTTTTAAAAATACAAACATTAAAATTGCCAACTACAACATAAAAAGACTTAATTGTTTTTATACCAATTTAAAAGATAAAACCGATACTTTACAAAGATCTAATATAATCTATGGCATTCCCTGTCAATGTGGTTTGGTCTACGTTGGACAAACTTCACAAAAGCTCTCTAAGAGATTAGCGTTACACAAAAGTGATAGTAAACACAAACCTAACGCAACTAGTTTGAGCTTACACGTAAATAATACAGATCACAGAGTACAATATAACAACAGCTTCATTCTGGATGTTGAGACCAATTATTTCAGAAGAAGTTTCTTGGAAATGTGTTACATAAAAAACCTGTAAAAATAATCTCAACCACAAAAAAGACGTAGAAGGATTGAGCTCCATGTATACCTATTTGCTAACACAAAACTATACCAAACCAATAAAAAAGAACGATCTCTATGAAAAAATTATTTTCTAGTAAAGTTGACGTTTCTGATCTCTTTGTCATTTTTTGCTATTTATTACCAGTTTTCTATATTTTCTTGTTAAAATTACATAATAAAAAATTAAATATGTCTAATAATAAATAACGTCCAGTATTAATTTTCGATTTCAAATTTTTAAATTTTTAAATTAGCCTATGAATCTCTTGATTATAAAATTAAAGAATTAATATAATTAATAATGAATAACTCGTCAATTTCATCAAATTTAAGTCCCCCCTTTTTTATAAAATTAAAACTAAAAAATAGATATCATTAATAATAAATAATTTATCTAAAATTCGCATCTACCGAAAATAATTTACCACATTCCTAACTTTAATCCTTTTTTTTGTCGACCTGATGACGACATAGACTACCAACAATATCCGGCTCGGACTCAAATATCACTAAATAGTTACTAAACTCGACGTCAAAAAATTTTAAAATGGAGTACCGTTTCAACATCATGGTTTCTTGCAGTTGTGTTTCTGTCTTTAAAAGTGTTTTTAACTGATGTTTATTGACAAAGTTTTATTTTCAATATTTGTGTAACTCTCTAAGTGTCTTTTAATCATGTTTTGTGTAATCATGCATACCACCTGGCCAACAAAAATGCAAATTTCATTGTCTTCACCAGAGATGAACTAACTGCTAAATTTTTGTAAGTAATTTCACATTCAGTCGTACAATTTATTTAATCACGTTTTAAAAAACGAACGTTTTAGTTTATTTTCTGTACCTGGTTTGCATTTTTAGAATCCAGAAGAAGCTACCATTAGGCAGCGAAAGCTCGATAATAAAAATAAAAAGCAGATACTAGAGCTTTAGATCTTTGATTGCTCATCTCTTCTCCTTATAAGGGCGTTTCCCAGCAGTTAAACTTAGGATTGTTTGTTGCCAGTGCCCTGTTACTGTCCTTCCTCTTTCTATATATATATATATATATATATATATATATATATATATATATATATATATATATATATATAGTTACATTTTCCTGTTCATTTTTAACAGATATATATATATATATATATATATATATATATATATATATATATATATATATATATATATCTGTTAAAAATGAACAGGAAAATGTAACTGTGTTCTATACTATACTTAAGAACCGCTAGTTGATAACTATTAATTGACAAAATATGTATTAAAGAACCGGTAAGGTAATTTTACCATTTAACATGCAGTAGTAAAGTAAGTAACGAATTTGGCTGTCTCCAAGTGAAGGGAACGTAAATTTCCATAATACAATTAAAACTATACAACATATCGACACCCATCCCTTTCCCCTAAAACGATAGTGCTAGGAAACTATAGGGTTTATTTTTATTTCATATATTATATTATCATTTTGTTTGAAAATTTCGGTGCCATTAGAGCGACAGATTGACGGACGTTATACAGATTTGTATGTTTTTATATATTTTTCGTACGTCCCTTTATCAAAGGAAATAAAATCAGTCATCACTATGTAAGTAAGTTCCCGCCAAGCTAACTGTTTGTATTACTCAAACTTGTCCGATAAATCAACATAATATTTTTTTTAGATCACTCTGTAACCAGATTTCGATCTCGTCTACATACCATTTCTGTTAAAACTGGAAATAATTAAAAAGTACACAGATAGAGGGGTATATTATGATATATATGCGACCACAGTTTTAACCACCTACCCCATATCCCTATATATCATACTATAAAGAATTAGCTAAAATTTTATAAAATATCTCAACCAGAAACCAGAAAAATATTATAATAATATTGAAACTATACAATTTTAATAATCTCCACCCCTCTCGCCTGTTAATATTAAAAATAACAAAAAAATAATGTAATTTTTCGGCTCATTAAAACCCTGAATAGCCCATAATATAATCAATACGAAATCACCCTTCTAACTTCCATTCCCATCATGGCATATTAAATAAAAATAATTATTTACAGTCAATATATAAAATTTGAACAAAAGCAAAATATATATCGAAGTAAAATTTTTTTCCAATTTTTCCTTTAGCAGGTAAAGTAGAAAGGCTGTTTGAATTCGAATCTTGTTCAAAAATTTCATGGTGGAAACGGATTCCTGAAAATGGCTAAGTGCTTAAGTTTCACTAATAATTAAAATAAAATCGAACATATTTTCTATACCTATATTGAACACACAAGTTCAATTACCTTTTGTTAAAATTTTGACCATGGAAAATTCAGGATTTGTGAAAATTAGATGAAAAATAGTATATTTTTAATATAATATAAAACTCCTCTTTTGGGCATATTTTTACAAATTTCAATCTCTAAACGATTTCCAAATAAATTAGAATTATGACACTATCATCTCAAGTTTCCATATTCATGACTTTTTGGGGAAAGGAGGTGAAAGTGATTTTTTTTTTTGAATATGGAACATAACTGATAAATAATGAAGTGCAAAATAAATAGTTCCTAAAATTATAATATAATTCAACTTGTATCAAGTATAAAAGCTGTAGAAGAAATTTATCTGATTCAGATAACTTATTATAATAATAAATAGGAGCCCCAATTATCTCTATTTTATATTCAAAATAACAAGCTTTAACAGCTGCATGTTAAGCGCGTCATTAAAAAATGTTTAGATTGTTAAAATATACACTTTAAATATCTCTAATACTTCTCCAGTTTTCCAGTTATAGTATAATGTGTTTGTTAGTTTCAAAATATCACTCTGGTTTTTATGATTGCTCCATATCCGGAATTTGCCACATTAGTAAGAAAACCGTTCATGTTACATTCTATACTGCTCCATTTGATTTTCTGAAACAAAATACAACCGCTTAAACAAGAAATTTAGAAATAAAGTTATGAAATCAAATTGGAACAACCCAGATTTCAAGAGTATATGTCTAAAATTGTATCTGATTTTCAATTTTAAAATATCTTATTATTTGCTTCCAGTAACAAAATAGCTCAACTTTCTTTACGGAAAACACTACCAAATCATTAATTTTGTATTTAATGTATAGGATTTTAGCTAAGTCAAGGGACATTGCAACCAATAAAAAAACTATGATAAGAATATCATAGTGACAGGTAACCAGCTGATTAGTTAACCGAAGCATACCAACCACAAGCCAGTAGCGATGTTGCCAACTGTATCTGCAACATCAGTAATCTCTTTCGATTGATACGAAAATTAAAAACTACTTTTCAGTTCTTCGTTTAGCAGAAAATTTACTAAATGGTCTGTGATATTTTAAAACAAAAAATACAATAAAAGGAAAACGGCAGAATAAGACCAAAAATCCAAAATCAAAAACATACCTGAGTAAGGTTAAGACAAACGGCTCATAAATTTGTCAGTATCGGGACTAGTTTCTCCTGGCAGTTCAATAATCATATCACTTAAGAAGGGACAAACTTTTCCTTGAAAAAAATATGGTTAGTAATAGCCAAATCCTAAAACGAAGGATTCTAACTCAAATTAAGATGGAATTCTTAGTATTTAAAACATTGGTTTTAATAAAAAATTAATTACGATTCTGCGCCATCTAAGCACTGGTGGGCAAAAAAATCGACTCAAACGATTTTGCTTCATTTAACATCTATCCTTGAATTTAATTTTCGAACAGTGGTATTTTAGTATCATGAGAATGCCGATTTTCTTACTTTCCAGTAAAACCAAAAATATTTTAATTTCCAAAAAGTTTTACTGATTAAAACGGATTTACTCAACAGAACCGTTTTTGCTCGCTCAGCAACGGACTCGTTGCGCGCTATTCATCCCTATAAAAACACATGCAACTACTTTGTCCTGTCAGTCCTTTATCGGAACTCTTATCTCTGCTATACCTGCTCACTAATTATATTATCGGAAAATGGATACTGCCTTGGAAGAAACGGCACAAGTCATTGCTCTATTGAAAGAATTTTCATAGCCAACGTCTAGTCCCTGCGAAACTGCACTTGAGCCAATCAGCTGTCTCCAGAGGCTACGGACGTTACCAAAAGACTGGCGCCTTTACACGGAGACTAGGATCAGGAAGACGAAGGTGTACCTCGGAGCGACACTACCGCTTCATTGTCAACACAATTCTAAGAAATCGTCACTTGACCGGCGTTGAGGTCCAGCAGGAGCTCGGATAAGCTCGTGGCGGGCTGTCAATCATTGGACAGTCAGAAGATGGCTTAAAGAAGCTAACATAACTCCGAGGAGACCAGCTGACGGACTCAATTAACAGCAGCACATCGACTGGACATTAGAGCAATGGCGCTCCGTTTTATTCTCTAACAAGACCCGAATATGCCTGGCAATGATGGAAGAAGATGAGTGTACAGGAGACCTGGGGAGCGCTTTGCGCAGTGCTGCATTACCTAAACGGTCGCCTACAGAGGAGGTTCTGTCATTGTATGGGGGGGCATCTCACTGGATGCGAAACCCGATTTGGTTTTCATGACTGATGAGACTCTTAGCGATAGATTGAGATGGAAGTAGGAATACCCACATTAGACTAGCCTGTGCAGAGTCCTGACCTCAATCCAATCAAGTGCAAGTGGGAAGAGCTCAAAAGAAGGGTTCAAAGCAGAAATCCAGCCCCACAACGCTGAGGGACTTAAAGGTTGCGATAGCAGAAGAGTGGGAAAGAATCCCAGAGACAGTGGTGAAAAAGCTCACCTGCTCCATAAAAAACCGGCCTGGGGGGGGGGTAATACAAAATATTTATTTTGGTTTTTATCAATAAATTTAAATGTTAAACTTAAAATTTGTTTAATTTTTTTCTTTCCTTTACCCCTATGTTCAATCCTTGTTCTCCTTTCAATCATTTTAATCAGTAAAAAGCATGAGGTACGCTATGGAGTTTGGTATTATTAGAAAGAAAGTAGAATAAGCTTTTAAATGATACTAAAATTCGTAAAAAATATATGAACCCTAAATTCTAGGAACCGTCTTAAATGAAGACAAATAGTTTGAGTCGATTTTTTTGCTCATCAGTCTAATGCAAGGGTTAAATTATGGTAATCATTTTACCGAAAGGTTTGTTCGACTTACTGCTCTAGTCATTACGATTCGGCATTCTCTCTATTTTGTGTTCATATTAAATAGTTTAACTGATAAATTATTATTTCGTAGAAATATTCCAATAAACAAGAATAATAATATATATAAACTACTCCTTAACTCTCTTTGTTTAAAATCGTCGCATGTATAAATTGCTTTACTACATTGTAAAAAAAGAACATGTAATGGTACGTTAAACTATTTGCCCGACAAAAGTTAATCAAATAATCTTGCCAGACCATAACTTTTGTATACACTGCGACAAACTAAATATATGATAAAAATGGAGGAATAGTAGTAGCTGTCGAACATGTGTGGTTTCAATATTTGGTGTGATAATAAACTATAATTTTAAATATTTGTACTAACCATAAAGCTTTTTAGTAAACATGTTATTCAGAAATTAGAAACATATGGTGCCCTATGTAAAGGATAACTGAGTTAAAATTTGTTATTTGTATAATTTAGTATAGTTAGTACTTACCACTTGCAGTTGTTCATGGCTCCGATCATGTAGACTAGACGTTTTCTCATCGAGGTTGTAGAGATAAAAGTTACAAATGTTTCATTATCTACTAACCCAAATCAACATCCTGACGTTTCACCATATATGTATTGATAATAAGGGTTGCTTAAACAATTTTCAGAAACCACGTCGAAACTGATAAGTTAGTTAGTCAATGCGCTTCACGACATCTATATCATATTGAAATAACTAATATGGAATCTTTTTCTCTTTTGTTACAAGTTTCTGCATTTCTATTTATTAAGAACAATAAAACAAACAAATAAGAATTCCCCTAGGCTCCGAAAAGACCCCTGGCTTACTTAGAGAGCCTGAGTTAAAGAAAAATTCTTCCATTCCCCTTTCTTACTCATTAGCTCGGAATATACCAAAACCACGACCTCTAAAGATACGAACTGCATCACCCAATCATTATGATATTACTAAAGTTAGTGAACTGATCAAGTGTATTTAAGTTGAGGACATCTAATTACCTCATTTCAAGAAGATGAGACCAAATATTTGATTCTTCATAGTTTTGAATTCAAGTTACATTAGGTTCAATCATCTCAAGATGCACATTTCGTCGTATTACGACTACGCAGCTGAGCTAAAATCACCCCACTAGCGAGCAAAAATTATATTAATCAGTCAATAAGTTTTGAAAGTGACACCTACGAAGCATCACTTGAGCCAAATGTTGAACACCATTTTGAAGTTACATCTGTCATATGAACACACCCTAAATTTCAAGTCGCTTTGTCAAGTCTTTCATTGCTCATCAGCTGGTTAATGAAGATATGTTTATTTGGTTAAAGATGTAAAAAATCGAATATCGTGCAGTGATAAAATTCTTTGCTTCGGGAGGTTTACCGGCAACTGAAATCCATGCAAAGTTAATAAAAGTGTTAAAGGAGTCTGTTCCTTCATTTTCAATTATTTACAGTGGACTCTAAAGTTTAAACGTGGTCGTACAAGCGTCAATAATGATCCATGTTCAGGACGTCCAAAAACTGAAACAACTGAAGAAACTGTTGTGCAAGTATAAGATATGGTAATGGAAGACCATCGATTAATAATGGATGATATAATTGAGGCTATAGGCATCTCGTATGGATCAGTACATGAGATCGTAATTAATGTTTTGGGCGTGAGAAAGCTATTCACAAGATGGGTGCCGCATTTACTAACATCGGAACAAAAACGCAATAGAGAGAAACTTTCTTAACAACATTTGGCTCGTTTCACAAAGAATAAAACTGATTTTGTGCGTGGATTTGTAACTATGGATGAGCCTTGGGCTTACCAGTGTGATCCTGAACTGCGACAATAAACCCCAAGTGGACTGAATTATGGCATCAGTTTTCTGGGACGCAGAAGGAATTTTGGTAATTGATTACTTTCAAAACGGTAAAGTAATCACAGAAGAGTATTATTACAACATTTTGGACCAGCTGGATGAGAAAATTCGTGAGAAAAGGCCCGGTTTGCAAAAGAAAAAGTCACCCTTCATCATGACAATGCCCCTGCTCACAGAGGTGCTTTGCCAACGGCAAAACTGGTCGGACTGAAAAACGAATTGTTTTTCAGTCCGTTTGTAATATCTATATATAATAAACATCTGCTCTATTCGTCAGATCTGGCTCCGTCTGACTTCCATATGTTCCCAGACCTCAAAAGATTTCTACGTGGGAAGAGTTTTTCAACAAATGATTAGGTTATAGCTTCAGTAGATGGATATTTTGAAGGTCTTCCGGAAAACCACTTCAGGGATTGAATGAATTGGAAAATCACTGGTAAAAATGTATTGAGCTTAAGGGAGATTATACTGAAGAATAAATGTATTTCGACTTATTAATTCATCTTGTTTCATTTCTGCTTTGAAAACTTATTTACTGACCGTAGATTAATTTAATTATAATTATACAAATATAGCAGTAATATAATATATAATAACACAACAGATTGCATCTGATGTTGACTGCTGTCAACCAACAGCACATAATACCTTAAATTTCGCCTTTATAAATTTTGGTAGTTATTAATCATTGTTGTTTCGTGGTCATGGATTAAACCCATATACGTAACGCTGGCTAGCAATTATTTTAGCATGTCAGCCAGATATACACGTTGTTGTAAATTAGTGTTATTTCTGTAACTTGCTTCAAAATCAGACGTTTTCTATATATATATATATATATATATATATATATAATATATATATATATTTATATATATATATATATATATATATATATATATATATATATATATATATACACACACTACCGTCAGAAAGTATTTGTCCACCTAGTTATTTCAGTCCCAAGACAACAAAAACCCAGATAATATATATATTTTTTAATTTTAAATGAATTATTATTTATTTTCACATTATTTACAGTCTAGAAAATTAGAAAAATAGTCATGATTGTCCAGGATTTTTCCCATCTATGTGACCTCCTTGGTTTTTAATTACCGCTTTATAGAGTCTCGGCATTCTGTCCAGTAGTTTATTCAGAGTTTTCTCGGTTATTTTAAACCCATTCAGCTTGTAAAAGTTCCACACAAGTGATTTCTGATACTGGATTATGTTTTCAAACACTAACCTGTCTAAATGGTCACACAGCAATTCGATAGGGGAAATTTCAAGTCGGGTGATTGTGGAGGCCAAGTCATCACCTCCAGGACGTCATCGGATTTCCATTGGTTCAAAAGTTCTCTGATTTATTTAGCAGAATATTTAGGGTCGTTGTCATGCTGAAAAATAAATTTTCCCTGAAAAATATCTCTTCCAGAAGGCAGCATTTGAGTTAGCAAAATTTCTTGATACTGTTCTTTTCGCATTATTCCTTCTATCCTAAAGCTTTTTCCAGCTTTATCCGTTGCCAAAACAACCCCAAACCATTACTGAACCTCCTCCATGTTTTACTGTAGGCAACTGACAGGCTTCCAACATCCTCTCTCCAGCTGACTGCCGCACGTAAACTCGTCGATTTGAACTGAAAATTTCAAATTTAAATTCATCGCTCCCAAGGACGTAATTCCCATTGTTCTGATGTCCAATTTTCATGTTCTCGGCCCATTCTAATCGTTTTACGTTTATTCATTTGCCTAAGAAGTGGTTTCCTCACTGCAACTCTCCCTTGTAGTCCACCTTCTGGTAATCTGTTCTTCACGGTTGTTACGCTGATGGGGATGGCGCCGCTCCAGGTTTACTTGAGCTGTGATTTCTGGTGCGGTTAGGCGGCGATTGCGTCTGCTGGACATTGTTTATAGCTCGCGTCTTCAGGGAGAGTCGTTTTTCGAGGCCTTCCTGAAAAACGTTTTTGGTTGGAATTCCATGTCCCGCAGAAAATTTTCTTACGATGTAGTCCACCGTTCTCCTTGGCATCTGCATATTACTCGCGATTTGTCGACTCCAGTGACCATTTTGATGTCTCGCAAAATTATCTGAACACGATTTTCAACGGAAACTTCTTTCGCACAAAACAATTGAGCCTTTATGAATGACAAAGTTTTTTTTGTTTGCGAATGGATAATTTCCAAAAGAGCAATAGTATTAATAGTATAGTTTTTATCATAAAATGTCACTAGGAATTTCCATAATCCCTAGAAACTTGAAATAGAGTTCTTAGTTCAACTGAAATTCTCAGAAATCGCCTGAAAACGATTATCATACAAAACTTGGAAATTTGTTCTAATTGGCTTTTTTAATTTGTGATTTCACCAAGAAGGCTTATATAAACAATTTTAGTAGGAAAAACAATTAAATTTACCTAATATAAGATTAAAGGGTTTAATTAGGTGTTAAATTTTTGCAGTTACATTGAAATTTTCTAGGTGGGCAAATACTTTCTGACGGTAGTATAATATATATATATATATATATATATATATATATAATATATATATATATATATATATATCATTACTGAAATACGGTTTAATATGATAATAATTAATTTAGTTTCTATAGTCTATGGATAAATGTTCCTTACTCAAATATATAAATATATCTAATTTAATCGAGATGTTCACCGACGACCATAATCAAAGGATAATCTGTGACATTATCAATAATAAAAATATTTTGCTTTTAAAGTTTTCGTAACAAGAATTAATTTATTATATCCTAAAATCATTATATTAAAAAAAAAAGAAACAAAATATTATTTTTATAAAATTTAGTCCTCCAATTCGATAGCTCGCGTTCTCGTATAGAAAGGCCCCGAATCATAAATCACCTAATGCTGGGCATCACACTTTTAGTGCGATCATAAAAACACCGAATGCTGAAAGCAAAAAGTCCATAATTCAAGTGAAAATTAATAATATCGACTAAATAAACCATTAATCAAGTGACGGATTACCTTGCGAAATATTGTGGCCGTCAGTCCTGGTCCAGTAATTAATTGATTTTGGATAGGCTTCCAAGTGGCACTCGACCGTTTTTGCTGACCCTTCTATTGACCTGACCAGTTGATTTTCAATCTAGATCACTAAAATTAAGATAAATTATAATTTTAGTGCTTTATGCCAAGAACAATATTTTGGATTTTACTGAATAAAACAATGATGTGTTTTAATTTAAAGGTCGTAGATTAAAAGGTGAAAACGTTTTTGTCTAATGAATTCAGTGGGTTTAAAGGTCGTATTTGAAAAATAACTGTTAATTTGGGTTTTAAATATTGTGACATAAAATATTGTAATTGTTTTGAATATACTCTCCTAAAATTATTTTATCATGTATTATTGTGTCGATCTGTCTGTGTATCGGTCTGTCTGTGTGTCAATCTGTCGGTTTTTTTGGTTTGCGAGACTGTCGGTCTATCAGTCTGTCGGCACCATGACTCTTGAACGATATCAATTTTAAAGTTGGTATATAATGAGGGGATGAGGTCTAAAGTGTTTGAACGATATTTCCTAAGGCACAGGGGTTTAAAGGGGGGATCAATATTTTGTTTTTTCTTTAAGTAGGAATTTGGTAATTTTTCTGTTTTTTTTTTTTTTTGAAATAATAAACAAATATTATACATACAATGGGTGAAAAAGGTGAGGGAGATTAGATGAGTTGTTTCGTGTATACATAGGTTGTTGGAGTCGTTGAATTCCAGTATTGGGTTAATTTTTCCATTACTTTCAATTACAGCCCAAGAAATGGCTAAAGGTGGTTAAATATTGTATAAATTAATATTAATTTGTGATTTTATTCAGAAGTTTTGGTTGATGTAATTGGCAAATTTAAATCATATTATTTATGTTAAAATATATAAGGATTTATAGAGGGGGGTGGGGGTTCTGGAGGTTGCTTCATATATATCGTGCTATACGACTTTTTCAAGGTTATTGGACTATAGGAATATGAAAATTAAGTTATTTTTCATTACATTCAATTTTCATAGTGTGTAAAACAGATTGAGTTCTAATTACAGAGTAATCTAAAAATGTTGAGTAACGCATTTTTAAGTTTTTAAATCGCGAAAGAGACATTTTCTCATTTTCGTCGGTTTGTCTAGCTGACCGTTGACCTAATGATCTGTAGATCTCTCTCTAACGAGATGATAATATAATGCCTGAAGTATGAATTATACCTATAATTTTTAAATTATATTGTTTTAGGGGAAGGTAATGAAAGGGTTGGAAGTTTACTTACTCTTTACTTGAAAAAGTCAAATTAAGTACTTATTTTAGAACTACGTGTTTGCAGGGAAGGAATTGTGCTCAATTATGGTGGTTTCCACATTCATTATTTTTGTAATTCTTTTAATGCTACTATTCATCAGTCTAAATATTTGTAACGATCTTCGCCAGTAGTCCATCATCCTTTAAACATTTAGTTTTCTCTGCTTACATTTATTTAGGTGCCGAGTTTCGTATCTAGCTAGAGCTACCTATACAGATATTTTTTATTATATATTTGTTTTTAAAGAGTTTTTGACTAAAGTAGTACTATATATTGAAAGCACAGATTATTTTTCTGGTTTTCTGTATTATTTCTTATTGTTCTCTCTCTGAGTGACCGAAATATGTGATTTTTTTGGCAAATTTGATCATTGCCCCCAAAACTTTACCAAGTTTAGAAATGCAAAAAATAACACTTGAACATGTCCAGAAACAAGATTAAAACGTCATTATAACTTTTGATTTAACCTATGAGTCCGAATTAAGGAAGGATATATGTAACAAATAGTTCCAAAGCAAATAAAGGAATATTTGGTAAGAGTAATATAATAACGCAGTTTAAGAAAAAATGAAATCAAATGGTACATTTGTTTATTTTCGATATTTAAAATCTTTTTTTGGTCTTTTTTCTCTGGCAAGCAGTCTTGGGGTACCTACCAGTAGTCTGCTATCATAGTAATACACATTTGTTTAAGCACAGTCTTAGAGTTTGGATCTTTACTTATTCCTGAAATATCTCCACTGCACCCTTAGAAGATTTCTAAGCTTTATTTCCATCAGTGATGGTTTCAGGGAAAGAAGTGCTTTTGTATTTCAACTCTCATACATATTCTTTTTTTTTTAAATTGGCATCTGAGAGCTTTGAAAATTTTTGTGAACAGGTTTTTGAAGGTTTTGTCATTTTTAGTTTGGGTGAAGCATTTATTTTTTACTCTATGTTTATTTTCTATCAGACTACAGGGTTATACCAGAATAGTATAGAAGTTTGGTAATATCATGACCACCTATCAGTTGATCAGATGTCCAGTGTAATATTTCTACATAATAATGAAACGTTTTGTTACATCAGTTCTTTAATGAATACGATGAGCATTTTCTCTGGATTTGAGCACTCGAGGTTGTACTGGTGGATTGTTGTGACTGGTATTGTTTCCACATTTGTTGATAACAGGCAAAGGGCCAGGTACGGTAATTATCCAATAATTTGGACTAAGTTCTTGAGCGTTGTACTCCTTAGCTATAAGAAGTGCCAGGTGACAAATTCTTAGTAGTTGCTTTAATTGCTTGAGCAGCTCAAGCTCGCATATGGCGTCGTTTTCGGAATGGTAAGGGAGTACGACGGAGTAGAGCTTGGTGTTGACTCCTAGTGGTTTAGATTTGTTTAAGTTTCAAAATGACATAATTTGTCCAAGTTTCGAAATGACAAGTAGAGTGACATCATCGTCTCATGCAATATATTTTTTAGTTATTGGTTAGTTAGTTATGTTTTTTTTCACTAAGAAAATATCCTAATACTATTAATTAAAAAGTGTAGGTGCTTAAATAAATAAAATTCAGCAACACGTTGAATGTCTCTATATTGATACAATAATCTCGCAAAATAATTGTTGCCCGTAATTCATAAGGTAGTGTTTGTCGAGAGAATGCCTTTTTTTGTCTAAGTAATTCTATTCTTGTTAGAAACGTGAGAGGTCACGTGGTCAGGTAGAAGAACGAGAGGCAGGCTACACGCTTAAAAATACCGTCAAATTTTAACGTCTCATTACACTACAAGAAGTACGAATTTGATTTGGTTAGTTGTAAAGTTAAAATTTAAACAAACTCGTATATATACGTTAACATCCGTTCAGCTGTAAATTTAAGGATTAAAATTTCGGAAAAACTTAGTTTTACAACTTTATGACTCTCTAGTAAGACCAAAAGAGATGTATTTTGTGACACCAAAGATACAGTTCCTTTATCAAATGAAACATTTGAAAGTAAACGTGATGCTTACAAATTATCAATTGTTTTTAACTAAATGTTTTTAAATAAATTAAGGATTAAACATACTTCTGCCGTTGAGAGGGTATTCCCAATCAACAGGAATAATAACTAAAATTATCCAATTGTTTTACTATAAACTGCACTTATTGTCTCTAATGAATATGTATCAAAACACCCAAACGAATCATTCATATCGCTATTGTCCATTACTGGCAAAGGTGCCAACCTTTTTATAGATCTTTGGAGAATGCTGTTGGCAGATTTTGACGGAGGCGACTATAGTTACTCTCCTTGTTTGAGTATAGCTTGATTACCCTTCCCATAGCCCAATGTAATGGAGGTAGATTATCTTACCTGATCAAAACTATCGAACCTAGAGATACGTTTTACTGTGCAAACGAGACCAAAAATCTTGTTTTACTTTTTGAATATGTTGCCATGCTGATAATTATTGTTTGGAATATCTCGATAATCCTGTTCCCGTAGACTCGTTAATGAGTCGCCAATTAAAAAAAATGGCCGATGACTGATGAGACGGAAGTTAAATACCCATTCGATTTCGATAACGAAAGTGTTCAAATCTTCGAATACAAACAATTCATTGCCTACTATTCGTCTGAAATGATGTTTGAACGACTTTACCGCTGCATCCTATAACCCCCCAAAGTTAGGGGCTCGTGCAGGTATAAAATGCCATTGTATATTTTTTCTTGTTAGAAACATAGAAATTGCTTTTATGCGATTGCGACTTACCGCTGCTTCCTATACCTCCCCACTGTATATTTTTTCTTGTTAGAAACATAGAAATTGCTTGTTGATGTTTAGGCGAGTTCAACAATGCTCCCGAATTCTACTACTTGTCTGTAAGCCCCAACGAAATTAGTGCCATTATCTGTATAAATATTAGTACATATACCTTGTCGTGCAACAAAACCTCTTGAATGCAGCGATAAAGGCGTCGCACAGTGGGGGAAAAATGAAAAATCGTGTTTCAAAATTGTCTAGAGCCTTCAATTTTGGTTCGATTTGAACGATTTTTTTTTTAAATTGAAGCTTATTAAATTCCGAACAAAGTTGTCGGAGCCGATTTTTCAATTAAACTTTTGTTTCAAAATGGCGGACGTTGGTTTCTGATTATATAGCGACTGAGACACAGAAAACGCTTACAGTTTCAAATCAAGTTGTGCTAAAATGCGTTGTATGTATGTTTTTTTATGTCGCAGATAATATATCTAATATCACAGTTACAAGATTAATAAATAATGAACCCAAAATGGCTGCCATGAACAATAAAAGTATTATAAATATGAATAAACGTACCATTATTATTTTATATCCATAACATTTGCATAAATAATTTCTTTAAGGTTGTTAATTATAAATGTGTTTCAACAACTGACTTAAAATGACAAATCAAATATGGCGGATGCCAAAATTGGAATCGAGCAAGAAAGTTTCTCTGTGGCATTTAGACTGTGGCAGTCAGATCATTCAAGTTATTCAAGTTTAGTTGCGGGATTTAAATTTTCATGCAGTTATTGCTAGAATTCAATTTTGGCATCCGCCATACTTGATTTGCCATTTTAAGTCAATTGTTGAAACATATTTATAATTACCAACCTTAAAGAAATTATTTATGCAAATGTTATGGATATAAAATAATAATGGTAGGTTTATTCATATTTATGATACTTTTATTGTTCATGGCAGCCATTTTGGGTTCATTATTATTAATCTTGTAACTGTGATATTATATATATTATCTGCCGATATAAAAAAACATACATACACGCATTTTAGCACAACTTGGTTTGAAACTGTAAGCGTTTTCTGTGTCTCAGTCGCTATATAATCAGAAACCGCCATTGTGAAGACGTCCGCCATTTTGAAGACGTCCTCCATTTTGAAACAAAAGTTTAATTGCAAAATCGGCTAAGACAACTTTGTTCGGAATTTAATAAGCTTCAATTTTAAAAAAAAAATCGTCCAAATCGAACCTAAAATTGAAGGCTCTAGACAATTTTGAAACACGATTTTTCGTTTTTCCCCACTGTGCGTCGGTCGTAAGCTCGCTTACTATCTCTAAGTGTACTTACTGCCTTGAGAGCTAGACACAAAAGTATTGCTATATATACTTTTATACACTTTTGGTTCTGAATTTCTTTTCCTTCATGAAGAAGGCAATAATCAATGTCTATCTTGCTGAACGGTCTTGATTGGGTCACTCTTGCTTTGGGTAGATCGCCCATTATATACTCTATAGGTAGTGGACTCATTCATCTGCACGTTATACATGAATGTACAACCTTTCGTAATGTACTTTTACCATCCACAAACCAATAGCTGCATCATAGTGCGTAAAGGGTCGCTTGGGTATCTGCAGGCAAATGTGTACGGTGTGTATCGGCAATTATTAGAGTCCCGTTATAATATAGGGTGTTTTCTTTAAATGGTATATCGGAATTTGTCAAACGACCACAAACTCGTAAAACAACTTTTTGATCTAAGAATGGGTTGAAAGATAATAACTTGCTTGAAATGCTCTTTTCTTTGTCAAGTTTTCTATCTCTTCGTGAAATCATAATTGTTGAATAATTTTAACTATTGTAGTTTTACCCTGTAAAATCTCTGGAACCTTTATTGCGTCTTTAAATATATTGTCTCTTTTAAATCTTTTATAAAAATTCTAGTTAGCTTGTGCATAGAAGAAAATTTAGTTAAACGACTTGTATCCGTTATTATAGATTTTAAACAAAAAAATTGTCTTTTATTTAAATTTTCTTCGTTCATATTTGCTATTTCCATTATTGGCAAAATTGGTTGTTTGTGTAATAACCAATATAATCCATTACGCCAAATTGTCGCTCGTTTAAACTCAGAAGGATATAGCTTCGGGATAATACATCTGCCGCATTGTCATGACTTCTCACATGATACCAATCATCTGTTTGTCATTGCTCAAATATCTTCAACTGACGTAAAGGTGTCCCTAGCCAATGCAGGACAATAGTGGAATCACACCAGAAGTATGTACTACTTACTTGTAATTGCACGGCATCACCTGCTATTTCGAGTAACTCACTGGGTAATGTCATGTGGCATAATACGAGTTTTAGGATAGTAAATTTTTGTAGAGTAGCCATGCGAGATTTGCTACATAGAAGTTGTAAGTATATCTTATTGACCTTATCAACTCTAAAATAAGCACGCGCCATAGGCCCTTTCACTAGCGCCAAAAACTTATGTATTTGTATATCTATGGCGTTAGGAATTAGGGTTTGTCGGTTTGTCAGTTTGTCGGTTTGTCGTTTAAAGCATACCTGGTGGAGCTTAATAAATTTTTTTTACAATACGTTATCTACTCAGTCTGAAGATCTGCCTTAAATGGCTTACCCCAGTGGAGTTTTTCATCTCATAAACGTAGTATAAATATTTTTCCTATAGTTACAATCAGCTTTAATAATCCTAAAGGATAGTAAATTTTGGCGATTTGTGAAAGAACTGTACGTTTTGTAGTTCTTGAAGCCTTTGAATCAAATTTCATCAAAAACATCGTATAGGCCAAAGTATCGTCGACCAAATCCCAGAGCATCCCAATTGTTTTGAGCCGTGAATCATCTCATAGCTGTAACCTTGCATTAACTAGTTTCTTTGGCAAATCTTGCATATCTTCGGGTCATTGGAAGCTCATTGTCTTACACAGACAGATTGGAATATTGCTATTATCTGGCATCATAGAGTACCGCTTCACCTACTGTATCGACTTCGGTCAGTATATTGTCTACATAGGTGTCTTCAGTTAAGAATGTTGCCACTTCTGGATATCTATGTCTTTCATCAACTGGAAGTTAGTGTAAACAACGTACTGAAAAAAAAGGATGATGTTCCTAATCAAACGTGACCGTGTTGACCATGAATGTTTTCATTATTTCTCCAGACCTTGGCCATAAAACACTCTATATACAGGTTTGATCCAAAACTGCAGAAACATTTTCTCTAGATCAGCTGTATTTACCTAAAAATATACAGTCTAAACTTTGTTAATAATGACAAAAGATATGTTCCTAGAGTTGGACCCAGTTTCAAAGCATTATTTAAAGATACACCTGTGCTCGTCCTTGCTGACCCAACAAATACTATGCGAACTTTAGTTGTAAGGCAATCAAGTTCGTGTACAATATGATGCAGCAGGTAGTAACTTTTATCTTGTCACTGTGTCTCCGGTACTTCCGTCATATGGCCTAGGTCGATGTATTCTGGCATTATTTTACTGTATGCCTTTTCTAATACTGAATCATTCGCTAATTTGCGTTAAGTGCTTCGTAAACGTCTTATTGCCATTGTTTTTGATTCTCCTAAACATGATTCTAAGTTATTAAATGGAAATGCAACCATGTATCTCCCATTCGTGTCTCGAGTTACGTTTTCCTTAAAGTGAATTTCACAGTCAATATTTTCTTGGCTTGATTGTTTTACGTCTAATACTTGTTCAATTTTCCAATGAGTTGTAATCTGCTCATTTAAACTTGTTGAAGTCACATAATACGAACGTTTATGGATGGTTGGCTTGATGGTAGACTACTACCGATTACCCACCCAAATCGAGTCTTTTGTAAATCAAATTCCTCTTGTAATGAGAATGACAGATTTGTTTGACCTACACTCAGAATTGGAAGTGCTGTAGTTGAGTCTAACAATAAATCTATATTATTTGGCACATGAAACTCTGGATCTCTAATTGGAGTGTTCTTGGGAATCTTGATGGCTGCACTATCAACTAATTGATCTAGTATCATTGAGGATATTTGTGTAACTGTGAGAAACATTAATGTTTTCTTAAATTTGTTATCTCTTGATTGTATTGTTGCCTCTATTAAGTTGTTTGTATTTGTATTTAACGTTTCCATACCTCCAACGTTTAAAATGTATTTTCTCTTGAACAATCTAATTCTGTTAGGCAATTCCTCAGTTATGAAATTTGTCGTTGAACATGTGTCCTACACATGATTGGCTTGTTATTTTTATCCAGTATGAATAATTTGGCGCTTACGAGTAATTCATTCATTGCATGATTGACTATGAAATTCGCCTGTCTCAAGTATGGGCTTGTTGAGGACTTTACTAGTCATAGACCTCTCTCTGTACCTTCGTCCTTGTGTGTTGCCCGAATATTCTTATTTGATGTTTCATTTATAGTACTTTCAGAAGTTTTGTCCTTGTGTAATAATGTATTGTGCTCCTTATTACATTACTGACATGTACGTGTAATACATTTGTTGGCAGTAAGTCTCCCCTGAAGGTAGTTGAAACATAATCTTTCCCTTTGTACAGTTTCCAATATTTGTTCTACTGATTGCACAATGATATATTTTATAATTTTGTTAACCAATCAGTGACAGAGAGGCGCCTAGGCCGCGTAAGATTTGGCACTAAATCTGCTTAAATGGGAAGATCTCATGGAATATTTTCGAACTTTCCCTTGGACGGATGTCTGTTTTCGATCCGACAACCCATCTGATGTTATTTTGGCTGGTATGGAAGCTTACATCCCTTTTTCGAAGAAATGCCCCTCCAACGGCAAGCCTTGGTTTGACCGAAAATGTAAAGAAGCTGTTGCTTCTAAACATATTGCCTACCGATAATGGTGCGAAAATCCTAACACCATAAATCGTAACACCTTTGTTCGTGCCCGGAACCGATGCAAAGAAATTATCGACGAAACTAAGGAGGCACATAATCAACGAATTAGAAACAAACTTCTCGCTTGTCCCAACAATTCCAGGTCCTTTTGGACAGTCGCTAAGGCAATTAGTCAAGATTTCACCAAATCCACCATACCACCACTCACACGGCCAGATAATTCCATTGCAACCACACCTGTTGAGAGAGCGACCTTGTTGGCTGAACTCCTTGCTTCACATTCTACTGTCGATTTCCAAGGAAAAACACCACCTACAATTCCCATATTGCAGTCAAAGATGCCCCGATGTTGTCTTCAGACTGCGTATCATAAAGTGTATTTTAATGAAGGTAGACACCAAAAAGGCTTCTGACGCTGACGAATACCTGCCATAGTTCTCAAAAACTGTACAAGGGAACTAACACCAGTTTTCTGTAGACTTTTCAACCTATCCTACAGAAAGGGAATATTTTCGTCCTGCTGGAAATGTGCCACGGTTCAGCCGATACCTAAAAAAGGCAAGAAGACCTTGCCAAATAACTACCGACCAGTCGCACTGCTTTCAATAATATCGAAAGTCACGGAAAAGGTTATCAATCAGCATCTTCTAAACTATCTTGAACGATTCAATATTATTAGCGAACACCAGTATGGCTTTCGTAAACATAGATCAACAGGAGATCTTCTGACTTATGTAACATATGTTTGAAACAACGCAATTGAACACTTTGGAGAATCTCGAGCGATTGCTCTTGACATATCCAAGGCATTCGACCGTGTTTGGTACGATGGACTGTTGGCTAAGCTACGCTCTTGTGGTTTGTCTGAAAAGTTCTGTTTGTGGCTTTCATGTTTCCTCAGAGAGTGTTCTTTACGAGTGGCGGCCGACGGATTTCTTTCTAACACCTTCACAATCAACGCCGATGTGCCCCAAGGCTCCATACTGTCTCCTACTCTCTTTCTCATTTACATTAACGATCTGAAAAGACCGAGAATCAAATTTACAGCTTTGCAGACGACAGTACGTTTATCTCTTCATTCACTTTGAACGCTCGGACATCGGCTGCTCAGGCGAATATCCGTAAACAGCAGGAGGTCATTCAACTTAACAAAGACCTGGAAGAAATCCTATCTTGGGGTGCCAGTAACCAAGTGGAATTTAACGCTACAAAAACCCAGGTGGCAATTTTTCTAAAAAGGTTAACGTTGCTGAACCCGACATAGTTTTGTCGGGGCACTCTATTCCCTAGCATCGTTCGCTCAATTTGTTGGGCGTTAGTTTGGGAGCACATATGTCGTGGCATGAACATGTTGCAGGCATAGCAAGGAGAGCTTCTCAAAAAGTTAGGAATTTTATTTCGAACCAGAAAGCTTTACACTCCATAACAACTGTTAATTCTTTACAAAGCTCAAATTCCACCAACTATGGAATACTGCTCCCATGTTTGGGGCTCCGCTCCGAAACATACACTGCATTTGTTGGGTTCTGTTCAGAGAAGAGCTGTTCGTCTGATTGGATACCCGGAACTGACCGGCGGCCTTGATTCGCTGGAACATCGAAGAACGGTTGGCGACTTGAGTCTGTTCTACAAGTATTTTCATGGAAAGTGTTCGAAGGATGTAGCTCGCTTAATTCCTCCCAGTTTAACGCATTTTCTACACTAATTTTTGTAATAACTAAATCAGTTAATTGTGTATTCCGTGAATATATTTGTTAACCTAAATTTATTATTGAACGTAAATGTTGATTAAACGTATCAACAAGTTCTCCTAGTGCTTCTAGGGTGTCTTTGTGTAATCTCAGAAATTCTTGTAATGCAGCCTAATGAAGACGAACTATTTTATGAGAACATTCATATTTTAATTTTAATATTTCGATGACATCTCAGTAATTCGCATCTGTAGTCTATAATGATTTAATTACTGCTCGATCGTTCAATGCCGATTTCAGGTATTGTAGTTTATTATGCACCAGCAAGACAAAATTATCAAAAAAAGATTACCACTCTTTGTACGCGTCTGAGAAAAATGGTAATTGGATTTGCTGTAATTTTCCTGAAACTGTTCGAAGATAACTCTGACTATTACTTCAAATCGTAATATGAGTAGCCCTTTTGATAAGTTTTTTTAGCGTCTGATCGCTGTATAGTTCTTGAATTCTAACTCCTTTCTTTTTAATTATTCCACTTCCGCAGCATCCATACTTTCCAGATGGGATTAGAGATCGTCAAATTTTGACCACGCCTTTATGATAACTTCTGACTGAGCTGGATATTTATTGTTTCTGCAGCTTCATGTTCATCTAATAATTTCTCAAATGAGGCAGGATACACTGTTAAAAAGTCCCTCAAATTTTAACGTATTATTACACTACAAGACGTACGAATTTTATTTGGCTAGTTCTAAACTTAAAATTTAACAAACGCGTATATACAAGACAATATTACGTCTGCTCAACTCTAAAGCTAAGGTTTTACAACTTTATGACTCTATTTTAGTAAGACCCGAAACAGATATATTTTATGACAGAAAAGATACATTCCTTTTACCAAAGGAAATGCCTGAAAGTAAATGCAAATGTTTTCTTACGCTTATCAATTATTTTTAAATAAACGTTTTTAAGCAATATAAGAATTGAACAAGTTAGCTAATAGCAACACACAGTTTGCCGTTGTATATGGTAACACTGTTAAAAATATATTTAACAAATAGAAAAATGCAAGTCGAGGTAGGGCAATAGTTATCATAGACAAAAATCTTAAAAGCCGGAGTACCGCAGGATTCTGTTCTCGCTCCCAGACTATATAACTTGTGCATTGCGGACTTTCCAAACTATATCATCAATAAAGATAGGTATGTTTGCCGATGACGCAATCATATACGCTCATTCGTATTATGCAAACGTCGCAAGAGCTCGTCTATGAAACCATTTGCATATATTGACACCATGGCTAAAAACATGGAAAATTCAATTATATGAGGCTAAATGCAGAAGACTGATATTAACGCATAAATTCACCAATAATAAAATCGATCCTCCTACAAAAGTAAACAACGTCCAGATACTAATTAAAAAACCACATAAAGTATCTTCCCTTTGTTATAGATTCCAGAAAACGTTTGTTGCTATGGAAGAACTATTTGCTTTACTGTCATCCAACCTCATATTGGACACTCGAAATAAACTGACAATATATAACCACATAATAAGACCAGCTTTAATGTATACTGCAGCAGTTTGGTGCAGCATAATAAAAACGCAAGCTGTCAGAATACAGAGGTTACAGAATCGCTTTTGAAGATGCATCACAAGGACGAACCGCTATGTTAGAGTTGATGACCTACACATTCTAATAAACATGCCGAAAATAAGAGATTATGTAACCTTACTACAGAAGAGTTCTACAGAAACAAAATACAGGCATTAATTCTAACGGCAAACCTGACAAGTACAAGACACCACCGGAAAATACATAAACCTCTGCAGATTATTTCTGGAACGACCAAAATTCAATTAAAACATATCAGTCGAAAACACACACGCCTTTACAAAAAATATATCTACAGGAATTTTGAACCACATCGTCTCGAAGCGTCGCGACATACTGGTACGCGGTCGAGATACATGTGCGAAATTCCTGCGAAAAATACAGGTCACTAAACAGATCAGTCATAGTGTTAATATCAACAATATATAAAGATAGCATAAATACTGATAACTGTAAATAGTACAAGTAATCAATGTATATAGTGTATAAAACATAAGTGAATGAAACAAAATAGCTAAGTAACATACCAGATAAAATAAATAAACAACTTCACTAAAATAAAAATTACCAAATTATTCTTAATCTACGTTCATAGCATTAAGTTGTAAACAAATAAATGCAAATAAACATGTAAATAACAACAAGAATGAAAGAGAGAGAAAGCAAATGATATTATGAATGGACGAATAAGAGAGATGAATTAATGATGAAATAACTTTAGGAAGACTAAGAACTAAGGAAAATTGAATCTAAGACCATAGTACCAAATCATGTAAAGTTGATTTTTTTAGTAAGAATTTTTTCCAGCGAGAATGCACATAAAATAATCACCTAACATTAAGAAATAACAGAGAAAAATATGTTTTAGTTAACTCAACAAAACAAAACAGCCTCTAAAGGAAACGGAAGAGGTCCAAATAAAAACTAATTAAAACATGTCAAGTCACATCGAAAGATATAATGAAGGGACCTGAATAAGCTTCACATAGCTTATTGTATGTAACTATTCTTAACCAGACCAAAGTTATAACATGTAAAACTAATTTTGAAAAATAAAGAAGGTTTGGAATTTGAATTTTGAGTTGTTGGTAATATGTGAATAGGGTAGACGTGGTTAATGATGTATTTTTCATGATCCGGTAAAGGAATTTTTAAGTCAAAGTTTTATATTAGATTATCTTGGCTGTAGATTGGCAAGTTTCTAGTTATATTAAGTTTCGGTACTGAGAGACATTTGTTGAATAAGTAGGCAAAGGCAAATTTTTTTTTACTAGAGATCGAGAAACTTCTTGTAAAGTGGAGACAAAATCTCTCGCGATGATAATTGAGCTATTCGGTATTTTTAGACGCATGAATATTAGACGGTTATTGCATCTAACATGTCATTAAGCGAGTTTTTCAAAAATACATAGCTTCTCATCAGTGATTCACATAAGTGTATCATTTTTATTCTACCACCATAAAATACCATGACGTTTGAAATATATAACTAAAAAAATATACAAATATTGCATTTTGAATGTCTTCGATATAATTGTTGAATGTCTGTTCATCTATTTATAATTTCTGAATAGTGGAGCTAAAGTCTCGAAATACGGAAGTGGGTACTGAGATTTGGTTGTTTAATAGGTTTTCCAATTTAGAGCCCATTACGAGTTACTTTGTCTATGCGGTCTAAGGCGTCTAAATTACCCGTTATAAATTTCCACATAGTCCCGGCAGCGTTAAGTAAACCACGTTTTGATCCAAAATCATAACGTTTAGTGTCAAATATGACTTTCTTGTATTTTTGATTTACCGAATCCTCGATTTGCCTTAGGAGGTTTAAGTGTATTTGGGCTTTAGCTTTCAGGGTTAGCATTATTGGTACCGAAATTTCAAACATTTCAAATAGGCGTGATAGGATTTTGTCATTGTTCGAGATGACTTCCTTAAAGGGCTGAAGTTCTTTGTGTACTAGGAGAGTTCATTTATTACTTGACAATTTGATAGCACTTTCTTCATGGCAGAAGAGTCCTATGGTGTTATTTATTGGTGTGATGTTGAATTGATATGTTATGGCTGACAGCAGCCTGTAGAATCTGAAAAAAAGGATTTCGATTTATTTGTAGTAGGTCTTTAATCGATAGAAATTAATTTTGAGAATTTGTTTTTTTTTATAATTTTATTACTTTCGCTGAGGTTCCGAATATTTCTTGTTTTTGAAGGGTCCATTAAATTCACTTTGTGCTTTATTTTTTATTTGTGATTCTGTATACTTTGTCTTCAGGTTTATATTCAGGAATTTTTCCGGAAACTCTTTTATCGAACCTAACCTTCGCTGTTTCTATTTTCATTTCGGTTTTCGGTTCTAACATATTTGGTTATTAGTTCTTTTTGGTTATACAGTGTTGCTGGTGGTCTACGAGATGTAGATTGTGATTCTCAGCAGTAAGAACGTTAAGCATTTTCGTAAGGGTTGCACGATATCTTTCCAAATAACCATTGAATTATGGATGATGGACGCTAAAAAATGTCAATTTTTTCTCGGAAAGTTCGCATGGGTTCCGCATTTGGGCGTTTTCGAACAAACGGCTTTTTGATAAATTTCATAACTTTTGATAAATTTTTCTACATCTTTGGTAAGTCCTGGTTAATTACGTTTCGTTTTAATCCATCTTATGATTTCGTTTATTCCACCATTAAGTAGTTTTTCCCGTTGTGATATTCGTCTAAAATGATTTGAAAGAATTTGATCTTCATCTGGGCTCCTCAAAATATTATAGCAGATTTTTAATTTTATGTCCTTTTCTGTAAAAATAAAAGAAAAATGATTTCTAATAATGATAAGTTTAAATTATTTTTGATGCGATACGTGTCTGCGACTTTAAATTCATTTTGGCATTTATAAAGTATAAAGAATAGATTTGCTATTGCAATCGAGTCTGAGAGGAATTTTAAAATATTTTCTATCTCTGATTGTTTTGTTATTAAAAATATTAATTTGGGCTAGCAAAAAATTAGGAGATTCTTCAACAATGTCGTCGATAATTTTGTAATGTAGATCTTCCATCTAGCTTTGCCAGAAGAATGTAACGATATTTTTAAGAGTTTCGCCTAATAACTGAGCAATTCAAATTTAAAATAATCAATAATTTAATCTCATAAACAAGTGTATTAAATTCGTCTTGAATTTTGTCTTGTCTTCGCTGCCTTTACTGTTTTCGTCATTGTTTTCGTCTTCGTAGGTTTGTGGGAATCCGCTTTTCGATAGTCGGACGCCGTTATCTTCATTAGTTGCATGTGTAGTACAGTTACGTTGGAAATTTACGCATTATTCGAAGTGGTTTATTTTTATTTCGGATAACGTGTCCGAGTTTTTAGTGTTCCGTACGGAACACTTATAAGATTACTTTGGTATTCGTCTGTCCGTCTATCTGTCTGTCTGTTTCTCTGCCTATCTGTCACAC
Source organism: Pachyrhynchus sulphureomaculatus (assembly GCA_019049505.1). Taxonomy (NCBI): domain Eukaryota; kingdom Metazoa; phylum Arthropoda; class Insecta; order Coleoptera; family Curculionidae; genus Pachyrhynchus; species Pachyrhynchus sulphureomaculatus. The sequence goes on along the minus strand of CM032454.1, from coordinate 99,857,797 downwards.
CCGATTTTTTCCGAAACTATTTGAAAGTTGAAATTTGGCACTAATATAGGAATTGATGGCCTCGTTAGAGCCGTGTAGTTTTGAAAGTTAAATTTTGACTTAAGGGGTAAGTTTTGGGTGATGAAATCGGAAGTTTACCGGACCATCGAGTAGGGTGTCAAATGAAAGCTTGTAAATATACGAGTTCAAAAATATATACAATGTAATATTTGCGCACACTTTTCTTTATATTATTTTTAAAATATAAAGTCGCTGTCCCCTCCTTATCTCGAAGAGTACTGATCAAAAAATTTTGAAAAAAATCTGTAATATTCCCCACAGGGTGTAGATTGAACGAAAATTATCACGAGAAGTAATAATTTACCTAGTATATAAAAAAAAAAATTTCAAGGTCATTAGTTTTCAGTGAAGATCGGAAAAATACTTTGTTGAAAACTTATTTGAGATGTGTTTTGTGAAGCTATTGATCATTTTATACCTCCGTAACAAAAATTTTCATTTTAAAAGCAGTCGACGCACGGAACACCAATTGTGCAAGTCCAACTTGCACTTGATTATTTATTTTTTCCGGTTTACACTCAATTTTACAATCGTATTGTTCCGGATTTAAACACTATCTGGCTAGTTTACTTCCTGGGAGTTAATGGAAGAAAGCGATATCAAGAGGCCAAGGGCTGTAATAAGTGTGAATTTTCGACTATATAGTTCCTAATAGCAAAAATAGGTAAGGTCGAAAGTGCCTCACAGCAAAACCATAGCGAGTAGTTCGCGTTCTATGGTGGAGCAATTAGTTTCTGCGACACGTATAGTTCTGGATGCATAAGCGATTTTTAACCTTTGGTTCTGGTAGAGAACGGCGCCGATAGTAAATGCATTTGTGTCGGTTGTTAGCAGGAAGGGCTCTTGCAATTTGAGATAAATTAGAATCGAATTTAAAACAAGTACCTTTTTTAGTTCTTCGAAAGAGGATTTACAGTCGGAGTTAAAACATGAAACGATCTCCTTTTTCAGTAGATGAGTTACGGGTTTAGATGTTTTTGCCAAAATTGGGAATAAATCGGCAGCAAGAGCCTGCTAATCCCAAGAAAGAGTCTTAATCTTAAATCTTTTTTGGTTCCGAGAAGTTTACGATACGTTTAACTTTGGATGGGATAGGTGAGACGGTAACCAAGGTATGTTACCTCTTTTGTCAAGAATTTACACTTATCAAGTTGAATTTTAAAGTTTCCCTTCCAAAGGCGTCTAAAGACATAAGTTAGGCGTGAAATGTGTTCGTGGATGGTTCGCAAATAGACTAACCAACACTCGTTTCCAGTGCCAAGAAGAATGTTGTCCATAACACGCTGAAATCTAGATGGAGCGTTTTCAAGGCTAAATGGCATGGGAACGAACTCATAATGTCCGTTTTCTAACGTGCAGGCGGTTTTTTGAATATATTTTGGATCGATGTCTGTCTGATTAAATAAAGGTGCAAGATCTAGGGTCAAAAAACACACACATTTTCATAGCTGATCCTGAAGGGCAGAGATATTGGGTACGGAAATCGATGACTCCGCACCCTTATCAAGGTGAAATCAAATGACCGGTAATACTTTCGTCCAATAATTTGTTAATTTGTGATTTCCTCCTTATATATTTGAGGATACTTATAAAATTTGGTAAAAACTGGACTAATGTTTCTCGTCTTGATTGAGGGTTTTATCTCATTTGTGAACATTAAGCTGTCACCGTCGAGGAAAAAAATGTCTGCGAAATCTATACACAGGTTAGTTACAAGTTCTTTTTCTGTTTCATTTAGATGATCTGTTCCCAGTTAATTTTTTTGTTGTAGAGTCTGTCTGATATTCCTCTTTATTACTTTCTATATTAAAATTATAAAATGGCTCGCTGGTGCTATCTATCGGTTCTAAAAACATATCCGACAAATCGACAATTTTAGATATCGCGTTCGGGTTTATGATTGAAGTAAGGGATTCGCCGCGTTCGTCAAGTTTTACTAAGCATTAGGAATTCTAACCTTATCCTTTTCCCGCACAACTAGTAAGCCATCGGTGTTTAATTTAAAAATCCGTTGAGTTCTAGCATCAGTCGAAATATAGACTCGTTTTTGGCGGTCCAAAATAATATTTTTATTTCTTTGATCATCATTAACCTTACATAAAGCTTTAAAGCTTGTTATTAATTGTTTAATGTTTAAGATTAATTAAGCATCCATAGTGTTCCAAAAAATCTACGCCCTAAATTCCACCAAAGTCGATTTCTAAATTGTAAATATAAACTTTTTGAAGGTCACCGGTATTAAAAGAAATAATCATATAAAAATCGTATAAAAAATTTTTGATTTATTATGCATTGAATAGCATATTTTTTTGTGATCTTTGACAAAATTTTAACCTGTATCTTTGAAAAAACAGAGATTTCAGCTCTTGAATTTATCAGCAATTTAAATTTTCGAGTGGTATCCTTTATATGTATAATACAGATTTTTTTTAACTAAAAGTATGAAGTTGATTTAGAAAAATTTTTGGTCCGGAAAGTTTATATTGAGATCCTTATCGTCTAAGCTCATTGTCTGAATTTGTGTCTGTAGTGCTTATAAAGGATCTGTTAGTTCACATGGCTCGTTTGTGGGTTCCTATGGAATGGAGAGCAATACAAAATTCTGGCAATTTCCATTATTTAATTTTTCCATTGGATATTCTTGTGGACTCTGGTTGTAATCGTCGTATTTGGGCTGGTTTGCCATAGGGTAATCGTATTCTGGATTATCGTATTAATAATTGTTTTGGTAATTATTGTATGGATAGTCAGTGTTTACGTGATATGTCATTCGTGGATTAGGTCGCAAATTGAGATTTCTATTGAATATCATAGAGCAATTTTGTAGTGAATTATGATGCTATGGAATCCTCAAATAGTTTTGAGAAAAGCCGCTTGGTTTCTGTGCATGACTTGGAGTCGTCGGATTCGTAGTCTCTGGAAGCCAGAATTTGGAGAAGAATTGTAGTTTTCTTTCTGGCAACGACACTGACTGGAAATAAAACACTACGTCTACAGTTAAAGCATTTTGGGGTTGAGGCATTGTTTTTTTGATTACCTTATTTGGTCTTGGAAGCTACGGTTTAACTATTCTTTAATTTTCAAAGAAAGATAGTTCTAGCTCTCTTTTCATTCGTGCTAATAAACTCGTTGGGTTTGCTGAGCAGATAAGTTTTAACCTAGTCAGTAATGTATTTAAAGTCAGAGTATCTATTAGGGAAGTGTGTGCTATCTTTTGGTCTTGAGTAAAAGGGGATTCTTTTATGCTAGCCTGCATTTTCGCGTTGAAAACTTTTTATTTTATAAAATGTGGGCGGTGACCCGTTTGGTAATTATTTCAGAAGTTAGAAGTCTTATATGAGAAAAGTAAGATATCAAGAATCGCAAAAATGTAGGTTAAGTAATTGCTTTATTTCAAGCTTATTTTTTATGTAAATTACTGATAACAATATTTTAAAAAAATCAAATATACGAAATGATTCATAAATCTTACGTCGTGTTCTTGACTAGTCTACTAGGGCTTCATTAGGGGTTCCTTTCGTAACTTCGCCAAGTGAGGGCGGTTGAGTTGAGTTCTTTTTCGTTGTTAGAGTTGACAGATGCTATAGCAACGTCATCAATTTTTATATCACAATATTTCAAATTGACTTTTAAAAAAATATATGCGCAAGATATAGATATTTCTACTTGAGTTGCAATTCAAAATTTAATAGGACATAATAATAATATACGGTATAACTTATTTGTAACTAACTTAATTAATTTTAATATACGTTGATGTGGCACCTAAATGGTAAATATATAAAATATATATAATATATATATATATATATATATTATATATATATATATATATATATATATATATATATGTATATATATATATATATATATATATATATATATATATATATATATATATATATATAAATAATTATTTTCATAGTAAATTATGGCAGGGGATTCGAAGTTAATTCTGTGATCCTGACTGGTAAAATGATTAGAAAGAGCACAAGATTGGATATTGCGACGAAAGTCGAGTAAAGTAATTCTGCCTTTCAGGGACCTGAAAGTTTGTCAAAAATCCAGTGTAGTTTATAAGATTCCTTGCCTAGACTGTAACATGGCATACTTCGGACAAACTTCCAGGTCCCTGAAAGGCAGAATTACTGTCGTCGCAATATCCAATCTTGTGCTCTTTCTAATCATTTTACCAGTCAGGACCACGGAATCAACTTCGAATCCCCTGTCATAATTTACTATGAAAATAATTACCACAAGAGAAGGTTCCTAGAAATGGTGGCGATTCATAACTTCCCAAATTCGATGAATGTAAGATCTGATGTCGAGGACCTTAGTAGTGTTTATTCCTATCTTCTAAACTTGTCCAACACTTAAGACACTCGTTCATGCACCTTGTTCGCCACCCCCCCCACCCCCTAGTTAATATGTCTATTACTATGTCTCTTCTGTCACATATTGCTCCCGTTTTGAGCTCTCATAACACCTTCCCCCCTTTTGAGTTTTCCAATGGCTGGGTTTATCAATACCCTCCTTAACGAAACCTACGTCAAAATCGGTACCGGGTGTATCACTCCCACATTGGATGTATTATTATTGCCTCTAAGGTGCTCCCTGAGACATTGGTTTATTCTACCCCTCTCCCAAAATGGTTTGCCCCTTACGACTGTATGTAGTGAATTCCTCTCGTATTTCATTCAATAACTACTACTGTTTTGCATTTTTGAGCCAACCTTTTTAAACAAAATAAATATTCCTTGACCCTCAGTGACGTCACCACGAACATAACCTACCTTTAGTTTGTACTTTTCTTGTCACTTTCATTACGGCGTGCATCCTTTGAAAAATATAAATCAATAATCATCCATATGAGTTTGCTGATTTTTCCGGCGATTCCGATGAAAATGTAATGTTCTTTAGTTTAAGACTCATATGTTGTAAGTATTTTTAATTAGTTAAGTTTTTTTAGCTTAATTTCTCATAATGTTATATTCTTTGTAATTATATAGCATAGTTTTAACGTTCATATTTAATATGCATTTTGTACTTAAGACGAGTTTTCTAACACACATCATTGCTTCCAGAAACATGTCTTTGAAGAAGATAATAAACATTATCGAAAGCTTGACATTAAACACCAAGAGTTTAATTTCTACCTCCTCGGTCTCCATTTGGACCGTATCCCCAATAAAGTTTAATAATTTTTATTCCACAAATCGGTCAAGATTTATCTCCTGTATTTTATGTATATATATATATATATATATATATATATATATATATATATATATATATATATATATATATATATATATAATATATATATATATATATATATAATATATATATATATATATATATAAATATATATATATATATATATAATGTATATATATATATATATATATATATATATATATATATATATATATATATATATATATATATTTGGATGACAAGCCAAATCCCCGCAAAATGTTCAATCCTATGAAAAAATAGAGCCCCTATATTTTCAGAAAAAATATTAATTAAAGGTGGCATCCATCGATTGAAAATAAATTTTTTCTTCTCAATTATATTTCCCCCTTCAGTAGCCCCCCGTTGGACTTCTGATTTGAATTTAAGGAATATGAGGGTGTTTTCAGCAATGCTCACGTTAAGTGTGCATTAAGGGTAAAAAAATGCGTTTTTCTTTAAAAAAAGTTTCGCAAAATTTAGGCAAGGCATTGTAGATCAAGATTTATGATGCAAAATCATAGATATGACGCAGATCGTTGAGAAATTTATATATATATATATATATATATATATATATATATATATATATATATATATATATATATATTATATATATATATATATATATATATATATATATATATATATATATATATATATATATATATATATATATATACTAGCCGTGCCCGCGGCTCCGCTCGCGTGGACTTGATTCACTATTATCGTCATTGCTTATTCCTTATGTTACCTAACGTAATAAAATATATCCTATAACCTGGCCAGAGAACATATGTATTTAAAAAAAAACACTTAAATCGAATAAGTGGTTCTTGAGTGCTAAGCGCACTAACGGACAGATAGAGAGACAGACAGGTAGACAGAGAGACGTTGAGTTTTATATATTATAACTTTTTTTAATAAATATTAAGTTAAGAATTTAAAATGATAAGCACACTAACGGACAGACAGACAGACAGAGAGACGTTGCGTTTTATATATATTATATAGTCCATTATTATTATTTTACAACCTGGCCAGAGAACATATGCATGAATTAAAACACAGAGAGATGTTGCATATATTATGTTCTTTGCTACCTGATATTGTCCCATATTTAATGGTTTAGGCAGTGTATTGCAAGAGAACGCGCTAGCGGCAAACGTTTGTCCGACTTGATTCACTTTTATCGTCACTGCTTATTCCTTATATTACCTAGCGTAATAAAATATAGCCTATAACCTGGCCAGAGAACCTATGTATATTTAAAAAAAAAGCACGTAAATCGGATAAGTGGTTCTCCAGTGATAAGCCCACTAACCGACAGACAGACAGAGAGATGTTGCATTTTATATATGTATTATATATATATATATATATATATATATATATATATATATATATATATATATTATATATATTTATATATATATTTATATATATATATATATATATATATATATATATATATATATATATATATATATATATATATACATATATATATATATATATATATATATATATAATATATATATATATATATATATATATATATATATATGTATTTATATATATATATACTAGCCGTGCCCGCGGCTCCGCTCGCGTGGACTTGATTCACTATTATCGTCACTGCTTATTCCTTATGTTACCTAACATAATAAAATATATCCTATAACCTGGCCAGAGAACATATGTATTTAAAAAAAAACACTTAAATCGAATAAGTGGTTCTTGAGTGCTAAGCGCACTAACGGACAGATAGAGAGACAGACAGGTAGACAGAGAGACGTTGAGTTTTATATATTATAACTTTTTTTAATAAATATTAAGTTAAGAATTTAAAATGATAAGCACACTAACGGACAGACAGACAGACAGAGAGACGTTGCGCTTTATATATATTATATAGACCATTATTATTATTTTTATAACCTGGCCAGAGAACATATGCATGAATTAAAACACAGAGAGATGTTGCATATATTATGTTCTTTGCTACATGATATTGTCCCATATTTAATGGTTTAGGCAGTGTATTGCAAGAGAACGCGCTAGCGGCAAACGTTTTTTTTTTTTTTTCCGACTTGATTCACTTTTATCGTCACTGCTTATTCCTTATATTACCTAGCGAAATAAAATATAGCCTATAACCTGGCCAGAGAACCTATGTATATTTAAAAAAAAGCACGTAAATCGGATAAGTGGTTCTCCAGTGATAAGCCTACTAACCGACAGACAGACAGAGATGTTGCATTTTATATATGTATTATATATATATATATATATATATATATATATATATATATATATATATATATATATATATATATATATATACGAGGCTGGTTTGAAAAGTCCGTGCAAAAATAAAAACTACTTATGTGTTTGGGGGTAAACCTTTTTTATTTTTCGACATAGTCTCCTTTTAGGCTTATACACTTCGTCCAACGATGTTCTAGTTTGTTGATCCCTTCCGAATAATAGGATTTGTCCAAGTCTGCAAAATATCCATTAGTGTCTGCAATCACCTCCTCGTTTGAATAAAATCTTTGTCCCGCCAGCCATTTCTTCAAATTGGGGAACAAATAGTAGTCCGAGGGAGCCAAGTCTGGAGAATAGGGGGATGTGAAACGAGTTGGAATCCTATTTCCATTAATTTTGCGACCACAACTGCTGAGGTGTGTGCTGGTGCGTTGTCGTGATGGAAAAGGACTTTCTTGTGGGCCAATCGCGGGCGTTTTTCTTGCAGCTCGGTTTTCAAACGGTCCAATAACGATGAATAATATTCACCTGTAATAGTTTTACCCTTTTCCAGATAGTCGATGAGGATTATCCCTTGCGAATCTCCCAAAAGACAGTCGCCATAACCTTTCCGGCCGAAGGAACGGTCTTCGCCTTTTTTGGTGCAGATTCCCCCTTGGTAACCCATTGTTTAGATTGTTGTTTGGTCTTAGGAGTATAGCAATGTATCCATGTTTCATCCACAATGACAAAACGACGCTTAAAGTCCTCCGGATTCTTCTGGAACAGCTGCAAACCATCCTTGCAATATTTCACACGATTCCGTTTTTGGTCAAGCGTGAGCAATCGCGGCACCCATCTTGCGGATAGCTTTCTCATGTCCAAATGTTTATGCAAAATATTATGTACCCGTTCAGTCGAGATGCCCACAGCACTAGCAATCTCACGCACCTTAACTCTTCTGTCATCCATCACCATATCATGAATTTGATCAATGATTTCTGGAGTCGTAACCTCTACAGGCCGTCCAGAACGTTTCAGCGTCACTTGTGCCCATATGGCCAGTCCGAAAATTTTGAAACCACTTATAAACTGTTCTAATCGAAGGTGCAGAATCACCATAATGTTTATCAAGATTCTCTTTTGTCTCCTGAGGCGTTTTGCCTTTCATAAAGTAATGTTTAATCACCACACGAAATTCTTTTTCGTCCATTTCTTGAAAATCACTCGACTTCCTTGATTCACACGAATGCCAAACACAAAGAAATAGACCAATATGGCTGAAACTTGGTGTGCGTTCATTCAAGAGATGCTACTAACTAAACATGACCTCGATACGCGCCGGTGGTGCCATCTCTCGGACTTTGCACGGACTTTTAAAACCAGCCTCGTATATATATATATATATATATATATATATATATATATATATATATATATTTATATATATTTATATATATATTTATATATATATATATATATATATATATATATATATATATATATATATATATATATATAATATATATAGATATATATATATATATATATATATATATATATATATATATATATATATATATATATATATATATATATATACATACCCGTCAGTTACTAGAATCAGTATTTTAATGATTCATATCAAAATGCTTTTTATTTTCTGCTTTTGCATCAAATTTTTGTGTGCATAACATAGTGAGTATTAAAATATACCATTTACATTTATTTTTTTTTATTAAGTTTGTGTATATATGGCTGATTCCCTTTGTATCAGTTCTGTCATTTACAGCGTTGTTTTTCTTTTATTATCTCGATCGCTTCCTTGATTTGAAATTTTGTATTGTGTGAGTCTTTGTTTATGATTTCGGTTTCTTTATAATTAAAACCGGTTCGGTTACATGTTTGTTTAGTGCTGTAGATGCATTATTTGTGTAGTTGTGTCCGTTTATTCTAAGTAATTGGCTAGTCATTCCGATATATTTTTTAGGACAATTTATACACTTGTCTGGTTCCTGATGGGAGTAGGACTTTTTCAATTGTAAATAATGAACTTAATTTCTTATGGGTTTTATAGCACACTTCAATGTTGTGATTTTTAATGTATTTTTTTAGTTTTTGTGATAGTTCCTTGGTGTATGGGAGTGATAGATATTTTTCATTTTTTGTTCTTTTGTGGCTATGTTGGTTTTTAAATTATTATAAAATTTGTAGGCTCTTTTTTTTATTGTGCAGTTGATGTCTCTTTCTTGAAAGCCATTTTGTATCAAACACTAAAAAAAGTAAAAAATATCTTGATACAAAATGACTTTCAAGAAAGACCCGCACAATAATAAAAAAAAAACCTACAAATATTAAAATAATTTAAAAACCAACATAGCCACAAAAGGACAAAAAAATGAAAAATATCTACCACCCCCATACACCAAGAACCTATCAGAAAAAAACTAAAAAATACATTAAAAAATCACATCGAAGTGTGCTATAAAACTCATAATAGATTAAGTTCATTGTTCACAAATATAAAAAGTCCTACTACCATCACGAACCACGCAAATGTAGTGTACTCGATTCCATGTATGGATTGTCCTAAAAAATATATCGGATTCAGTTGCTTAAAAAGAGAATAAACGGACACAAATAATACACCTATAGAACTACACAAACATGTAACCGAAAATAAACATGATATTAATTATGAAGAAACCAAAATCATAAACAAAGACTCGCACTATACAAAATTACAGAAAAAGGAAGCGACCGAGATAAAAAAAGAAAAAAAACGCTGTAAATGGACATAACTGACACAAAGGGAATCAGCCATATGTATACAAATTTACTAAAAAAAAATTTGATGCAAAAACAGAAAATAAAAAGCATCTTGATATGAACCATCAAAATACTGATTTTTAGTAACACACTGACAGATATAATTTCAAGGTGCATATCCTGAAAATATATTTTATTTTAATTTGTGATTATATGTTTTTAAAAAATGACGTTTATAGTGACAGGAAAAATTTTTTAAAATGTGTTAGACAACTCTGGTTGTAACTGTAAAGTATGAGGCTTTGAAAATGCCTAAAGAATTGGGCGAAACATCAGAAAAAAATATATAAATAAATAAATAATTGTTTCAGTAACGAACTTAAATACCCAATAATAGGAAAATCACGTAATATATATATATATATATATATATATATATATATATATATATATATATATATATATATATATGTATATATATATATATATATATATATATATATATATATATATATATATATATATATATATATATATATATAATTTCCTTTTTTGAATCTTATTATTTTTATTAATTACGTGATTTTTCTATTGTTGTGTATTTATGTTCGATAATGAAACAATTATTCATTTTTTTATGACGTTTCGCCCAATTTTTTGGGCATTTTCAAAATTTCATACTTTACAGTTCTAAAAGCAACCAGAATTGACTAGCACATTTTAAAATTTGTCCTATTACTATAAATGTTACTTGTTAAAAATGTATAATTAGAAATTAAAATACAATATATTTTCATGATACGCACCTTAAAATTATACCCGTCAGTTACTAGAATCAGTATTTTAATGATTCATATCAAAATGCTTTTTATTTTCTGTTTTTGCATCAAATTTTTGTGTGCATAGTGAGTATTAAAATATACCATTTACATTTATTTTTTTTATTATTAGTTTGTGTATATATGGCTCATTCCCTTTGTATCAGTTCTGTCATTTACAGCGTTGTTTTTCTTTTATTATCTAGATCGCTTCCTTGATTTGAAATTTTGTATAGTGTGAGTCTTTGTTTATGATTTCGGTTTCTTTATAATTAAAACCGGTTCGGTTACATGTTTGTTTAGTGCTGTAGATGCATTATTTGTGTAGTTGTGTCCGTTTATTCTAAGTAATTGGTTAGTCATTCCGATATATTTTTTAGGACAATTTATACATTTGTCTGGTTCCTGATGGGAGTAGGACTTTTTCAATTTGTAAATATGAACTTAATTTCTTATGGGTTTTATAGCACACTTCAATGTTGTGATTTTTAATGTATTTTTGTGATAGTTCCTTGGTGTATGGGAGTGATAGATATTTTTTCATTTTTTGTTCTTTTGTGGCTATGTTGGTTTTTAAATTATTATAAAATTTGTAGGCTCTTTTTTTATTGTGCAGTTGATGTCTCTTTCTTGAAAGCCATTTTGTATCAAACACTTAAAAAAGTAAAAAATATCTTGATACAAAATGGCTTTCAAGAAAGACCCGCACAATAATAAAAAAAAAACCTACAATATATTAATATAATTTAAAAACCAACATAGCCACAAAAGGACAAAAAAATGAAAAATATCTACCACTCCCATACACCAAGAACCTATCAGAAAAACTAAAAAATACATTAAAAAAATCACATCGAAGTGTGCTATAAAACTCATAATAGATTAAGTTCATTGTTCACAAATATAAAAAGTCCTACTACCATCACGAACCACGCAAATGTAGTGTACTCGATTCCATGTATGGATTGTCCTAAAAAATATATCGGATTCAGTATATATATATATATATATATATATATATATATATATATATATATATATATATATATATATATATATATATATGTATGTATATATATATATATATATATATATATATTATATATATATATATATATATATATATATATATTTGGATGACAAGCCAAATCCCCGCAAAATGTTTAATCCTATGAAAAAATAGAGCCCCTATATTTTTAGAAAAAATATTAATTAAAGGTGGCATCCATCGATTGAAAATAAATTTTTTCTTCTCAATTATATTTCCCCCTTCAGTAGCCCCCCCGTTGGACTTCTGATTTGAATTTAAGGAATATGAAGGTGTTTGCTTGTACATTTTTTGGTGCTGAATCCATTCCTCCTCCATTTTCCCATAAAATACTCCAATTTTCAGCAATGCTCACGTTAAGTGTGCATTAAGGGTAAAAAAATGCGTTTTCCTTTAAAAAAAGTTTCGCAAAATTTAGGGAAGGCATTGTAGATCAAGTTTTATGATGCAAAATCATAGATATGACGCAGATCTTTGAGAAATTTTCATGGTGCACGAATAATATTGGACAAAGACATACGAGAACGAAGCGCTTTGCGGGAAAAAAAGACATACCTAGAAAAAGATTTTTTTTATCGCCTGAATAGAGATTTTACCCTTTTATATATCCGAAGAATATCCGACGGGGATGTCGTAATACCCGCCAACGTTGTCAAAGTTCCGAAACATACATTTTTGTATTTCACATCACGTTCTAGATAACGCGCTAGTGTTGCCACGGACGTTATTGCATTTTATGCAACAACTACTACCTATGTGTGTAGCTAAGCTATATATACTTAAATAAAATAATAAATAAAAGTATACGGACTAGTCGGGATTGAACCAGAGACCTTGTGCACCTCAAGCAAGTAACTATGCTACGAAGCCACGGGCCGCCACATCAAAGAATATGTAAATAAATAACAATGGTAATGTGGAAAATGTATTCTCTATAACGTTTTCAAGTGAAGCATGTTACTAGGAAAGTTTGATGCTGCTTGACGGGGGAAAAAAGGACTCCTGTACATAATGCTTGACGGAAGAAAACAACAAAATATTGGCTTGTCACTCGATTTTTTACCTTAGTTATTAGCTTTTAACATGGATATAATTCTTTCCAAGTGCCGCATTTTATTGCAGTTCCAATGAGTCCCAACCAAAATTCAGTGTTTATTCGGACGTAAAATTATCGCTGAATTCAAATATGTATTAAAAGTATTGGGTTTCCGTTTAAATTTTCATTTTTGGGACTCATAGATTACCAACAGAGCGTTGGGCCCAAAATTTAATAGACCCATTCAATTCCCAGGAAAAAATGCTAAAAGTTTTGCATGAAACACTTTTTCTGAAGGTGCCCTCTTGTCGAGTTTTTTAGGTGTGTCAAAATTTTTTCCAACAGAGCGCTTGGTTCTCGCTGTCTTTGTCCAATATGACTTGTGTGTCACGAAAACTTCTCAAATAAAACCTGATCTACAATGCTTCCCGTAAATTTTGCGGAACTTTCTTGAAAAGAAAACACATTTTTTTCACCCCTAATGCGAAAAATTAAAGTATTTTAGGGGGAAAGGGCCCTCGGAAGCGGATTCATTATCAAAAAATGTAGTATAAAATATTTTCATAATCCTTGAATTTAAATCAGAAGTCTGTTGAAGGGGAAAAAACGTTTTGCGACCTCTAAATATTAATATTTTTTTCTAAAAATTTAGGGCTTCATTTTTTCATAGGATTTAACATTTTGCAGAGGTAGGCTTGTCACATAATATATATATATATATATATATATATATATATATATATATATATATATATATATATATCGATATATATGTGTATATATATATAATATATATATATATATATATATATATATATATATATATATATATATATATGAATATATTACGTGATTTTCCTATTATTGGGTATTTTAAGTTCGGTACTGAAACAATTATTTATTTATTTATATATTTTTTCTGATGTTTCGCCCAATTCTTTAGGCATTTTCAAAGCCTCATACTTTACAGTTACAACCAGAGTAGTTGTCTAACACATTTTAAAATTTTTCCTGTCACTATAAACGTCATTTTTTAAAAACATATAATCACAAATTAAAATAAAATATATTTTCAGGATATGCACCTTGAAATTATATCTGTCAGTGTGTTACTAAAAATCAGTATTTTGATGGTTCATATCAAGATGCTTTTTATTTTCTGTTTTTGCATCAAATTTTTTTTAGTAAATTTGTATATATATGGCTGATTCCTTTGTGTCAGTTATGTCATTTACAGCGTTTTTTTTTCTTTTTTTATCTCGGTCGCTTCCTTTTTCTGTAATTTTGTATAGTGCGAGTCTTTGTTTATGATTTTGGTTTTCTTCATAATTAATATCATGTTTATGCGTTTTTCGGTTACATGTTTGTGTAGTTCTATAGGTGTATTATTTGTGTCCGTTTATTCTCTTTTTAAGCAACTGAATCCGATATATTTTTTAGGACAATCCATACATGGAATCGAGTACACTACATTTGCGTGGTTCGTGATGGTAGTAGGACTTTTTATATTTGTGAACAATGAACTTTAATCTATTATGAGTTTTATATAGCACACTTCGATGTGATTTTTTTTAATGTATTTTTTAGTTTTTTCTGATAGGTTCTTGGTGTATGGGAGTGGTAGATATTTTTCATTTTTTTTGTCCTTTTGTGACTATGTTGGTTTTTAAATTATAATTAATATTTTGTAGGTTTTTTTTTTTATTATTGTGCGGGTCTTTCTTGAAAGCCATTTTGTATCAAGATATTTTTACTTTTTTTAGTGTTTGATACAAAATGGCTTTCAAGAAAGAGACATCAACTGCACAATAAAAAAAGAGCCTACAAATTTTATATAATTTAAAAACCAACATAGCCACAAAAGAACAAAAAATGAAAAATATCTATCACTCCCATACACCAAGGAACTATCACAAAAACTAAAAAAATACATTAAAAATCACAACATTGAAGTGTGCTATAAAACCCATGAGAAATTAAGTTCATTATTTACAAATTGAAAAAGTCCTACTCCTATCAGGAACCAGACAAATGTATAAATTGTCCTAAAAAATATATCGGAATGACTAGCCAATTACTTAGAATAAATGGACACAACTACACAAATAATGCATCTACAGCACTAAACAAACATGTAACCGAACCGGTTTTAATTATAAAGAAACCGAAATCATAAACAAAGACTCACACTATACAAAATTTCAAATCAAGGAAGCGATCTAGATAATAAAAGAAAAACAATGCTGTAAATGACAGAACTGATACAAAGGGAATCAGCCATATATACACAAACTTAATAAAAAAAAAATAAATGTAAATGGTATATTTTAATACTCACTATGACAAAAAATTTGATGCAAAAACAAAAATAAAAAATTTTGATATGGATTCTAGTAACTGACGGGTATAATTTTAAGGTGCGTATCATGAAAATATTTGTATTTAATTTCTAATTATACATTTTTAACAAGTAACATTTATAGTGATAGGAAAAATTTTAAAATGTGCTAGTCAATTCTGGTTGCTTTTAGAACTGTAAAGTATGAAATTTTGAAAATGCCCAAAAAATTGGGCGAAACGTCATAAAAAAATAAATAATTGTTTCATTATCGAACATAAATACACAACAATAGAAAAATCACGTAATTAATAAAAATAATAAGATTCAAAAAGGAAATTATATATATATATATATTATATATATATATATATATATATATATATATATATATATATATATAATATACAATATATATATATATATATATATATATATAATATATATATATATATATATAAATATATATATATATATATATATTATATATAATATATATATATATATATATATATGTATATATATATATATATATATATATATATATATATATATATTATATATATACATATATAAGATGCAACATCTCTCTGTCTGTCTGTCGGTTAGTGGGCTTATCACTGGAGAACCACTTATCCGATTTTTACGTGCTTTTTTTTTCAAATATACATAGGTTCTCTGGCCAGGTTATAGGCTGATATTTTATTACGCTAGGTTAATATAAGGAATAAGAAGTGACGATAAAAGTGAATCAAGTCGGAAAACGTTTGCCGCTAGCGCGTTCTCTTGCAATACACTGCCTAAAACCATTAAATATGGGACAATATATCATGTAGCAAAGAACATAATGTATGCAACATCTCTCTGTGTTTTAATTCATGCATATGTTCTCACTGGCCAGGTTATAAAATAATAATAATGGTCTATATAATATATATAAAGCGCAACAACGTCACTTCCTTGCTGTCTGTCTGTCCGTTAGTGTGCTTATCATTTTAAATACCTTAACATTAATATTTATTTAAAAAAAGTTATAATATATAAAAACGCAACGTCTCTCTGTTCTGCCTGTCTGTCTCTGGCTATCTGTCCGTTAGTGCCTTTAGTACTCAAGAACCACTTATTCGATTTAAGTGTTTTTTTTTAAATACATATGTTTCGTCTTTGTTTAGGGGGCAGGTTAATAGGATATATGTTATATCAACGATTAGGTAACATAAGGAATAAGCAGTGACGATAATAGTAAAATCAAGTCCACGCGAAGCGGAGCCGCGGGCACGGCTAGTATATATAATATATATATATAATATATACATCCATATATGATAATCAATATATATATATATAATAATGTATATATATATATATATTATATATATATATACACCATATAATATATATATATATCTATATATGGGTTGGGTATATAGTATAGATAAATATATATATACGTTATATATATATGATATATATATAAATCTATATATATATATATTATATATTATATATATTAAATTATATATATATAGTATATAATACAATAATAAAATGTAACATCTCTCTGTCTGTCTGTCCGTTAGTGGGCTTATCAACTGGAGAACCACTTATCCGATTTACTGTCCTTTTTTTTTTTAAATATACACTAGGTTCTCTGGCCAGTTATAGTATACTATATACGCTAGTAAAATAAGGAAAAAGCAGTGGCGATAAAAGTGATCAAGTCGGAAAAAAGTTTGCCGCTAGCCCGTCCCCTCTTGCAATACAAACTGCCTAAAACCCATTAAAAATGGGACAATTAACGAATGTAGGCAAAGAACATAATATAGCAACGACCTCTCTGTGTTTTTAAAATTCATGGCATATGATCTCTGGCCAGGTTATATTAATAATAATCATTGGTCTAGTATATCTATATAAAGCGCAACGTCTCTCTGTCTGTCTGTCTGTCCGTTAGTGTGCTTATCATTTTAAATTCTTAACTTAATATTTATTTAAAAAAGTTATAATATATAAAACTCAACGTCTCTCTGTCTGCCTGTCTGTCTCTCTATCTGTCCGTTAGTGCGCTAGCACTCAAGAACCACTTATTCGATTTAAGTGTTTTTTTTAAATACATATGTTCTCTGGCCAGTCTAACTTTCTTTACTTTTAGTGAATATTTTATTCATTAAATAGAAGCCGTTATTTGCCCTTTATGTATATCTTAATTTTGAGAATGGATTGAGTGGATATTAATACTAACAGGGACAAAATAAGATATCAAATAGCTCGTTTTTTTTTTGTTTACTGGTAGAGAATATGGATAAGAGATAATTTTGTACGTCTTTTGAAAATAGT
>CM032454.1:99792648-99839806 GCA_019049505.1 Pachyrhynchus sulphureomaculatus | reverse complement strand
ATTTCGTTCTAAGTTCAGCTCCAAACTCCTGGCATATAAAATACAACGTTTTCGACTTATCCGAAAGTTTCCAGGCATCATTTTCTTTATTTAAAGTCATCTCAAAAAGAAGAAATCTCAGTCTTAACCTATAATGGTATAATTAATGGTATTGAAGGTAAGAAATTATAAAATTGTATAATGTTCCATAAGCTTCAGTCCAGACATTCATGTTAGAAATATTTTTAATCCTTGTAATAGTTTGTTTTCTCGTTAAAATTATTCTATTTACAACGTCTCTTCTATTTAGAATCCTAACGTTTATTAATATAAAAATAAAAACCCTCCAAGTCGGACATGCGAAATTAGTGTTTCCCAGTCACTGATTTCTTTTCAAAATAAAAATTTTTGTTACGGAGGTGTAAAATGAACAATTACTTCACAAAACACCCCCAAAGGAGTTTTCAATAAAGTTTTTTTTCCAATCTTCACTGAAAACTGATGACCTCGAATTTTTTTTTTATATATATATCAGATAAATTATTAAAAATATTGTTACTCGTGATAATTTTTGTTTTATCTACATCCTGTAAAAAATATTCCAGAATTTTTTCGAAATTTTTTGAACAGTACTTTTCGAGATAAGGGCAGGAAGACAGCGATTTTTCGCAAATTTCAAAAAATAACGGTGTCCGCAAGTATTACATTATATGTATTTTTGAACTCGTGTTTTTACAAGCTGTCATTTGACACCCCACTCAATGACCTGGTAATTTTATTTTTTTTTATTTTCTATTTCACCACCCCAAAAATAACCCCTTAAGTCAAAATTTAACTTTCAAAACTACATAGCTCTGATGAGGCCATTAATTCCTATGTTAATGCCAAATTTCAACTTTCTTTATCAAATAGTCTCCGAGAAAATCGGGCGTGACACACGGATGGACAGACACCGAAATAATCTTATAAGTATTCCGTATGGAACACTAATGAAGTAAACATAGATCCATTATATATAAAAATATTTTTAGTTTACTTAAAACATTTAACCGGTTGCTTCAAAGCGATTTTAACTAAAATATTCATAAAAAATAACGGGTCAAGTGCAAGTTGAACTTGCGCAATTAGTGTTCCGTACGTTGATTACTATTAAAATAAAAAATTTTGTTACAGAGGTATAAAATGATCAATGGTTTTACAAAACACACCCCAAATGAGTTTTTCAACAAAGTTTGTTTCCGATCATTACTGAAAACTGATGACCTTGAATTTTTTTATATACCAGATAAATTATTAAAGGTAATGCACTCGTAATAATTTTCGTTCAATCTACACCCCGTGGAGAATATTGATCAGTACTTTTCAAGATAAAATGGGGGGACAGCGATTTTTCGCGATTTTTTAAAAATAATTTAAAGAAAATTGGGCGCAAGTATTACATTATATATATTTTTGAACTAGTGTTCAACATCTACATCCTGTAAAAAATATTCCAGAATTTTTTCGAAATTTTTTGAACAGTACTTTTCGAGATAAGGGCAGGAAGACTATTTTTTTCGCAAATTTCAAAAAATAACGGTGTCCGCAAGTAAATTTTTATTTATTTTTGAACTCGTGTTTTTACAAGCTGTCATTTGACACCCCACTCAATGACCTGGTAATTTTATTTTTTTTTTATTTTCTATTTCACCACCCCAAAAATAACTCCTTAAGTCAAAATTTAACTTTCGAAACTACACGGCTCTGATGAGGCCATCAATTCCTATTAATATAGAAAGTTGAAATAGTACTAGATTTCAACTTTCTATGCCAAATAGTTTCGGAGAAAAACTGGTGTAACTGACGGATGGACGGACACCGAAGTGATCTGATAAGTGTGCGTACGGAACACTAAAAAAAACAGGAAACTTTACTACCGATTGCCACAAATTGGTACAGGCCTCAATAAAATATGTTTTTAGATTAATTCACCAGGATTAATACAGTTTGTGGGAGTAGGAGTTACCAGACACGTATTTAGTGTTTACATGTTATTGTCCTCTTTTACGTTATAATAAAAGAAAAGAGATACTTACAAAACATGGTTCCTGGCCAATTGCATAATCCAATGGAAATCTAGTCAAGTTATATATGGGTTATTAATTATATGAATTTTAATAATAATAATGCAAAATAAGTCAATAGATTTTAGTAAATTTATAGTTTAATTAATTTAGTTAATTTGTCAGATGATAAATTATAAAATGTCAGGCAGTACGGTTAGTAATCTCAGGAGTTTTGGAAAGGTTTTATGTTGCAGCTTGTGTGCGAGAGTCTTACAAGTATTTCATATGATCTGTGACAAACTTGTCTTTAGCTACATGAACTATGCATATATCCTGAAAATTTTTTTGTTTTGTCAGTGTTAGTGTGTAGAGTGGTCACACTCATCGCTCGTCAGTGATCGAAAAGTGTGCTATACTTTGTTGACAATGTAGCTAATCAGTGTAGGGCCAATTTAGAACACAGTTTGGCTCTAGAATGTATGAAGCACTCGATGTTAGAGAGTTGTATAGAAACCATTTAAATATTGATTATATTAGTTAGGCTTGTTACTAAACTCGTAATTTACAAAAAATTTACTATTGGATTTACTTCGATATTATTTATTCTCCAAAGACATTAAAAGATGCTATTATGTATGTTAAGCAGTAAGTATTTTTCTCTCGACTCTTACTGCTTTCAGCGTTTTTAGTACTTGAATGGCTTGGGATCCGATTGAAATATTATTTTCTTTGATGTTAAACTTCATACAAAGCTTTACAAAAAGAAGTTAAATTTTTATTCTTTAGTAAAAGGATAATTATATCCAGCTTCGTCTAAAGTGATATAAAACTTAATTTGATGTACATGGAAACAAAGTAAAGTAATTTTACTTTTGAGCTACAAAAGGACGGAAACGGATAAAATTACCTTTTCAGGGTTTAATCCAAGGACTTTTACAACACTTGTAGTAGGTACTTGTTAAATAGTATGTTTGATATGTAAATTAGTATATTATACAAGCTTCTTTACAAAATATTCATAGTATACTTGAAATTCTGAGTTCATTTAAGAGTGAATAACTACATGGTAAAATATGTCAAACAATGATGCTTTGCTAAAAATTTCATATTCTATTTTTTTAAATTTTAAAACGAGATTTTTTATCTTGTGATACATTTTTGTCTCTAATACGGTTTATCGGAAAAAATAAATAAGGTTAATTAAGGTTAATCAACCGGGAAAAATATTTGCGAAAGGATAGACAATCAAGAATTTGCCCGATATCTGCAAAACACTCTAAGCAAATGTATTAATCAATATCACTGTTAGCCTGAAAAATTTGTTAATTTGGAGAACCAAATATTAAATGTTATTAATAAAGAAGTAGACGCATCTCAATGCATCCAGTTTAATTTTTAAGATATACCTCTGTATGTTATTTTTGTTTGCCGTGAAGAACTTACTTTCATTTTATTGAAAATCAACTCCTAAAATACAACTGATCCTAATGTTCGTGCAATTTAGATGTTGCATCACCACTGCTGAAATCCAATGAGGCAGCTATTGTTAAAAAAGGGCTTGTGATGGAAAGCAATGGGCCATTTATATCATATACATAACTTTTGCATTGACTAATAAATGTTTTTCTACAGAGTTCACAGAACTTGCACAGAATACTATGGAATCAGTGAGCGTCATCGTCTTCGATCGATAAAACTGCATCAGTGGGAGCTAGATGTAGCAATATTTGGGATTATAAATTAATTTTTGTTACATTTTTTGGTAACTTGCTGCCAAAAAATTTAGTGCTCTATAGAAAGTGTGTATTGCCTGACCCGACAATAATATTTGCTGCAGTTATTATAACTTACAAAATTCCGCAAACTTACACTAAATTCTAGAATATTCGACTTAAAAGTCAGTTAATATACACCAAACTTTAAAATGTTATATTAGTAAACTTGGACAAACATACACTATTACGAATATAAACAGTTAAGAAGGTCGTTATCCAATTTTACGTTAAAATTTAATCCTAGTAATAATAATAAATAAAATAAATTGATTTTTGCCAACAACAGTAATACGTGAATATTAGGTTAGATGATATTTTCTATTCGAAAATTGCTAAATATACGTTTTCATGGAAAGTGTTCGATGGATGTAGCCAGCTTAATTCCTCTCAGAGCGGTGCATGATAGTAACACTTCGCGCTAATACTTCACATCCGTATGAGGTTCAGCTTGTTACTCCTTGTACAACCCATTTCAAGTCTTTTGTATGGTGCACCTCATCCCTTTGGAATAATTTGCGCAGGACTGTGTTCCGGACCAAGTACAATTTACAGTGATTCAAGACCAACGTGAATTGCTTTTCCCCACACGTGTCGCTCCTGTAGCACTTTAAGAATTTCGTTGTAGCACGTGTGCTAGGCCCATAAAAAAATATTGAATAAAGATTGTTATATTTCGGTTTGATGAGAGTTTCTAAATTCTTTAAATATGTGTTGTTAATATTATGAATGTTATTTCCAAATTGAATTCTACTAAATAACTAGTAAGGCTTCTGCGTTAATATAACTTGATGTATAAAGCAAGCTAGGTAGATTTTGCAGTTCTGTTATATTTTATCAAGTTAT
Organism: Pachyrhynchus sulphureomaculatus; assembly: GCA_019049505.1. Taxonomy (NCBI): domain Eukaryota; kingdom Metazoa; phylum Arthropoda; class Insecta; order Coleoptera; family Curculionidae; genus Pachyrhynchus; species Pachyrhynchus sulphureomaculatus. The sequence goes on along the minus strand of CM032454.1, from coordinate 99,835,164 downwards.
GTTAACCAAACATTTATGATATATGGTCGGTCACATTTTTTGATCCTTTTAGGTATTTTCGTGTTAGAGTAATAATCCACTCAGAATAATACAATCATTAGTTTTTGGCTTTGCTTCAGTATTTAAGTTTTGCTTAAAGTTATATAAAGTTCTTAAATTAAAATATTACATTGAATTTTTAGCATTAAATTTCATCAAGTTTAAAGTATTCATCACAAATTACACCAAAATTTTGTCCCGATTATATCGTTGGTGTTGTAGATAACCATTAAAACTTACTTTAAAATCAGAGTAGCATTTTTTTGGAACACCTTCTGATACTGAGAGAAAATTTGATGTTTCAATTATATATTTCTATAAAATTTTCTAATTTGACTTCTGTTAAATAGTAATAAATAAGCAAAATTATAAAAATTTAAACTTGCTAAAATTTTTTGGGTTGTTATGGTGCTATGGGATCACCAATTTCAGCTAGTATAGCAAATCTCGTAATGGAACATGTAGAGGAAAATATTATAAAAAACTCTCGACTACAAACCTTATTTTTTCAAAAGGTTTGTAGATGATTGAATTCTTTGTATCCCAGAAACGAAACTTCAATACACGCTAAACAAATTCAACTCATTCCAAGAAAGACTTAAGTTTACATACGAAAAAGAAATAAACAAATCAATAAACTTTCTAGACATAAATATTAGATATGGCGATAAAGGAAACATAAAAACAAATTGATATACCAAACCTGTATGGTCGGGTAAATATTTAAATTATAATTCATTCACACCAGAAAAATATAAAAAAAGTGTTGTCAATTCGCTAGTTGATAGGGCAGTATTACTAACTGATCCGAAAGACAGACCCCAAAACTTGGATAAAGTAAGAAACGTTCTACTAAGCAATAACTATCCAAAAAAAATTACAGAACCAATTATAAAAAACCGAATAAAATAAAGTATACAATAATCATAAAAAATCTAAACAAAGTAACAATGAAATTAAGAAAAATTATATTTCCATACCATACATTCCTGAATTAAGTAATAAGATCAAAAAAGTCCTTAAACCATATAACATCAACATAGCAGAAAAACCGGCTAACAACTCAAAAAATACCTTCACCAAACTTAAATCAACAATACCAACAGCAGAACAAACAAACTTAAACTACAAAATAGACTGCATGAACTGTCCAAAAACATACATTGGTCAATCAAAACAATATTTAAGGAGACGAATAACAGAACATAAAAATAGCATAAGAAACACAAACCAAAACCATACTGCCCTATCAAAGCATGCCTTAGATGAATTGCATAATTTCAATTTTAATAATGTTCAAATCCTAGACTTTGAAAATAATCATAAAAAACGAAACATAAAGGAAATGATACATATACGAAGAACAAATAACACCTTAAATTATCGAAATGACACGGAAAGCCTGAGTATTGTATACAATGATTTAATAACCTAATAAAACCTAATTACTAAACTAATAACAACTAAAGTAACAACAATATGAAAGCAATAAATAAATTTTGGATTTACCCATTTTACCTGTACAAATAGTGAAATAAAATATGTGAACCTTTTAAATTTAGTATTACGAAAACTGTGAAACTGTTAACATGTAAACCAAAAGACCGCCAGACCAAGAACAAAAAACTATCCTAAATATATATATATATATATATATATATATATATATATATATATATATATATATATATATATATATATAAATCCTAAGTTATGAAACTAGTTGGGGGAACTCGGCAAAAAACAGGCATCAACAGATGTTCATACTATATTCATTTAGCCAATATTTCGGTCCTAGGTTGGGACCTTCATCAGGGCACAAACTGAAAAAGAGATAACGAAGCAACCAATAAAGAGAATTAGGCATAAGGACTTGGTGTTATGAAGTCAAGTTTTTAATTATCAATTTTAATTATTAATTTCTGATTTGCAATTTTTTTGATTTCAATCCTACAATTATTAATATGTAACTATTGTAATTAAACAGTATTATTATTCTAAACAATCACAAATTATTATTATCATTATGAAGAAATGTCAACAAAAAAAATGACTCACTTGTAGTATGAAATTTAATCTAACAAGAATGACCATCAATAACAATCGCCATAGTAAAAACCAACACTGAAATAAAACTACCACAATTCACTAACATATTAACATAAAAACATGGCATTTACAGCAGGGATGCCATTGATAACGTTGGATGCTAATTAACCACCTGCCATCTTAAAGAAAAATGAAAAGTGACAACTTTGACAGGGCGCTGACAAAGGACGACCACCTGACAGATGTAAGGGATCACTCAAAAAGAATAAAAGGAAAGGTCGAACGACCAGGAAAGGACCGGTTTTAGTACGAAATTAAGTGCTACGTCATATAATAAAATTTTGGTATAAAGGGAAAGGATATCCAATGGGAAGGCAAATTTTCGCTGTTATGACCATTGAGTGACATATAAAGGAAACAAATTTTACTTCATCTGGGGGGGGGGGGGGAGTAAAGCAAGGGAAAAAGGGAGGCGGTAATTTGAAAGGATTTTTCATTGATTGGGAACATATTATTCAATTTATTATTATAATTGTTATTGTTATTAATGTTACTTGCATAGGAATGTAATTATAAAGAAATTGAAGGGAAACCAAGAAAAACATATACCTAAACAAGATGGTACCCAGAGGGCAGTATGCAGGAGGACAGAGCTGTCAAATACCAAAACGAAAGTTATTATGAGGAGTATGACGACCCAGAGATATTATGCAAAGGATGACGATCACAAGAGAGAAGAAAGCTGTATATGCTGCTCAGGCCGTCAAGATCAGTTCTTTTATTAATATTTTGGGGATTCTCGTTGATATAGCACATCTCAAGGAATTCTCTTTTAAGAAGGTTTTTTTGGAAATGAAGGATTTTTGGTTCTCTGAAATTAAAGGAATGTCCATTATCAACAGAGTGAGTTGCCAGTGCACATCTTTGTGGATGGCATCTGGTGTCGCTTTTATGTAATGCGATGCGACAGTTGAGACATTGTGATGTCTGGCCAATATATACAGCAGGACAATCAAGACAGGAGACGGAATAGACTACATCTGACATAGAAAGAATAGGTAGAGAAGATTTCAATTTGCTGAAAATACGTTTATTTTTATAGAAATAGTACTTGGCAATCTTAACATTGGGAATGACGCGCAAAATATGAACCAATTTTGAAGTAAGACCAGGTATAAATGGCAAAGAGAGCAAGGAAGGACTAATTTCCGTATGGCTAGCAGGGGGTAACTGGGGTAGAAGGGGAGGAGGGGATAAGAGTACAGGAGGAGGTTCTGGTAAAATGTCATTAGAGAGGAAGAGCTTGTCGACTTCATCCTTGGTCTTGAGCAGGAACTTCTTATTGTACCCATTTTCCACAAAGAGATTGGTAAGTAATGTTTGTGCTTGAGGAAGATAATCTGGGTGAGCTATATTTCTAATTCTTCGATATAGGCCTTTTATGACATTTATTTTGACCTTCCAATCATGGCCAGAATTGGCATGTATATATCTGCCTGATGAAGTTGGCTTTCTATACCAGTCCAGTTTGATCACACCATCAGGACATCTAATGACTCTTATGTCCAGGAAGGGGACAGAATTGTTTGACTCTTCTTCCATGGTAAACTGTAGGTGTTGATCAAAAGAATTGAAGACATGAAGGATTTCTTCTTTACCATTTTCTGGTATGGACAGAATAAGATCATCAACATATTGAAAGAGAAAAGGAGGTCTGAAAGATAACTTTTCGATGCAATTTTTCAAAAGATAGGACATGACTATTGCTGCGAGAGTGGGGCTTAAATTACTGCCCATAGGGCAACCAAAGGTTTGCCGGTAGAAATCTTCTTTGTACTTGAAGAAGGTGGATTGAAAGAAAAAACTCAAATGACAGAGAGTAAGAAGGATTTGTCTAATTTTGTGTTGGGCGAGATTAGTGCCCATTCAGAATCAATAATATGTTTGGCTAACTGCCATGAAATGTTGGTAAAGAGACTGACTACATCTAGAGAAATGATGACATGATTCTCAGGTAATAAGAAATTATTAATTTCTGCACTGAAGGCAAAGGAGTCCTTAACAGCATATCGATGGTAAAAAAATAAACGTATTTTCAGCAAATTGAAATCTTCTCTACCTATTCTTTCTATGTCAGATGTAGTCTATTCCGTCTCCTGTCTTGATTGCCCTGCTGTATATATTGACCAGACATCACAATGTCTCAACCGTCGCATCGCATTACATAAAAGCGACACCAGATGCCATCCACAAAGATGTGCACTGGCAACTCACTCTGTTGATAATTTCAGAGAACCAAAAATCCTTCATTTCCAAAAAAACCTTCTTAAAAGAGAATTCCTTGAGATGTGCTATATCAACGAGAATCCCCAAAATATTAATAAAAGAACTGATCTTGACGGCCTGAGCAGCATATACAGCTTTCTTCTCTCTTGTGATCGTCATCCTTTGCACAATATCTCTGGGTCGTCATACTCCTCATAATAACTGTCGTTTTGGTATTTGAAAGCTCTGTCCTTCTGCATACTGCCCTCTGGGTACCATCTTGTTTAGGTATATGTTTTTCTTGGTTTCCCTTCAATTTCTTTATAATTACATTCCTATGCAAGTAACATTAATAACAATAACAATTATAATAATAAATTGAATAATCTGTTCCCAATCAATGAAAAATCCTTTCAAATTACCGCCTCCCTTTTTCCCTTGCTTTACTCCCCCCCCCCCCCAGATGAAGTAAAATTTGTTTCCTTTATATGTCACTCAATGGTCATAACAGCGAAAATTTGCCTTCCCATTGGATATCCTTTCCCTTTATACCAAAATTTTATTATATGACGTAGCACTTAATTTCGTACCAAAACCGGTCCTTTCCTGGTCGTTCGACCTTTCCTTTTATTCTTTTTGAGTGATCCCTTACATCTGTCAGGTGGTCGTCCTTTGTCAGCGCCCTGTCAAAGTTGTCACTTTTCATTTTTCTTTAAGATGGCAGGTGGTTAATTAGTTTTTGAATTTCAGCATCCAACGTTATCAATGGCATCCCTGCTGTAAATGCCATGTTTTTATGTTAATATGTTAGTGAATTGTGGTAGTTTTATTTCAGTGTTGGTTTTTACTATGGCGATTGTTATTGATGGTCATTCTTGTTAGATTAAATTTCATACTACAAGTGAGTCATTTTTTGTTGACATTTCTTCATAATGATAATAATAATTTGTGATTGTTTAGAATAATAATACTGTTTAATTACAATAGTTACATATTAATAATTGTAGGATTGAAATCAAAAAAATTGCAAATCAGAAATTAATAATTAAAATTGATAATTAAAAACTTGACTTCATAACACCAAGTCTTTATGCCTAATTCTCTTTATTGGTTGCTTCGTTATCTCTTTTTCAGTTTGTGCCCTGATGAAGGTCCCAACCTAGGACCGAAATATTGGCTAAATGAATATAGTATGAACATCTGTTGATGCCTGTTTTTTTGCCGAGTTCCCCCAACTAGTTTCATAACTTAGGATTTTGTTAGATACGGCAACTTTTGCTTTCTCTCTCTTTATATTATTATATATATATATATATATATATATATATATATATATATATATATATATATATATATATATATATATATACGTATGTATTCCGGGTAACGAGCCAAAATAATCCTGTTTTCATTATTCTTTCTTTCATGTATAAGTCATTCGGCAAGATTTTCCACTATCCAGGTATTATTTCCGAATTTTTGGGTTTTTTAAAAATATCTCCCATGTCACGGTTACAGCATCAAATACAGGCATATTAAAAACAGAAGTCTGGTAACTAATTAGGGCTTGAGTTTGTAACTAGTTTCAATAAATTTAGTAGATACTGACTTTATTTTACAACAGTGGTGTTAAACGTTTAATCGAAAACATAACTTGCTGTAATTTTGTAACAGCAGTAACAAATATTTTAGTTATTTATTAACGGATCAAACTCAATTACAGTATGTACAATATGTATCCAGAATTAACAATAACTTTGTATGTAGTATACAAGTATTTGCCATAACTTGTGACTTAAGCTATACTGACTACTGGATAACCATACTATGCTATTCTTTAATTACACACAGCGGCTAAATAACTGGAGTTTATTTTTCTTGATAAGATAGCAAAAGTATATGAAAAGCAGTTTATATAAAATAATTAGACACGTCATTGTTCCAACGAAGAAATTACATTAGACATATTCAAGTGAAATTACGGACAGTAACTAGAAAAAGCTAATTCAATTCTCATGTATTCTTTTTTGCAAATAAGTTAGTTATTTTATGAGCTGTGGTCCGTGTTCGTTTTAAAATCGTTCGGTGGATTCAGAAAAATAATGAATTTAGTCGATTCGATATACAGGCACATTTTTAATGTCTTGTATTTCTTAAGTAATTCATATTGTGTAGTTTAAAAGGTTTAAAAGTATGGACCTGCTAGCACATGTTTATAAAAATAATTTCTCGTATTTTGTTTCCCCCCTGAACTTTTACTATTTTTTAATATTACTTTAGAAGCAGGTAATAAGCTCTCAAAATCAACGTTATAAAAAAAAAAGGTGATTTAAATAAAAAAAAAAAAATAGTTGTTTCACCCAGATGTTCTTATTCATAAGCTGAAAATTTAGACCAGATAACTCTTCATTTTATGTAAGAGGCTTATATTAAGCATATGTACCTAATGTATTATCTATATAAAAACTATAGTCACATAACATACATACTTTGGCTTGTTCTTGTTACTGACACTTTAAGTTCACTAAATCACAGTTTTATTTTCTGAGTAAAATTGGCGCTAAACAAGCTCTTTACATTATCAATTTAACAAAACAGGAACAAATTGATTGGCAATACCGACAGTAAAAATAAGGGACATAACGATATTTAAAATACCATTCACTGTTATTTACAAGAAAATCATACAAGAATTTTAAATCAGATTAAAAAGGTAATTAAAACACTAATACCTAAGAAATAAAACCAAATCTCGAAACTATAAGATCCCATTTAGATTTAGAATTATGAGTACCGTGAAAACTTTACTTGAGACCACAAAAGAAATTCGCAACGTGATTTACCCAATACCTCCTTTGCGCTCTCTCGCACTAAAAAATATCTTAATCCAAACATTAGAAGTCGATATTTTGAATGATAGATATGTTATAGATATATATTAATATTAAAAAATAGTTGGGAACAGGAAGACTTTTAGGGATATTTACATTTCCAATATGACATTACCGCCGTCACAATATTTTTGCTGAAATTGAGAACATTGAAAAAATAAAACAATTTTCTGATTTCCTGTCGCAAAAAAAAACGAAAAATGATGTCTATTTAGATATAAATAGGCCAAATTCTCTAATCCACGGAGTGGACATATTTGACCAATTAAAAATAATAGAAAAACAACAAATTTCAACATGATTATCTCCATGAACCCAGGAAAGGACGGATAATATAATAGATACTAAGCAATGTCTTCAACTTTCTTCTCTACATCATTTACACCTTACATGTTTGACCAATTGAAAATAAGGAAAAAAAAACACAATTTTCATATTTCTTGACGGCAAGAACCCTGAAAATGACTTATTACACGATATATTTGCAGCGACTATTCTACCCCCTCCCCTACCTCCCTTCACATGTTCGATCAATTGAAAATAGATAGAAACCACTACAATTTTCAGAGTTGTTGACTCCGAAAATTCTGAAAATGAACTTAAGCCACGATATATGAAAACCAGCCCTTCTAACCTGCTCTGTGTACTATATTATAAGAGTTATGATGCAGAAAACATCTCATTTTCTTAAATAATTTAAGAGATCTTCTTGTTTACTCTTATATCATAAATATTGTTGTAGCGATATGGCAGATATGGTTATCTTAATCTACGGTAGTTCATATGTACTAGTTTAATTTTCGCTATATTAAGATCTAATGTAAGGTTGAGAATCATTTGGGAACATTAAGCTGACTGTTATTAAACTTATTGATAGAAATAGTGACATTCTTATCACTTTTCAATGTTTGGAAGTAAAAACTTCTATAAAAGTTAAGACTCCACGTCATTACTTCCTAAAATAATAGACGTGGAAATCAAAAAGCTGATATGGGTAAATGATTATCATTGTAATGTATTTTTAAATGCTGAAAGATAACCCTACAACAATCTCCAAATTGATTTTAAAAATAAAAAATGTTGCTACACTATATGGAATGTTTTCGGATTTCCGCCAAGTATATTATAATTTGCCAATAGAACCCATATAACAGAATGTAGGTCCAATGCACATTTTATCTATATTAACTACTCACATCAATGAGATTTATTAAAGTTGTAAGTAATAATGTGGAATGAATTCGATCGAAAGAAAATATTTCAGCTAAAACAGTAGTATATTGTCTAATAATACACGATAAATTATTTAGCTGCAATCGTTTGACAAAAATAGTAAAACAATTTTAAATTTCGTCCCGACTCTTGAACTATACACGTTACAGTTGCAAAGTTAAAGTATTTCATTCAGAAATCAGAACTTAAAAAAAAATAGAAGAATCTTCCAGAGAAGATTTTGTTATTAAGAAATGTTCTAATTTAAGTATTAATTATTACTCATATAATCATTAATATAGGGCTTGTTATGGATATACTGTTATGTTTGCTCTCTTTAAGCAAATTATTTATTATATAAGAACACCCATTATGCCCCTTGTGTATATTCTTATTTTTGAAATTAAATTGAATGAATTATTATTATTATTGAGTTTTGGGTAAGGAACAAATACAAGAATATATGCTAGCTCGATATACTGGTAGAGGTGTGGGAAGAGGTAATTTTTTTATGCCTTTTCAAAAGCTGTTCAAATCTTGTTGTACCGTTATGGGCACCATTTATTTTATAGTAAAAGAGAATTTGACTCCAGCTAAAAAAATGTAAAAATACTGGAGAGATATTTAGATGTACCTATATAGGTTATTAAATGAGGTACAACTTGAATCTCCTGTAAAATAAAACGGGAGCTCAGCGAAACACTAGATTAAAACAAAGCAAAATATATTTACGAACATAAAGACATATACTTAAACTAAATTAACCCTTATAATTACTGAACCAAATTAAATATCCTTTTAAAGTAAAAGTTGATGAAATATAACAAGTTATAATCCTTTCGGGACTAAACAAAAGGTGTTCGGTAAAATAGGTGTAAATAGGTATAGTAGTGATAGGTATTACTTGTCCCGCCTGTCCTCTAAGTTACGACAGGCAGCCTAGACAACAGTCCCCTGTGTTTCAGCTTCAGGCAGGTTAATCAATCAGCATGGATCATCAAGTAGAAACCCTGGACCTCGGACTGATGATCTGCAGCTTCCTTGGAACTGCAAGTTACCTGGGCAGCCTGCCGATTTGGGCTAGGATAGAAGATGGGGTGAAAGATCTACCGGTCCACTGACAGTCTTAGACTGAAGTTTGAAGGTTTGGAAATAGTTTCTGGTATAACACTTGTTTCTGGTTTAGAAAATGGCTTTAAGATGGTATGGTGTAAAAATTGTTACAGGTTCACTCGTGGTCACAATGGTTTCAGGTACGCACGTGGTAAAAATAGTTTGAGGTACACATCTGGTAAGAATAGTTTCAGATACACACATTGTGAAAAACGACTCAAGTTAGGTATACTTGTGGACATTCAGCTTGGCCTTTTCACGTGGGTTTCTTAGCATAATATTACCTCACACACTACCCCCTGGCTTCCATCTGGGTAACCGATCAAAATTTGACCCAACATGTCTCAAGATGGGCAGAATTTTTATGGAAGATGGAAAAAGCCCTTTACTGAACAAGATGTATCCAACCTCTCTCCTCGTTGAAGCAAAATCTCCAAAACAAACTTGTTCACTTACGTAGTATAAAAATGAGATAGAAGTATTGAACCTGAAACTCGGTAGACAAGGGTGGAAGATGTTATTCCTTCCAAGAATGCATACGTATTCAAGACAAATGAAATAACTATAACAAGACCTGCTTTAGTTACACTGGTAAACTTGATATCGAAAATGAAATAAAATTCTGACATGTACACGAGACCAAACGATTCTTATATGTATTAAAAATTTAAAAAAAAAATGACGGTTTAGTAACATGATCTTACAATTTAGAAAAAACAAATGTTATAATACAAAGATCTGTATATGAAACAAATAAATTCATTCCTAAAGAATTAGCTGGTTTCAATAGTGAAAAATAAGCCATTTGTGCATATAGACCGCGTTTCGCTTTAAATTTACTTTCTACTGAATTATACAAAAAAACAATTTGGCTAATGAATTATCACTGCATTAACTAGAATTTAGGATACACACTTATTAATTCTCTTGCGGATTTTGTCAAACAGCTTTAAGGATATACCGCGTTTAAGCTATATATATATATATATATATATATATATATATATATATATATATATATATATATATATATATATATATATATATATATCTATATCTATATGTATATATATCTATATCTATATCTATATCTATATATATATATATATATATATATATATATATATATATATATATATATATGTATATATATATATATATATATATATATATATATATATATCTATATCTATATGTATATATATATATATATATATATATATCTATATCTATATATATATATATATATATATATATATATATATATATATATATATATATATATCTATACCTATATATGTGATATATATATATATTTATATATATATATATATATATATATATATATATATATATATATATATATATATATCTATATATATATATATATATATATATATATATATATATATATATATATATATATATATATCTATATATCTATATATATATATATATATATATATATATATATATATATATATATATATATATATATATATATATATCTATATCTATATCTATATATATATATATATATATATATATATATATATATATACATATATACATATATATACAGTCGACTCTCTATATAGTGAAAGGCCAAAATGTTGACCGAAATTTCACAATAGAGAGTTTTTCACTATATAAAGAAAAAATCCGTATATATTGCTATGTAGGTAAGATATTCTAGGTCTTGAAAAAATTGCACTATAAAGAGTTTTTCATTATATAGAGTTTCACTATAAACAGTGTCGATTGTATGTATATATATATATATATATATATATATATATACACATATATATATATATATATATATATATATATATATATATATATATATCCCGTTCAAAGTCCGAGAGATGGCACCACCGGCGCGTATCGAGGTCATGTTTAGTTAGTAGCATCTCTTGAATGAACGCATACCAAGTTTCAGCCATATTGGTCTATTTCTTTGTGTTTGGCATTCGTGTGAATCAAGGAAGTCGAGTGATTTTCAAGAAATGGACGAAAAAGAATTTTGTGTGGTGATTAAACATTACTTTATGAAAGGCAAAACGCCTCAGGAGACTAAAGATAAGCTTGATAAACATTATTGTGACTCTGCACCTTCGATTAGAATAGTTTATAAGTGGTTTCAAAATTTTCGGACTGGCCATATGGGCACAAGTGACGCTGAACGATCTGGACGGCCTGTGGAGGTTACGACTCTAGAAATCATTGATCAAATCCATGATATGGTGATGGATGACAGAAGAGTTAAGGTGCGTGATATTGCTAGTGCTGTGGGCATCTTGACTGAACGGGTACATAATATTTTGCATAAACATTTGGACATGAGAAAGCTATCCGCAAGATGGGCGCCGCGATTGCTCACGCTTGACCGAAAACGGAATCGTGTGAAGTGTTGCAAGGATGGTTTTGCAGCTGTTCCAGAAGAATCCGGAGAATTTTAAGCGTCGTTTCGTCACTGTCGATGAAACATGGTTACATTACTATACTCCTGAGACAACAACAATCTAAACAATGGGTTACTAAGGGGGAATCTGCACCAAAAAAGGCGAAGACCGTTCCTTCGGCCGGAAAGGTTATGGCGACTTTTTTTTGGGATTCGCAAGGGATAATCCTCATCGACTATCTGGAAACAAGTAAAACTATTACAGGTGAATATTATTCATCGTTATTGGACCGTTTGAAAACCGAGCTGCGATTGGCCCACAAGAAAGTCCTTTTCCATCACGACAACACACCAGCACACACTTCAGCAGTTGTGGTCGCAAAATTAATGGAAATAGGATTCCAACTCGTTTCACATCCCCCCTATTCTCCAGACTTGGCTCCCTCGGACTACTATTTGTTCCCTAATTTGAAGAAATGGCTGGCGGGACAAAGATTTTATTCAAACGAGGAGGTGATTGCAGACACTAATGGATATTTTGCAGACTTGGACAAATCCTATTATTCGGAAGGGATCAACAAACTAGAACATCGTTGGACGAAAGTGTATAAGCCTAAAAGGAGGTTTACCCCAAACACATAAGTAGTTTTTATTTTTGCACGGACTTTTCAAACCAGCCTCGTATATATATATATATATATATATATATATATATATATATATATATATATATATATATATATATATATATATATATATATATATATATATATATATATATATATATATATATATATATATATATATATATATATATATATATATATATATATATATATATATATATATATATATATATATATATATATATATATATATATATATATATATATATATATATATATATATATATATATATATATATATAATATATATATATATATATATATATATATATATATATATATATATATATATATATATATATATATATATATATACATATATATATATATATATATATATACATATGTTATATATATATATACATATATTATATATATATATATATATATATATATATATATATATATATATATATATATATATATATATATATATATATATATATATATACATATGTTATATATATATATATATATACATATGTTATATATATATTATATATATATATATATATATATATATATATATATATATATATATATATACATATATATATATATACAGATCTATATATTTTATATATATTTATATATATATATATATATATATATATATATATATATATATATATATATATATATATATATATATATATAGCAATGATTATGTCTTGGGAGAAGGAGGCACTATGTATGTTAGGAGGAGAAAGAGAAGGCATTTCCACAAATAACCTACTGAAATTTTTCCAGTATCCCAAACAAAAACTGGGAAAAATTCTCATAACACTATTGAAGCTACACAATATTTAACGATTTCCAACCCATTTATCTCCTTTCCGTATTCAAATCTTTCCAGACTCGTCGACTTCAAAAAGCTTGAAAAGGACGTATAACACGATATATATGAAAGCACACCTTTAACCACTACTCTCGCCCTTTGAAGCCCTTATCTGTTTTGTTATTTTATGTTATATAGTCTGTCCATTGTCCCAACCAAGAACCAAAAAAACTTCTCTTAATACTATTGAAACTATACAGTATTTAACAACCAGACACCTTTCACACTATTTCTCTGGCCACATTGAAAATAATAAAAAAGTGATAAAAATGTTTGGATTCCTTTCAATCAAGGATCCTGAAAAAGATCAATAACATGATTAATATGAAGACATAGTACTCCACCCCATATACAGCTTATATAATTTAGTTTAAAATTTGATCATTATCCCAACCGAAAAGCTGGACAAATTCTTATATCTCTATTAAAACTATAGTATTTAACGACTTCTACCCCTTTATTCTCCTTTCCTAGCTAGAGTTGAAAGTAATAAAAAAATCATTAACCTTTAGATTCATCGACTCAAAAAATCTTGAGAAGGGCATATAACTTAATATATACTAAACAGCCCCTCCAATCTTCTCCCCCACCTTTTTAACCCCTCATTTGGTTTTAATATAAATACCATACTTAAAATTTGTACATTACCTCAACCAAAAAAAAACGCATCATACTATAGAAACTACACGATAGGTAACGATCTGCACTCTTTTCACCCCTTTACCCCCCCGTTAAAATTGAAAGTAATAAAGAAATAATTTAATTTTTGGTTTCCTAGAATCCGGAAACCACGAAAAGGACATATAACACGATATATACGAAGCAACCTCTCTAACCTCCTCCCCATCTCTTTAACCACTTTACTATAAATAAGTATCCATAAGACCTGTTTATCATCTCAACAACCTCTTTTACTCTCTTCCCCTAAAGCCATATAGCTAAGGCTTCATGCCCTCTTTAGATTTTATATCTGCAATTTTAAATCGTTCGTGAGTTATAGTGACAATCGACCGACGGACTGACAAATCTCCATCAATCCATGGTATAGGAACTCTAAAATTTAAAGAAAAACAAAAATCTCTTGGGGTGCAATTGTCAAGAATATAAAGGCAAAAATCTAAAAAGGTGATTTGTTTACGAATACAATACTTTCTTTATATTAAAGCACCCTGCGAAGTACATATATAACGTGATAAATACGAAGCCACTAAACTTTCACACCCCCTTAGCCCCTTATGTGTTTTATTATAAATAATTATGTTTAAAATTTGACCATGCTATGTCATATTCAACAACTTCATTTGCTTAAACTTCTTCCCTATTAAATAATAATGAAAGAATAAGTTCATTTTCATATTTCTTGACTCTAAGAATCTTAAAATAATACGATATATAAGAAGCGTCTCCTCTAGCCCTCTACCCTATACCTTTAACTCCTTATATATCTTACTATAAATAATATACTTAAAATTTATACATTATATCGATCAAAAAACCTGGAAAAATTCTCAATACACTATTGAAACTATACAATATTTAGCGACTTCCACCCCTGCTACCTACTTCCCAGAAAAAAATTGAAAACAATGAAAACATAACTAATTCTCGGATTCCTCGATTACAGAAACCTTGAAAAGATTACATAATACAACACCTCGAATTGCCTTCCTCACCCCTGACATGTATATATAAACATGTATTCCTAAAGTTTGTTTGCTTTTGCAATTTTAGGAAATCAAAAAATCTCGGAGGGTGACTTTCCTCAAAAGATGCTTTATAGAATAGTGAGAATGTCAGAAAAAGCAGTTTAGTAAATTTAGATAATCGTAGTTCTAATAGACAGATAAATAAATAGACGCTTATCGAGAAAACGAATATCTATATCTTCGCTCTTGTCGGTTTAAGAAATAAAAGTATCTACTTATTCAAATAAATTTTACTTTCGTTTCTACTTTTTTATATAATAAAGTAAATAATAATTTCTTATTAATTTTAAATTTCTAAATCATATAAATCCGGGTGGACCATAGAGAATAAAACATTTAACAAATATCATCACCTCACCTTTTATAGTATATATATTTATACATCTATATAGGCATATGTTTCCCTAATGTTATTACATATAACAATATTTGGTAACTTCTACTTGCACCCTATCTCTGAGAAAGTCGACGAGGTAGGTTAAAACAGGTTGTAAAGCCGGCGATGCCAGCCGGCCCCGTTTTTCGGCGACTTATTTGTCTTTCTCAGCGCTAACTATACTGTACGCATGTATATATGTGTATCAAGTAATTTTTATATAATAGGGTAATACCATCCAACCCTTAACGTTGTGGCGATCAATAGTTACGCTGGGACTTTGGAATCTTTGGCACATCACTACACAACAGTTATCACCACCACGCCAAACACTATTTTTAAACTCGACGCGCGTTCCGCTAGCCATGTTAGCATCATCACACGAGCAATGATTTAGAGTCAATCATAGTTCCTGTGCAAAAATAGTGTTTGGTGTAGTGGTAATAAATTAATAAATGTTGTATTGAGCAGCAGTATACATATATATATATATATATATATATATATATATATATATATATATATATATATATATATATATATATATATATATATACCTGGAAAAGACTGAGAAAACAGTTACTAAATACACTATATTAGTAAATAGTATGTTTTCTTAAATACATTATGTGTAAGGTCACCCATGTATATATGTATATATTTATCAAATAACGTAAATAATTCTTAAAAGTAAGAAATAAACTATTTTTTTTTTAAGGGAGATTCTACCTTTTATTTTTGCATCAACCCTCAGCCGCAGCAAATAAATGTTCCCGATTGGTTCTGATTAATTCCCTAAGGAACATTACTTTCATAAATTTTAGTGGCGCCCTGGTATGCATTTCTATATCTTAACGATGGATACTAGGGTATTTAAACATGTATTGTTTCAAAATTGTCTACAAGTCGCAGTTTTCATCCGATTTGATTTTTTTTGTTTATAAATGCTTGTGATTAATAATAATATATATATATATATATATATATATATATATATATATATATATATATATATATATATATATATCTATACAAATATATGTAAACTCTCTCTCTTATGTTTCTCAGTTTGTTTTTATTTTTCATTGCAGCTGCTTTATCCCTCGTGTTTCCAAGTTCTATCTTGTATAGGGTCGCTCCTATTTTTATCACATCTTTAATCTGTACTTTTGTGTCCATACTCCTCTCCATAAAATGTTCTACACCCATTTTCAGATCTGGTTGTCTATTCGCTTCAAATCTCATTCCCCATATTATAGTATTATTCCTTACGTTGTCTTTTTCCAGTCTACTCATCTTCAAATCCATACTTCTCATTGTTTTCTCTAATTATCTTATTTTCCCTTTTCAATACTTCCTTCAATTCTTGTTGGTATCTCTTCTAATCTTGCTTTATATCCCTTATATCTGACATTAGCTCTCTGATCACTGCTGTCAAATTGTCTATCTTATCTACTCTTTGGTTTTGTTCTTCTGTGGTGTCCTTATCAGCTTTTTACTCTTCTTGAATAATCCCACTGGCTCTTCTTTTTCTATATGTGTGTATATATATATATATATATATATATATATATATATATATATATATATATATATATATATATATATATATATATATATATTATATATATATTTATATATATTTATATTATGTTATTTCTCGTTTCTTATGTTCCTTCATATTCAACGACTTTTTCAACGATATTTAACATTTTTGGGGTCGCTAGTTACGAATCCGATGACATATTTTAAAAATTTAAAATGGTGGATACAATATGGCGGGCGAGAAAACTCAAAATTAGTTTAATCTTTTCCTATTCAGCCAAATATTCTGAAATTTGGTATCCAAGTGTTTTTTGAGTTATTAATTATGTATTCAAAGTTAGGTTTTAAAAATTCAAAATGGTAGATCCAATATGGCTGCAAAAATTTTTAAATTTAGTTAAATCCTGTTTTTTTCAACCAAATATTCTGAAAGATGGAATATACGCGTATTTTGGGTTCCCAGACATGTAAAAATTAGTTACATCGGCCAGAAAAATTTAGTTCTAGTTTTGAGAAATTAGTCAATCTTGGATATATTTAGGTTTTTTCTGTAGTTTTTCAAATCGGTTCAACGACCGATGATATTCTTTAGAATCAATTACGAAAAGCAAAAACCTATCCTATCAAAACCATCTTACACAAAAAGAAAGGCAATAAACCCAAACCTAACAAAATGCAACCTACACAATGGAAAGGAAATAAAACTAACCGAACTAAAGGCACCCAACATAACATAAAGGAAATTAACCTAACCTAATAAAAGGCAACGTATACAACAGAAACGAAATTAACCTAACTTAAATAAAGGCAGCGTACACCAACAGCAAGGAAATAAAGCTAGGACAGGTCAGCCTACCATAGTTCAGTTATGTTATTTACCTTTCTGTTGCGAAGGCTGCCTAGTTAGGTCAAATTTACTATATTTTTGCATAAAATTATTTTATTCCTTATATTCAGCAATAGTATTAAAAAATGGAATTTTCGAAAGTTAGTAAATTATTCTTCTTGACTATTTGTGAGTTTAAAATTTCAAATTGATGGTAAGTTATCATAACTATTAATATTCATTGCACGTAATATACCCTCGAAATAGTATAATTCGATAGCATAACAAGATTGGCCAATTTTTCAAAACTAGAACAATTTTGTCTAAACAGGCTGTTATTTGCGGAACTAGCAACCCCAAAAACCCATGCATACCAATTTTCAGAATACTTGATTGAAAAGAAAACAATATTTGTTGAATAGGAAAAAATTAAACCAATTTTGAGTTTTTGCCAGCGATATTGGATCCGCCATTTTGAATTTTTAAAATGTGAGATAGGATTCGTAAAAGCAATTTCAAAAACGTTAAATATCGTTGGAAAAGTCGTTGAATATGAAGGAACATAAGAAACGAGAAATAGCCTGACAAATATATAATTTTGGGTCTATTATTTTCGAAATGTTTAGGTTTTTTCTGTAGTTTTTAAAATCGGATCTCTTCCCTATTTAATCACGAACATTTATAAACAAAAAAAATCAAATAAGATGAAAATTGCAACCTCTAGATAATCTTGAAACCATGCATGTTTAAATATCTCAGTGTGCGCCGGCTCAGGTTCCAGCAAACTTATGAAAAAAAGGCTAAAAATTATCTAAATATTGTAATATTGTTGATAATTATATTTTTGGCATTGCTTTTTAATCATGGAATGGAATTTTAATCAAATATATAATTTGAACTTGAATGTTTCCCAAAAATAAATAATAATGAATTCGCATACAAATAAAAATTTTGTAGAGAGTTTAAAACTAAATAACCGGTCAAGTGCAAGTTGAACTTGCGCAATTAGTGTTCTTCTGCAATAAAAATTTTTGTTACGCAGGTATAAAATGATCAGTAACTTCACAAAACACACCCCAAATGAGTTTTCAACAAAGTTTGTTTCCAGTCGTTACTGAAAACTGATGACCTTGAAATTTTTGTTTTTTTTATATACCAGATAAATTATTAAAGGTGCACTCGTAATAATTTTCGTTCAATCTACACCCCGTGGAGAATATTCCAGAATTTTTTAAAAATTTTTCGAGATAAGGCTGGTGAACAGCGATTTCTCGCGATTTTTTAAAAATAATACAAAGATGCGTGCACGTATGACATTTTATATATATTTTTTACTCGTGTTTTCACAAGCTTTCATTTGACACTACACTTGATGACCTAGTAAAAAAAATTTTTTTTCACTGCCGATTTCACCCCCAAAAACTAACCCCTTAAGTCAAAATTTAACTTTCAAAACTACGTGGCTCTGATGAGGCCATCATTTCCTATATTACTACCGAATTTCAACTTTCTATGACAAATAGTTTCGGATAAAAAAATCGGGTGTCACAGACAGACAGACAGACAAACGGACAGACGCCCGAAGTCATCTTATAAGTGTTCCGTACGGAACACTAAAAATAAATTAGATCTAAAATTTTAGACATACGCCCGGACTAATATATTAATATATTTACCACTGAAAACTCGACTCTGTTTTTAGAAAAAAATTACTAATTTTTGACAATTATGTACTTCAACACATTAAAATCTTTAACGAATTCAACATTCACAGAGATTTTCTCAGCCGTTTTTTCCTTACTTTTCTCATTATTCTTAAAATTAGTTTTGTCCAGATAAACATCACCACTTGTAATATTATCCTCGATAAATCAATGGCCTTAGTATTTTTTAATTAAGATACGAATTTTTGTAAGAGAATTGAGAATAATGCTCTGCTCAAACTCGAATACTAATGTTAGCTCAGCGGGGTTAATTATCGTTTTCTTGATATAATCAATGGGCTAATGAAAATAGCTATCTTCGATTTTGCTAGAGAGGGAATCAGCTTACGCTTACGCTTAATTATCTTGCTACTAGTATTCTTTTTTCTTTTTTGTTCACTGGCGTACTAAAATTCACGTAAAAAAGGACATATATTTTGCAATTTAGTAAAAATTATTCTCAATAATTGAAATATAAATATTTTTACATAAACTTAGTACAGGCAATATAGCGAAATCAATAAGCGTGAGAATATTCATTCACGTTGACATTAAATCGCTGTACTCGGTGAGATCCGCAGTTTCGCCACTAGAGCATTGACCAGTCAATTATTTCGAAATTTATTTATTTATAACTATGATATCCTTCCGTGTATGTATAAAATAACCAATTAACTTAAGAAGAATGTAAACTTAAGTTAAGTTTAGCATTGTCCCTAGGTTAAGTTAGAATAGTTTGAAACATGTTTTAGTTAGTACATATTTCCTAAATTAAGTTTATTTTAGGACTACTAATAAATAAATAGGTTAAGTGAGAATGTGTTAAAACATGATAAGAGCATGTTATTCTTATCATGTTTTAACAAATTTATTTTAGGAGAAGTAAAAGGCTTAACCTTGCTTGTAATTCCATAAAGCTACTTATATTGACTAATTAACTTATGACCGCAGTTCCGTTTGAATTAAAAAGGCCACAGTAATTTAATACTTTTTATTATATTTTATGTTCTAAGTCTTCACCTTTCGGTGTCAAAAAGAACCATAACTTTTAACAAATAGTTGTTTGTATTTCAAGAACTGTAGAAGTTGCACGATTGACTTTAGGAAAGGCAGTTTCAATTTTGAAGTAAAAGGAAACAACACTGAGTAAAACGAAAAAAAAATAATTGGAGTTAAAAGCTGACTTTCTGAAGCAGTGTTTTTTTGGCAGTGGACTTAAAAGCGGTATACAAGCAAAATAATTCAGCAGACAAACAATACAGCGGTTATGACCAAAGCGAGAATGCGTGCATTTATCGATTATACATACTGGAATACTTGCTTGTTTGGTATTATGTTGTACTATGTATGTGTAAGATCTCAACCACAATAGCGAGGTTGAAAAACAAACGAGTAAAAATAAAAAACAAAATTAAGTCTAAATATTTAATATAAATTGAAAAAAATTATAGAGTATATTAGGAAAAAAGCGATTATAAGAAAATGAGCGACTTGCTTAGAGCACACAGAGACCAAATCGAAACCATACCTTTACTCGTACATGCCTATCCAACGTAGAAACTGCACATGACAATTTTGATACTAGCAATTTTTTAAGCGACTGTAGTCACCATTTTTTTTAATTTTGACGTGACGTGTAACTTGGGTTATGAAGTGCTAATAATGCAAGGATTACACTTTGTCACAAAAAATGTTGGACAATTTTATATTTGTTAATGGGATTAATTTTTATTTAAATCTTTTTTTAACGTTTGTTTTTAGTTAAGATTCAGGGAATATAATAAAGATATTAATTCCTGGTAGACAATTCACCTCAAAGTTCCAGGCAAATATGTACATAAATAATTTCGATTTACAAGAAAATTTGGTAAAAATATTTAGCGTGATTTACGAATATACTGTTCTAAAAAATTTCGGACGTTTTAGTGATTTCATGTGACTTATGGATGGAATATTCTAAAACTTTATAGAAACATTGAATCTCCTCTTGCTTTTAGATACAAACTTCCTAAATTGACAGTTTTTTTCACGCTACTTACTTATAGAGAGTGCTCTGGATCTTTCTAATAACTATTTCTTTTGTTTATCAATCAACGTTTGGTAGGAGTTCATTTATATTAAATTTAATTTTGGCATAGGTGTATAATAGTCGTTAAAAATCACCCTCCTAATTTTTTTGCTTTTACTCAAGCTCTAGGATTCCTAAATACTTCCCATTTATCTGCTCAATCTCTCGATCTATTTAAGCAATAATTCTCGAACGAAATGAAATATCAATTTCGAATTAGTATATATAAAATTATTTCAAGTTAAGACGAAACCTATGGTTTTTGAGGAATATCTCCTCAGAGACAGAGAGTAATAGGGGTGAGTGTCAGGAATTATTATGGAAATTTTTCCTGTTTTTTTGGTATCATTATAAAACAATTCCATACATATTTTATATCACAATTTACACCCATTTCAGAGTTTAATAAACTTATATATTTATTTTCAACTTACCCTTTATTCTACATAACTTGGTTTATTAACAGCTGTTTTTAAAGTACGTATTGTGTAACGTGTGTAATGCTCCGATTAAGTTATTCGTCAGTAAGGAAAAGTAAAGTTCAATGCTTAATTTCAAACAGCGTGCTTCCAAGGGAAGTACTGAAAATATCATTTTACAACAATTTTTTTGTAGAGTTTATCTCAATTGTGTGTTCATTAATTTCTTGAATTTTGTGTTGATTTTCAACATTCGAAACATTCAAAAGAAAGGAGATGCAGAGAATTTTCGAAGAACATAGAGGACACTTATATTGTTTACTTGAGTCTTGCTTCTGCTTTTAGTTAGTTTTATCCCCGTTCTAAACATTAACTTTATCGGTCGGCTAAAGCATCACGTGGTTAGCGGTGATTAAATTTAAGTTAACATTCGCATTAATGACACAAAAGATTAATTACCGACTATTGTCACACTACGTCGTCACCAATACCACTACTTTAAATCAAGGCAACCGTGGTAGTTGCGTGCGAAAGCAATTGTGTGTTTCGAATCAATTTGATATATAAAGTAATGTGTCATGGTGACGTTATCGCTATTTTATTTATTAACTGGACCCATTTAACTTAAATACATATCCGTGCACCCCTTAATCCATTAAAATATGACACTAATTTGGCAGCTAACATTTATATTTACCCTTTTCAAGTTCTATTAGCTGTTTGTGGTTGACTTTTATACAATTACACGTTTTGAAATTTTATATAACAAGATTGTTCTGGAGTTTAAAAAATTCATCAGTTCTTTTTATGATTTTTATATTTATTCAAATCATATACTGAGCTTTTCTTTTCTTTAAAATTTTATTCGATGTGCTCTTTTTTGCCCATGGTTTCTAAAAAAAAAATGACTGAAACCGGTTAGGCTAATTGCGCGAATATAACGAGCGGACAGGGCACGATGAAGGCATAAAACGTAACTTTTGTCCTTGTAAAATTAGTTTGTTGTTAAGAAGCGTTTTTTGCAGCATGAAGCGGTCTTTTAGTGTGCACCAGTTTTATGAAAAGAATAATTCTATTACTTTACAATCATATTTAAACAGTACAGATAAAGCTGTGAGTGATTAAATGAATAAAAACTATCTGCAAAAGAAACTAGTGCACCTTTATTAAGAAGACTCACCTAAGTTAAACCATAAACGAAAGAATTCTATCTACCAGACTCAAACAACCAAAAGTCAGAGGTAAATTCTTTAAAATAACAAATGCGTTGCGGATATGACGGAGTCCCTCAGTTTGAAAAGGATGTAAATTTGGCTAATAGATATATCAATAAGAAAGCAATATAAGCCCGATGTGCTCTTTTTTGCCCATGGTTTCGAAAAAAATGTTAAAAATGGTTGAAACCGGTTAGGCTAATTGCGCGAATATAACGCGCGGAAAGAAGTACAAATAAAGCTATGAGTGATTAAATGAATAAAAATAATGTGCAGAAGAAACTAGTACACGTTTATTTAAGAAAGCTCACCTAAGTTGAACCATAAACGAAATAATTCTTTCTACCAGACTCAAACAACCAAAAGTCGGAGGTACATTATTGAAAATAACAAGTGCGGTGTGGATATGACGGAGTCCTCTGTTTCAATAGGAATGTAAAATTAGCTACAAGATACACCAAAAGGAAAGCAATATAAGCTGTATATGTATAAACTGGTTACAAAGAAATCTAGATGAAAATCCTCAATGATTTTAAAATTATAGGGTACGTGCGCAAATTTTTAAATATATTATATATATATATATATATATATATATATATATATATATATAATATATATATATATATATATATATTTAGTATATCTGTGTATATCTACACACACACGCACATATATATACATATATATATATATATATATATATATATATATATATATATATATATATATATATATATTATATATATATATATATATATATATATATATATATATATATATATATATATATATATATATATATATATATATTTTTACAGTATGTTTGGTATTATACAATACCCTGAACCAAGTACAACAGCAAATAAGCATCATTAAGAAGTTATTTTCATTACTTATGGCATGTGATTTCGTTCTCAGGCTTATGATGTCAAAAAATAATTTTCGCTTTACAGCATTGACTTTTAACCGATAAACATACGATTTTCTTAAATTTAGTGCTATTTTTAAGTTGAATAAACCTGAAGTAAATTATAAAGTTCTAGTTTATATAATATTTTCCAAAATTAAAATTAACCTTTTTAAATA
The DNA here is from genome assembly GCA_019049505.1 of Pachyrhynchus sulphureomaculatus. Taxonomy (NCBI): domain Eukaryota; kingdom Metazoa; phylum Arthropoda; class Insecta; order Coleoptera; family Curculionidae; genus Pachyrhynchus; species Pachyrhynchus sulphureomaculatus. The sequence continues at coordinate 99,810,721 of CM032454.1, read as the reverse complement.
ACATTTTTAACAAACATTAAAATTTTTAATTAAGGATTAAAATATTTATTTGATTAACATTTTTTCAACTAATACACACTAGTAGTGTAGTAACCCATGAACTGCGACCGAGAATTCCCTAGATTTTAGGGAAAAACGGATTTTTGCCAGGTATAAATTTCCCTAAAACTTTTTCCCTAAAAATTTGTCGGTTTTGCGGGTGGAAAAGCAAAATTTTTGGTGAAGAATCCAGCAAAAATGGTGCAAATGGGGCAAAAAGTGCTGGAAGTTTGTTGTAAAAGGTGTTTACGGTCCGCATAAAAGAAACTGCGACTGAGGATGGCCAGTGTCCATCGGTCGCACCAAAGATTGGGGTGGAGGCATTAGTTTGAGGGTGAGAATGCAAGAAGTGGTGGTGAATGACCAGTGGTTGTTGAAAAAGTGGTCAAAAGGGCACTAGAGGGTGGTCAAAAGGTCCTTATCGTGTTTAAGGGTAGTAGGTCATAAAGGCGTTATTGGTGAAGAAGTGACGTAATAGCGCGGCAATTGGTCAGTGGTTGTTGACCCGACGGGCCTTAATGGTTACCTGTGTAGGTTGTTACCTGGATTACGTGGCGAAGAAGAAGAAGAAGTAAGGTGAGCTGAGGTGGTCAATGATGATGATGACGCAAGAAGAGGTCCAGTGGTTGTTTGAAACAGTGTCCTTTTGGCAAGAGATTGGGGTGGTTTGGGGGATCGTGTTTTATCGTAACGGTAAATGTGTTTACGGTAACGTTATAGGGGGTGTTTGGCAATAGAGCCGATTAGCAGGGCTTCGTTAAAACTTGGGTAATAAGGGGTAAAAATGGATCATGAGGTAATATTTGGGTGTTAAAAGGTGGTCAAAAAGGTGTTATTTGGATGTATTTTAGGTGTTAAAATTGGTAAATGTTCCCCTATTTCGTTGTATGGCGCCGTAAAGTCGGTAAAAATGTTTCGTATTTAGTTGTTTGGTGCCTAAAAGTCGGTAAAAATGTGTACGATAAGGTAAAATGTAAACAAACTGTGTGATTTATGCTAGTTTCCTTGAATTGAAAACAAGTAAACATGTGCCTCGATAGGTCACAATATGATAAGAAAGGTCAAAGATAGCTGATAAGGAGTTGAGTAAAATGCATTGAAGTGTTGTAAAATTGGTTATATTTTTCAAAAATAGTAAAATAAGTATGAAATGAGCTAAAATTAGTTTAAAACAACGAGTTTGGAGGAAATAGTTTGAACTCGTTGGCCTGTAATCATAGTAAAATAAATGAACCTAACTTTTTAACCGTATTTCGTTGTCGTAACGTTAAATGTAAAAGTAAAATTTTTTCAAGTTCCTGCTGTAGAGTGGATATTATGTATGAAATGAGCCTAAATTAGTTTAATTTGGCCTTGTTGGATTGTAATAATAGTAAATATATATACATATATATATATATATAATATATATATATATATATATATATATATATATATATATATATATATGTTAAAATGAGATGGGCCTAGCCTAGTTTGGATTCGTTGAAATGTTTTTTTTTTTTTGTTTGTAACTTGTTGGTTTTCTATAGGAGAAGATGAGAGAATAAAACACAAGTATGAGCACACACAGATATAAGAAAATATATTAATAAAATTTAAAATAGTACAAAATGCTACAAAATATTAAAATTTATATTGTTAAAATAATTCATTCAAGTCATCTGTTTCCATTTCGTTCGTTGGCTTCTCTCTCATTTCCTCGTTGTTCTTTACTGGTAATATACCTTGATGGCATGTGTTTTGCACCATCCATTAATTTGAAAACCTTTTTAGCATCACATGCCAAACATCTTTCATTATACAGATCTGTTTCTCCTTTACATTTGGGACATTTTATTCGTACAATAACTGGCATTTTTAATGATAGTTTTCTCTCTTAGTTGTTGTTGTTGTTTACTTTTTATAGAGTTTTTAAATTATGACAACCTACATCTAAGAGGTCTATAATAGTATTATTGGGAAGAATATGTAGGTCCCTCAGCGATGCAGGGGCTGGACCATCAAAACTTAATATTACAATAATAACCTGTATGAATGAGCTTAGCCCCGTCTGATCAAATCTTGGTGACTACTACTGTATATGCCTTAAAAAGGAGAAAATTTGAAATATATTAATATTACGAAATAAGTAAAGTAAAATTTTAAATGAGCTATTTTTAGTCGTTTTTTGTTTTATCCTACAAGAAGAACGAAACATTTCCAAAAGTGTTAATAAAATGAATTTTTATTTGTTCAAAACCAGAGAGACAAGGTACAAGAACAACCTGTATGAATGAGCTTAACCTCGTCTAATTTGATAAAATCTTCTTTACAACTACTATTATATATATTATATATATATATATATATATATATATATATATATATATATATATATATATATATATATATATATATATATATATATATGTTATAATCCAAAGAGCTGATAAGAATTTTGTCTGATATGAAATTTACCGTATATCGTTGTCGTAACGTAAAATGTAAACGTAAAAATTGTTTTTTCTCAAGTTACTATTAAAGATTTAAATAATAAATAAACTGAAATAACTTGTAAATATAATATTGGTCTAAAAGCACACAAATAAGTTCTTTATTTCCAACAATTTCGATAATTATATAGTAGTTTTACAATGGATAATGCACAATGCCATGGATTAATATTTTTATAAAAATAACACTCTGGAATCATCTTAAATTTACTTAATTTAGGTTCTTGTTGAATGGGAATGTTGTGTATGTAGTCCTAATTTAAGAATTTCTTTAAAATATTCATTTTTGTATTTCCTTGACATAAATTCGATATGGAGTTTGATAAATTTTCAATACATTTTGTAAAATGTTCTCGATATCATTTATTTCAACAAATCCATTTTCCCAACATAAACCATGATATTGTTCTGACCAATCAAACCAATTTTTTGATCTTTAGCAGCAGATATCATAGTTTTGAAAATGGTGGGTTTATCCAAAAGAGCAATTATATCCATGAATGTCAATAAACACATTTGATTCAATCATATTGAATGATCTGTGGAATGACTGACTAAAACTAATAAAACATACGTATATATTAATATATTGATGTATGTATTTCCTACTTCTTAGACGCTTTAGAAATAGTTTCCCCAGGATATTTTATAAAAATTTTGTTATTTTTAAATTAGTTACTTCAAATATATGAGTTTATTAGATAATTGGTAATTTTCCAAAATTAAATTGTTATGTTGCATTTATACTGATAAACATGTGTAATTAGCATATATTCCTAAAAAATAAACTGCATATCAGATGATTAATAGAGATTATTTACTTTATTTAATATATAAATACAAGTCTTATGACGAGTCAATTTTGTTGTGTAAAGATTCGTTCTAGTTAGTTTTGAAAGCAAAGTATGATCTTTTTAGTATTTGAATCTGAAGAGTATTCATATACAATTAAAGTTGGAACCGACACAAGAAGTATGGGATGAAATTTCGAGGCCTCCCGTGAAAAAGGTTTTTTTGTATGGAAATGATGTAGTCTTAAATAAATCCAAAAATCTTATAAACATTGTTTTATTTTATATCCAAATTATTACTAGGTTAAACTTATGAATATATACTAATAATAGATAAATCTTAAAACTAATCTAGTGTGAGAAAGTTTTGTACTACAATAGGTAAAAATAAAAAAGATTCTTAGAGGTACAACAACAAACATATAGGTAAATAAAATAATTTATTCAGAATCGGAAGAATCGGAATAGATTAAATCTCTAGTGCATCGACCATAATCGGCAATTTCAACATCTGTTTGAGGTTGTGCACAATATTGTCGAACGAATTGGGTAACGGGAATTTTATATTTTCCCGAAGAACCAAAATTGTTTCATTTCTGATAAAACTACTCTTCAGACTTGTAATATTTCTTTCAATTGAAGCATTTACCAAAGGACATATAACTAATTGCGCAATTTTTCGATACTTTTCCAATAAAATATTTTCATCCGAGATAAAATAAATAATCAGAGGTCCATTATAGGTTGCATCTACGATACCTGTCCGTATAGTTCATATAGCATTCGTAGAGGATCTTGCAACATTTTGTCCATAGAATCCTATAGGAATATTTTACCCTTTCAATCAGTTCAATCTTTGTGGCTTTCCCTGTGGGACAAAATGTATCCTGTTTAATACAAAGATCGAAACCTGCATCTGATTTATAGGCTTTCCAACAAGAATTATTCCCAGGAATAATTATATTTGCTGTTTTCGAATTACAGTCATCATCATCGTCGTTGTCATCGAGTATTTGAATTGCCCTTTCTATACGTACATACAAGTCGGAAAAATAAGCTTTATTATACATTTTGGGGTAAGGGGGTAAAAATATATATTCGTTGAAAAAGTTGTATTTTGACAATAAGGTAAAAAAATTAATTTGAACGTTTACATATTTTATGGCTGAACATAAATCTATTTCATTCTCTTGTTTTTTGCGTAATTTTCCAAACAATGTCCTTAATATTTGACTTATTAGGGATAATTATTACCGATGGAAATTGTTCAAATATTTCTGTGGGAATTTCCTTTATATTAGCGATGACATTCTTTTCATCAAAATTTTCCAACGAGTCAAATATTAAGGAAAAATACAATTGAGATAGTGGTGAACGTTCAAATAGAGATTTCTCTGTTTCTTTTTGTTGTTGCATTTTATTCATAATTGTTAACGTGTACAGGTTTTGCCTAAAAGACTTTAATGATTCACTACTATTTTGTTGTTTAACAGAATTATAAAGGTGTACATTTGAATATCTCTTGAGAAAATTGATTAGTTTCCATATATGTAAGACCATCCAAAAATATATTTTTACAAAGTGGAAATTTTTCCTTGTTTTTTATATATATATATAGTAGTAGTAGGAGTTTGTTCTGTTGCATCCATATCAATCAATAGATTAGATGATTTACTTGTTGTAGGCATAGTAGATTCGTTTAAAGATGCTGATGATAACATACTGCAAACAACCATTCGAATTAGATATGATGTGGTTTGTATAAAAAAATTTTCCCGTTAAAGTCACCTGATCAATTAAGTACAATGTCAAACAAAAATAAAAAACTATTATGTTGTGAGAGGAAAGCTGATAACTGATGTTTGTATTTACCAATTCAATCTTTTATAACAACAAAATTCCTAAAAAATGTATGAGCGAGAGAGTTCAGCAAAAACAAATAAGATGAAAATGCATTGAATATACAATATAAATGGTTTTTATCGTAACGCGTGCTTGTATGCAATAATAAAATTAAAGTGTATTAGCAGTATGTAGTTAAAAAATAACAAAAACTTGTGCTGTTGATAACTTTTTTATTAAAAAATATATAGAAAATTAATACACACAAGTACCACTTAAATTATATTGATTTAACAACAATTGAACTGTTCTTGTTGATCAATGTAGGGTTTCATTTCAAGTAAAAAGGCAGGACTGATTCCTCGTTGAAATTTTTGAATAAATGTCCAAATAACTTGTTCTCTATGTCGACGGATAAAATCTTCAGTCAAGTTTTGATGGATACTAATTGCATTCCAATCCAAGATTCCGGCAAATTCCGTCATAAATCGTTCGTTTAATTGCTGATATTGGGAGATGAGTTGCCAATTGACTTTATTGATACAAGTTCGTATTAGATCTTCGTCTAAATGTTGTTTTCGTGATATGATATTCCAATTGACAAAATTTTGAAATAAATGATAAATTTTGATGGTAAATCGGGAAAATTGGATATTTCATTCACCAAGCTCTTATACAAGCCATTAATTTTATATGTGTGTCAATAGTAAGCAGAGATACTAATAATATGATTGTATTCTTGATGTTTGTTTTTATATAAATCTACTCAATTTATCTGTTTCCTTGTCTTGCAGCAGCTCTCTCCTCTCTTTCAAGTCCTCGTTCTTCTTTGCCAAAGGAAAGCAATTCAGCAGGCACATGTTTTGCTCCTTTTGTCTCTTTGATTCGATCTTTTACCACACATGACAAACATTTTTGATTTCGTATTTCACTTTCTCCCTTTACATTGTGGACATTTTACTCTTACAATAACTGGCATTTTTTGTTTGAATGAATAAATGATATGATGTGTATATTAGTTAATGCTCTCGTCCAAGTACTTTCTATTATCTCTCCCTACTACTACTATTACTACTAGTGATAAATGTAGTCACATGTCACTATTAGTCGTCGTCATCGTAATTGATAGAATCATGGAAATTAGACTATTTTTCCCATATATATAATTAATTAAGCAATATGTACAATATTTGCGTATTCTGACTCGATCTCGATAGTCACTATTTATAGTTCTTTTAACTTGACATCCACATTTTAAACAGTTAAAATTTACTTTTTCCATTTTTGTTGAAACTATTATTTATATGGTTCAAGCAACAAGAGGTTCTTCTTATTATTCTTTTCGGAAGGAAACACGATCTCTATAAAACAGATGCTAAATAAATTTTTGGCTCATTTTAATAGGAAACATCATCATTCACTCAACTAACATTGTCCAAAAATGTTCTCTACATATCTATTGTTAAACTATTTGTTTACAACTGCTGTTGTTTTGGTTCAAAGTACAAACAACTATGATGATGATGTCATCGTCAATAATTCTTGTAATCAAAATTATGAATATTTATTAGAAGATTATCATTCACTTTATAATACCAGTTTAAACTTGTATCAGGAATGTATTAAATCACTGGACAATTATATGGATTTATACGATAATGAACAAGCTGTTAATGAATATTTGTATGGGAAAAATTCAAGAATATGAAAATCTGGCTGCGAATTTAACAATGTCGGTAAATTATACGAAACATATTACTCTGCTCAAGGAAAATATCAAATTGGAATCGGATTTGTATTATTTATTGAGAACAAATCTAACGGAAACATTACAAATTTGTCAAGAAAAAAACAAAGTAGCATATGTAGTAATTGCCGATTTTAAGGAGGAAATAGCAAATTTTTAAACGTAATTTGACCGATCTGACTCGTGAAATCTATCAGTTAGATAACGATTTGTCCAAATGTCAAAAGGATTTAGAACAACAAGTGAAAGATGAAACGAAAATTTTCATAAATCTGAAAGACTGTTTAGAACGAGAGGAAGTACTTTTGGAAACGAAAGACAAATATATTATTCGATTGTCAACATGTAGAAAAAATAATAGAAAACTGCGAGGAGGAGAAAGTTAAAATTTAATAGTTAAACACACAAGTATCGGTCATCAGTATCATAGAGATCTCATTTATAGAAACAACTTTGTGTTCTACTTTTAAGAAAAAACATGCTTTGGAATTTTACTTATTTATGTAGTAGTTGTTGGAGAGAAAAAACATAGTGTTCCATATCCAACTCATCTTCTTCCACCTCGAACTCGAGTAAGGGTTTATTGTTACAAATGTGCCCGTATAACTATGTGGTATCTTCTCGAGGAATAATTTGACATCAGTATCCTAGAAAATATTCATAGAAATAACAACATGAATTTTACTTATTTATGTAGTGGTTGTTGGAAAAAATCGAAAAGTATACCATTTCAACCCACATATAGCTCAAGTAAATTTAATCACTAGACGTAACAATGCTGTTCGACAACTTCAACCTCGACTCAGACTACGGGATTATTGTTACAAGTGTGAGCGTACTACTATTTGGTATCTTATCGAGGAATAAATAGAAAAAACAATAGTTGTAGAATATTTTTGTAATATGTAATTAGCTAATATTTAGTACTTGTATCCAGTTATAAAATAAACAATATGTTTAAGTAATAACATGTTTTATTATTATTAAAATTTACTAAAACTACATTTAACACACAAATTTCAAATTCAACCTCTATCCAAAAGACATTTTGTACTATATACTCAACATGATTATTACAACAAATAGCATAATTTCTAGCGTTTAAATTGCCTAAACTTTTACATCCTAATTAAAATAAATTAATATCATTAGATATTAAATCACTTAACCAATTTTTTTTTTTGGTTTCCTTTCACAAAAACTTGCTCGTTTTTTTCACTACACCTTGTAGAAAACTTGTAATACTTTCAAATGGTAAATTATTAAAATTAAATTGATCCCAATCTAATCCAGTATGATGACTATGTACGTGATTAAATCCCCTATAAATATTTGTATAGAATGGTATTAAAATCAATACAAATTCAACTTTTCATCTAATCATTCCTTAATAATAGTTAGGATATAAGATTTTGTAATATTTATATATATAGTTGTTTAGATTTTTAGTTTATGTATTTAGTATAAATGTTTTTAAGAAAATAAATATTTCCTTTCATATAAAACTTGGTTAAAAATTTATATTAAACCCTTCTTCTGTAAAATTTTAACATTAAAAATCTCTAGAGACCTAACTATTTGATAATACAAACTACTATGAAAAACAAATAAGGGTAATATTGAGATCAAATCAGTTAAACAAGGAAAATTGAGTCAATTCTGATGATCTATGTTGTGTGCTTTGTAAATGTTGTAGTAGTTGAAGAGTAACTGTGACACGATGAAGTTGGCTGTTCTCGATATTCAGGGATTTAACTTTTTATTTGCTACTGATGATGATGTTAATGAAGAGGTTTATGTGGGAGAATTCCATGCTAAAGAAATTACGATATCAAATGGTTTACAGACAAGTCATTATGTGTTGAAACCGAAAATTGCATTTAACAGCTTATCTCGACTCAATAAAAGAGCTGTTCGTAAAGCTGAAAAGGAACATGGTATACGATATTCATCCGGCTATGTAAATTACAATCAAGTTGGAGAAATTTTGGATAGAGTACTGGACAATATTGATGTATTGTATGTAAAAGGAAAACATGTGTTTCGATTTATTCAAGACAACATTGCTGCTAGTACTACTCCTACTAATCCCAATTTCAAGATGGTTGATATAGATACTTTGAATGTATGGAACCTGCCGACATTTAAACCGACAAAATCTTCCTGTTTAGATCATAATCTAACCTACAATGCTAAAGTTCAATGTAGTACAACAAATTGTATGGCACTATTGACATGGCTCTCAATATTCATCCCATAATGTCTACGTGGGAAGTCAAATAATAATAAACTTAGATTTAAGAAATTTGTAACCAATGTTAAAATGAATAATTTGTAGAAAAATTGATGATGCTTTTAGTAATAAATTATATTTATGTCAAACCTGTGTGTTTTATTATTGCTAGACAGAAGAAATCATTTCCTATAAAGGTTTTAATACGACTAAAAAAACTTATAAAAAGCTCTTAAAAACACAAAACCATAGTAGTAGTAATAACATATTTTATTCAAATACTAAATATATAAACGTAGTAAGAATATAATGACTTTATTAGATACCAAAAACTAAAAATATAGATAAATACCACTTAAAACATCCAATATTTAAGGATATAAGGACTTTATTAACTATATAAAAGTAGTAAGAATATAATGACTTTATTAGAATGTACCAAAACTAAAAAATCTACATAAATATCACTTAAAAAACAAAAACATCCAATATTTAAGGATATAAAGGAATTTATTAGAACAAATATACATATATATATATATATATATATATATATATATATATATATATATATATATATATAAATATATATATATATATATTATATATATATATATCACGTAAAACTAAACATTCTGTATATGTAATAAGAATTATCAAGGGTTGCCTCTTGGCTCTCGTTGTTGTTGTTGTTGTTGTTGTAATCGTTGTTGGTATTCTCGTTCACCAATGGGTCGTGGAAATATTGATTGTACATATTTATCTATGTGTACCAGCCTTCCAGATATCATGACATTTTGAATGGATTCTTTGTTGTTGACCCACTGAACGATATAACAGATCGTTATCACGAACACCACAGGCTATACATCCCCCATTTTGATATAAACCGACTCCACTTAACAATTTACCAGGTGTTAAGTCGACAGCATCACGATTAATCCAAACTCCATTTCTTTTTGTTACTAAATATACTTGGTCTCGTTGTTGTTGTTGTTGTCTTTGAGAATCTTTACTCATTGTTTATTTGATTTTATGTGTATCAAATACTGACTACTACTATTACTAACTAAAGACAACATATATAACCCTTCTCAAAGAAGAAGAACGTTAGTATATAATATAATGAATTTATTCAATCAAGATAATATAGTACATAATACTTGTTAAAAGAATTGATAGTTTTGTCAAGAAATTAGCATGTTGTGAATCAAGGATTCGATTAATATCTTATCGAGAATATTTAACACCTTATATCGATTGCAAACAAGTTACAACAAACAAGTTAGGAACACATTACGTATCATGTGTATGGTCACATCCTGGAGTTCAAGAAGGACCCGATACATGTGAATGTTTCTACGTACGTATGGTATTAAGACGTGTCAATGAAGAATTATCATCGTTGTTGACATCAAACCAATGTGTACAATGTAGTATTCATTGCAATCATAATAATAATAGTAAAAAGTTTATTGAACAATTATCGAAACTATTTGTAAGTCTATTGAGCTGTTTTAAAAAAATAAATGTTTTTGGCTAATACATTAAAGAAAAAAAAATTTTCAATCACCAGATATTGTTATTGCAATTTGTTTTAAAAATAAATCAAAGATAGCGCTAATTAAATCAGACAAACAAATTTTTCCATTCACAAGATATTTGTTATTATAAACATATCTCTTATCATAATTGAATTAGCAACAACAATAGCAGTATTTTTATATCTTGAATTTTACAACAAACTGTTTAAATTTATTGTCAAGATATATTAATTAACATATATATATACTATTAGGATTTTGTGATTTTTACTCCTATTTTTAAGACATTTTGTACTTTTTGTATCAAACGAAATTCTCATTATCTCTTAAGTCAATAATTTAGACAATTCATAGTTATATAGTAGTTGTAAAGAAGATTTTATCAGACGGGGCTAAGCTCATTCATACAGGTTGTTCTTATTAAGTTTTTGATAGAGGAACACCTTGTCTCTAGTTTTGAATTCATTTTATTAATACTTTGAAAGTGTTTCGTTCTTCTTGTAGGATAAAACAAAAATTATTTTGCACATACTTTATTTACCTCAACCCATTGTATACATTTTCAAAGAGTTTTATTCAAACTCAGTTAGGCTAAGCTCATTTAAAATTTTACTTTACTTATTTCCGTAATATTAATATATTAATGTGGTTATACTTGTGTTTTATTTTACTCTCTCTCGCTAGGCCCATCTCATTTTAACACACACATATATATATAAATATATATATAATATATATATATATATATATATATATATATATATATATATATATATATATATATATATATATATATATAATATATATATATATATATATATATATATATATATATATATATATAGCATATAACAAACACTTGCTTTTCCAGGTGTTTTTTACACCTGCAAACCATAGGTAAAAAGGTGTCAACTAACTCTTTTACCAGGTGGAAACATATTCTTCTCAATTAATACTATTATAGACCTCTTAGATATAGGTTGTCATAATTAAAAACTCTTTAAAAATATTGTCATTCTAAGCAAACAACATTAAAAATGTCAGTTATTGTTACGTTTTCAAAATTAATGGATGGTGCAAAACACATGTCATCAAGGTATATTACCAGTAAAGAACAACGAGGAAATGAGAGAGAAGCCAACGAACGAAATGGAAACAGATCTTGAATGAATTAATTTTAACAATATAAAAATTTTAATATTTTGTAACATTTTTGCACTATTTTAAATTTTATTAATATATTTTCTTATATCTGTGTGTGCTCATACTTGTGTTTTATTCTCTCATCTTCTCCTATAGAAAACCAACAAGTTACAAACAAAAAAAAACATTTCAACGAATCCAAACTAGGCTAGGCTAGGCCCATCTCATTTTAACATATATATATATATATATATATATATATATAATATATATATATATATATATATATATAGCATATAACAAACACTTGCTCTTCCAGGTGTTATCAACTGATACACTGCCTTGGGGGTTATCAAATTTAAAAAATATTAGGCACTTAATCTAGTCCTTTTCGACTTAATTGTCTTACAGTTTTCAAATATGCTTCATGAACAAAAAGAAGATCACAGTTTAAAATTTCTCAAAATTGTTCCTCATGCTTATACACTAATAAAAGTAGTCCAAGAGCAGCAGGATTTGATATCAAGAGTCTTAATGATATAACTGTCCCAGCTATGGGAAGAGTTAAAATTTCTACAGGTCTAAAGTTTGAATTGCCTAAAAATTGTTATGGTCGTATAGCTCCCAGATCTGGATTGGCTTATAATCACTTCATCGATGTAGGAGGTAAATATTAAAAAAAAATTTTTTTTATTATCTTACACTAAAAATTTTTTTATTTTCATATAGCTGGTGTAATTGATGAAGACTACAGAGGAGAACTTTTTGTATTACTATTTAAACCATTCAACCAAAGATTTCCACGTCAAATCTGGAGACTGAATAGCGCAATTAATATGTGAAAAAATTTTCCATCCCCGTCTGGAAGAAGTTACATCTCTAACAGAGACAGAAAGAAATGAAAACGGATTTGGATCTACAGAAAAAAATTGTGTGGTCATATCTAATATATATAATAAATTAATAAGCATTTTTTTCAAATTGTGTGTTTTATTTTTTTTTAAGTTGCATGCATGCTAGCACTCTCACAAATATTTACTTTCAAATTTTGCATGCTTGTAGCACCCTTCCTCTAAATCATTCTCCAATATATAGGTTAGTATTAATCATGACTTCGATAAGTAATAATAATAATGTTCAAGAAGCTTGTATAAAAATTAATTTTATTATAGAAGAATTAAACCGAAATATTTTAGGTGTTTATCCACAAATATTTATTGAAAATTGGCTTGATATTAAAAAAATTTTAGAACCATATATCAACCAAGAACAAGTTACTCTAACCATAGACTATTATGGGGAACAAAGGGTAGAAACACATTTCGTGTCATGTGTTTGGTCACTTCCAGGGACTCGTGAAGGACCCGATGAATGTATCTGCTATGATGTTCAAGGAAAGGTTGAACATATTAATAGAATTTATAACATTATAAAAAAAAGCCTTAATTTATTACATAATAAATAAAAATATTTTTTGCTTAATACTTTTTGTTTACATTTACCCTTATCTTCAACAAAGAAACTAGCATGAATCAACACATTTTTGTTTACATATTTGTACTATTTTAAATTTTATTAATATATTTTTCTTAAATCTCTGCTCATACTTGTGTTTTATTTTACTCCCAACAAGTTACAAACAAAGAAAAAACATTTCAATGAATCCAAACTAGGCTAGGCTAGGCCCATCTCATTTTAACATATATATATTTTACTATTATTACAATCCAACAAGGTCAAATTAAAACTAATTTAGGCTCATTTCATAACAAATTTTCTCCTTTTTAAGGCATATATAGTAGTAGTCACCAAGATTTGATCAGACGGGGCTAAGCTCATTCATACAGGTTATTATTGTAATATTAAGTTTTGATTGGTCCAGCCCCTGCATCGCTGAGGGACCTACATATTCTTTCCCAATAATACTATTATAGACCTCTTAGATGTAGGTTTGTCATAATTTAAAAACTCTATAAAAAGTAAACAACAACAACAACTAAGAGAGAAAACTACCATTAAAAATGCCAGTTATTGTACGAATAAAATGTCCCAAATGTAAAGGAGAAACAGATCTGTATAATGAAAGATGTTTGGCAACGTGATGCTAAAAAGGTTTTCAAATTAATGGATGGTGCAAAACACATGCCATCAAGGTATATTACCATAAAGAACAACGAGGAAATGAGAGAGAAGCCAACGAACGAAATGGAAACAGATGACTTGAATGAATTATTTTAACAATATAAATTTTAATATTTTGTAACATTTTGTACTATTTTAAATTTTATTAATATATTTTCTTATATCTGTGTGTGCTCATACTTGTGTTTTATTCTCTCATCTTCTCCTATAAAAACCAACAAGTTACAAACAAAAAAAAAACATTTCAACGAATCCAAACTAGGCTAGGCTAGGCCCATCTCATTTTAACATATATATATATGTATATATATTACTATTATTACAATCCAACAAGGCCAAATTAAACTAATTAGGCTCATTTTCATACATAATATTCCACTCTACAGCAGGAACTTGAAAAAATTTTACTTTTACATTTAACGTTACGACAACGAATACGGTAAAAAGTTAGGTTCATTTATTTTACTATGATTACAGGCCAACGAGTTCAACTATTTCCTCCAAACTCGTTGTTTTTTAAAAATCTAATTTTAGCTCATTTCATACTTATTTTTACTATTTTTTGCCAAATAAGAACCAATTTTACAACACTTCAATGCATTTTACTCAACTCCTTATCAGCTATCTTTGACCTTTCTTATCATATTGTAGCATGTGACCTATCGAGGCACATGTTTACTTGTTTCAATTCAAGGAAACTAGCATAAATCACACATTTTGTTTACATTTTACCTTATCGTACACATTTTTTACCGACTTTTAGGCACCAAACAACTAAATACGAAACATTTTTACCGACTTTACGGCGCCATACAACGAATTAGGGGTTCATTTAAACCAATTTTAACACCTAAAATACATCCAAATAACACCTTTTGACCACCTTTTAACACCCAAATTTTACCTCATGATCCACTTTTACCCCTTATTACCCAAGTTTTAATGAAGCCCTGCTAATCGGCTCTATTGCCAAACACCCCTATAAATCGTTACCGTAAACACATTTACCGTTACGAAAAACACACGATCCCCCAAACCACCCCAATCTCTTGCCAAAAGGACACTGTTTCAACAACCACTGGACCTCTTCTTGCGTCATCATCATCATTGACCACCTCAGCTCACCTTACTTCTCTTTCTTCTTCGCCACGTAATCCAGGTAACAACCTACACAGGTAACCATTAAGCCCCTCGGTCAACAACCACTGACCAATTGCCGCGCTATTACGTCACGTCTTCACCAATAACGCCTTTTTATGACTACTACCCTTAAACACGATAAGGACCTTTTTTGACCACCCTCTAGTGCCCTTTTGACCACTTTTTCACAACCACTGGTCATTCACCACCACTTCTTGCATTCTCACCCCTCAAACTAATGCCTCCACCCCCAATCTTTGGTGCGATACCGATGGACACTGGCCATCCTCAGTCGCAGTTTCTTTTATGCGGACCGTAAACACCATTTACAAACAACTTCCAGCACTTTTTGCCCCATTTGCAACCATTTTTTGCTGGATTCTTCCACCCAAAATTTTGCTTTTTCCACCCCACCCGCAAAACCGACAAATTTTTAGGGAAAAGGTTTTAGGGTAAATTTATACCTGGCAAAAATCCGTTTTTTTTCCCTAAAATATAGGGAATTCTCGGTCGCAGTTCATGGGGTTACTACACTACTCACACTATTTATATAATTGATAATAATAATTTTTTATTAGACAATATAGTGAAAACATGATTGTCAAAATTCCTTTAACTTGAGAAACAGTTTCGAAATCGCTTTGCCTGCAATTTTCTTCGAATTTTGTCAGGGCAAGTTTTTAAAATAAAAAATTTCCATTTTATTAAGTGATTCTTTGTCCACTCAAAAATAGCTTCAGGGTTAAAAGGCCTCTGTCGGTTATGCCAAGGAACTTGCCCTGAAAGTTTCCTCTCTTTAAATGTTGCGCCCGATTCCATCATATTCCCCTTTTCCATGAGAAGTTTCACTAAAATGCCATTTCCGCATCTACACCGAAATCTTCGAACGACGATGAAGTAAATTTGACATCTGAAATTTTATTTTTAAAAATGCGTGTTTTTTACCTCCATACCGGTTTGATAACAATTATTTTTTTTAAGATATTATCTTTTGTTTTTTTCTTAATTTCAAATTTCCACTAATGTTAGCTGCTTAAATACTGTGGATGAAAGCAGCCATCCGGGACAACTAATAACTCTGGCCGACGCTATCTTTATCCAAATTAATATTCCAGACAATAGGCAAGCTAGCACTGCAACCTTGCTGTTGAAAGAATGAGATAAATAAGTACCAGTGAAGAGGTACAGACCTCCCTACAATTCTAAAACTAACAGCAAAGCTAATATCAAAATTATTGAACGGATGAGTTTATGGTTTCAATTTGAATGAGAAATCGTGCTCTTGAGAGTAATCCTTATATTTAAAATTAACTTTGGTGATGTTGGTCCACGCTTATTTGCTGCATCTTCTGGCTTTACTCTTCAAGATAAGGATCCTAAAAAAGGCTCGAAAAAAGCACATATAGCAATTTATAACTGACCAAGTAGTTACCTAACTGAGGAGGTTACTTAGTTGTTTTCCAAGTGGTGATTTAATCTCAAACCGCGAGCCATCACCCCCCCCCCTCTTTTAAATGATGATAGGGTGTTTTTTTTTAAAAAGTTTTGATTGATTTTTAATATAATGAAAATTGAGACGCAAACGAAAGCATGGATTTTCTCTTAAATTGATAGTATAACCTATAGGATAGAAATGTTCAGAGCCCATAGTAACAATTTTGTTGCTTTGGGCATGCTTTTCAAGATTGCTTTAGTTTAAGTTGAAACAGAGGAATCACTTTATAGACACCTCTAGTTCCAGATCAGATGTGGCCTCAAGCAATGTCACATGACTTACCAAATGTGGAAGATTGTACAATCCAATCTTTTAGGTGATTTAGCTATTTGATTTGTATTACTGTCTATTTAAGGCAAAAGTGATACTCTAGTGGTGGATCCTTATTACTAGATGTTTTAGAAAATTAGAATTGTATCTGGTTTTTGATGGCGATGGAATTTTATCAGATATTATCATCATTACACTTGATATTTTGACTCGTGCTTGTTCGAGCTCATTCAAGTGTTTATCATCTGCTAGTAAAGAATTTTCAAGATATCTCGTGCCATCGTAGGCCAACATCGAATTAGTTACTTCCAAAAAGGCGTAATTGCAAAAGCCTCTGTAGTCAACAAAAATCACCGAGCCATGGACGTTATTCTTTAAAACTGGAAAGAATATAATAAGGCAGGGTTTCTTAGAATTTTATTAACAATTAGCACTTATTTTCTATTATTTGAATACAACTAGAATGAAATATTTCCAAATATAATCTAGTAACTTTATCATGGTATCAAAAATATATGATATTCCGAAACCTATCACACATCATCCATTTTTACTTGAGGTTTTCATGACATATGAAAATAAAATCGTCCATATTGTTTTTCCGAATTTTCAGTTATCTTTTTAAACCATTTTTATTAAAATGTAACTGAAACCCGGTTGGCATCGATATTACTCATACGTGAAAGAAAACTGTATTTAATAATGAATTATTCATTCTCAATGCATACTTTGAATTTATAAACAACGCACATGTACATATATGTAGGGGGTGGATTTAACCAAAATAAAACTATAATAACTAAACTCTAGAATAAATAGAGAGGATAACACCAGATGAAAATTTTGGTTGTGCGATTAACTTAATAGCATTACATGGCAAATATTGTCCCCAGATTTTGTTACAAAGTCATAATTAATTTCAGCTTGATTTTAAAAAACTGTTGAAAATAGCTAATACTCAGCTTGGTGAAAAGCGCAGGAAAGTGGGCAACTTTTAAATCAATAGCGAGATAATCTGGTTTTATAAAATACCCGAATGAAATATATCATTAAAATCTTGTTGTGGAAATAAATAATCATTGTAAATATAACCTGCTGAACAAGCCGTTTAGGCAGTGATATTACAATTTGAAAATTTAAATAACGTCCATTTGAAAAATAAAAAGTTATATAGCATCTTGTGCCGTCACTT
>CM032454.1:99758587-99788587 GCA_019049505.1 Pachyrhynchus sulphureomaculatus | reverse complement strand
GGTATGTGAGTGAATGAGTGAGTTTCTTGAATTAGCGGTTACACAAATTTATTTTAAACAGTATTTTGCTACATAGTTTAGCTACAGGTGGTGTATACGTGTTTTCGTTAAACATGAACACTAAAAACTAATAGTTTTAAGTTTTTCTGATAAATGTAAATTCATAACATTTGAAGATGTCTGAAATAATAGTGTGCTTTCTGAAATAACTTCACGGTGGATTTCTTATTTTATGATTTTTTTGGATTCAATATAAAAAAATACTTAAGAAAACACGGGAAATTCAGTCTGGTATTTTCTTATTTGCATATATTTAAATAAGTAGAAAAATTCTTTAATTAAGATGTCATACCAAGAAATGTATTAAACACACATCAGATAGATATGGTAGTTATTACTTATACACTTGTCTAATTAAGTAAACTGTAGTAAAATCGATTCGTCATTAAACGTCGAACAATATCAATAGATACATCTTGCGATAACGATTTTTAATATTTTTGGGCGGCACATATCACCTTGGATAGTTTACCAGCTAGTCTATCATCTTTTTTTGAAGGCGAGATACCTTAAAAGCTCCATATATCCACCATTCATGTTTACTAGGAATAAAATTTAAACAACTGCTTAAGATCACCACTTACGTTTATTCTATTATTACTGACAATTGTTTCGACATACTGTGTCTTCTTTCTGGAGCATGATGTAAATTAACTACAAAGTATGTTACAGAATATATAATTTACTTAGTTACAAGTAATAAATTCATTAACATTATTTACCTTAATACCTAACACTAGTTCAATAAAGGAGACCCACCACCATCTAATTGATCGTTGAGTAATAAACCTGAGGATTTTTTCTGGTTAATTTCTACCTGTTCTGAGCAATTCAGTAATTTCCCTTCCTTTCCATTATGCAAAATTCTCAAATCTTCATTGAAAGTATGATTTTCATCTGTTAAATGTTTAACGTAGTGAGATCTGTTATTTTTCATTCTATAACTTGGTTTATGTTCCTTTATTCTATATAGGTTTTATTGCAAGTCCCACAGCATAATTCGTAAACCTCTGTTTTATTTTCTTTTTTTGTTTTACTTTTATTATTTTTAATATGTCGAACTAATGTGTTATTGGTACGGAAAGTAATGTTCACACGATTTTTATGGAAAAAATTTTGAATTTTATAAGTCAATTTACCAGTATAAGTGAGCGTGTAAAACTTATCTTTGTTTAGTTGTTTATACGGGTACACTAGCCCTATTGCCTTTTTAAACTGTTTTTTCATTAAAATATTATCTACCAAGTCACTGCTGTACCCATTGTTTATACTGATTTGTTTTATAAAATTTAATTCTTTCCGAAAATGTTGTTCCGTTAATGGCATATTTATTAGTCTATTAATGAAACTATTATAAGCCGAGATTTTATGTGTGAACGGATGGTTAGAATTAGCGGGTATAGTTACATCTGAGTATGTTGGTTTATGGAATATTTCAAAATCATGTTGATTCATTTTGTTTGATATTTTTAAATCTAGGAAATTAATCGATTTATTTGTTTCTATTTCTGTTGTAAAAGTAATATTATTATGAAGTTGGCTAATATAATCTAGAAATAGTTTTAATTGTCGATTGGTGCCGGTAAAGCATGTTAATATGTCATCTATATACCTGTAGCAATAAAAGAAATTTTTAAAAAGATGAGAATTACTGATTTGTTCTTCTAAATGGTCCAAGAAAATTTCAGGTAAAATTGGACTAAGATGGACGAGACGTAAAATAGATAAAATAGTACACAATAAATATATCAAGCAACTTTCGAAACTGAACAGGTTACTTAATAAATATATCGTCAATAACAGATTAAATACAAAAAATCACATAAAGCATTCAGACCATGTTTTCTACAACAAATTTGTTAATCTAACAGATGTTACCTTTAAAAATCAAGAAATTCAGTTATTACAAAAAGGTTTCCAGTATAATTTACTAGTTAAAGATTGTACTAAAACTAGAGAATATTTGGATGCAGAATGTGAAATAGCCTGTAGTAATAATTCACTAGATGTTACGAACAAATATATAAGTGCTAAAATGTTACGCATAGAAAAGTTTGAATTTTCCCCAAGTAAATTCCATAATGAACATAAGATTGCTAACCAAATAAAAAACAAAACTAATGAACATAACATAATTTTTACGAGAGCAGATTAAGAAAAAACTGTAGTAGCAATAAAAGAACAAACCTACATTGAAAAACAATAGATTTGCTAAAACCAGATGTATTCAAATCCATAAACTTCGATCCAACAATATCTTTCCAAAAATTAATTAAAGATGTGCTAAAAGACATAAGCATTTTCACAGAGAATGAAAAATTCAGTCTCGCCTCGATGAACCCTCAAGTTCCAAAACTATATTCTTTTATTCAATTACATAAAAATAACTCACCAATTCGTCCAGTAGTTTCATACGTAACAGCTCCAGCTTTTTATTTATCAAATAAATTGATTGAGGTGTTGACAAAATATTGCCTAAATATAGTATTAAAAAAATGAATTGATAGCAAAAATTCATCCGCTAATTACAATGTACAAAATCTCTTTCCTAGTGTACCACCATCAGACGCTATAATTTTGGTTTAAAGATTACTCAATAAAAATAATGTTAACCCAATAAATAAACAAGAAATATTAGACATTTTAACACTATGTTACCACCAGAATTATTTCAAATTTACCGATAAGATTTATATAAGTAGGAAAGGTTCAATAATGGGAAACCCTCTGAGTCCAATTTTATCTGAAATTTTCATGGACCATTTAGAAGAACGAATCAATAATTCTCTTCTTTTTAAAAATTTCTTTTATTGTTACAGGTATATAGATGACATTAACATGCTTTACAGGTACAGATCGATAACTAAAACTATTTCTAGATTATATTAACCAACTTCATAATATAATAAAAAATAGAAACAAATAAATCGATTAATTCCTTAGATTTAAAAATATTAAACAAAATGAATCAACATGACTTTGAAATCATCCATAAACTAACATACTCAAATATAACTATACTGGTTAATTCTAACCATCCGTTCACACATAAAATCTCGGCTTATAATAGTTTCATCCATAGACTAATAAATACACCATTAACGGAAGAAAATTTTCGGAAAGAATTAAATATTATAAAACAAATCAGTATAAACAATGGGTACAGCAGTGACTTTGTAGATAATACCCGTATAAACAACTAAATAAAGATAAGTTTCATATACTCACTTATACCGGTAAATTGACTAATAAAATTCAAAATTTTTTTCCATAAAAATCATGTAAACATTGCTTTCTGTACTAGTAACACATTAGCTCGACATATTAAAAATAATAAAAGTAAAACAAAAAAAGAAAGTAAAACAGGGGTTTACGAATTATGCTGTGGCACTTGCAATAAAACCTACATAGAATAAAGGAACATAAACAAAGTTATAGAATGAAAAATAATAGATCTCACTACGCTAAACATTTAACAGATGAAAATCATACTTTCAATGAAGATTTGAGAATTTTGCATAATGGAAAGAAAGAGACATTACCGAATTGCTCAGAACAGATAGAAATTAACCAGAAAAAGTCCTCAGGTTTATTACTCAACGATCAATTAGATGGGGGTGGGTCTCCTTTATTGAACTAGTCAGGTATTTTTCCGCACACATGTCGTTCCTGGAGAGCTTTAGGGACTTCCCTGCAGCATGTGTGCTAGACCCATAAAAAAAATAAAAATTAAGGTAAATATTGTTAATGAATTTATTACTTGTAACTAGGTAAATTATATATTCTGTAACATACTTTGTAGAAGAAGACACAGTGTGCCGAAACAATTGTCAGTAATAATAGAATAAACATAAGTGGTGATCTTAAACAGTTGTTTAAATTTTCAATCTTAGTTCCATGTTTAGTCCAGTGATTTCAGTCATCCAATTTAATATATTAATCTTAAACAAAAAGTGTTTATATTATGAATACTATTTCTAAGTTGAGTTCTTTTAAATCAGTATGAAACAAGTTACTAGAGTTTTAGGAAGTTATTTTGATTATATGTTATTTATGATTGACAATATATTTTTCAATATTCTTTAATGTTTAAAGTCAGCTTTTTGTGCAATTTAAATGTCGAACCCAAAATAACTTTCGAAACCAATAAATTATGCCAATCCAGATATTTTTTCTGATGGAATTAGAAATTGTGACTTTAAACTGATCCAGTTGTATAACTTTTTTATTAGCTTCACTTTTCCTGTCTTCCTGGTCCTTTTTCCATCAAGAAATTGAATATCCGAATTTAAATAAAAACAGATTCATTTATTGTGCAAATACTGTTATCCTCAAATTTAATTCTTTATTTTAAAATGACTTGCATAATTATGTTACAAGTATATAAATTTTATCCATCGTTATACCCTTCAAATATTTCAAATGCAATGCTAATTTATTCTAGTGCATAATTCTGAGTTATTCTTTTTTTTAAGTTATTGGTATTTATGTCAATAAAATAAAAATTTCACTTTGAAAGGTAAAGAAACACATTTTTTTATTTCAGATATTTTTTTCAAAATTACTTAAGGTAATTAATTCTTACGAGTAACTGTTAAAAGTAGTTTTGCTTGAAATTTTGAGAAATAATAGATTTTAGAATCATGCATCCGTTGCTTCAATACAAAGATAGTTTACCACACCGTTTTGCCATAATTAATTGTAAAAGTTTCAGATGTTTAACACGTATAAGACAGGAATCCATACTTTTTCTTCGATCAAAAGCATGTGTTTTTTACAATTTTTGTTGTATGTCAATTAAAAAGTAAAAAGTCACAAAAAAATTATATATATATATATATATATATATATATATATATATATATTTATATATATATATATATATATATATATATATATATATATATATATATATATATATATATATATATATATATATATATATATATGTATATAAATTATTTTGCTATCATTGTTTCAAAAATATTAGATAAATATTACTTTTTGTTGAATTTTCATTATCATAGCTTGAATAAGACTACTCGAGCAGACGCGGGCGTTCTGACATATTTTGTATAATATATAGTCCGGGAGCTCATAAAAAAAATTTTGGTATTATCGAAGAGCGGCAGATAAATATGTCACTTATTGAATGTGACAAACAGAACCAAAAAATACAACTAATAGATCCAAATTCCGATTCCTGCCGTGGTTGTGGAGGAAGGAAATTGCAAAGAATTGAGGGTGGATAAACCCATCGCATGGTGGCAGTTTTATATCTTGTGAGAATACTATTGCCTTAATATCTGCCACGGAGACCCATTCCTGGAGGAGTTGAGTCTTGAAAAATATGGGCTCAAAAAATGAACCCAACGCTGAGTGGCAGATGTTTGAGATATAGTTAGTTTGGGCCCCAAAAAGAAGTGAAAAAATAATATTTGCCATAGATCCTGGTTCTTTGAATTTCTACGAATTTTTTTGAACCTGTAGAGTTTTTGGATCAACCTGAACTCATTCGAGAACGGCAGATAAATAGAGAAGTGTTCGAATACTATAATACGAGGTGAAATCCCGAATATGTGCCATGAAGTCCAGTCCCTGCTTTTATCAACAGAATTTTTATATTTTTAATGCAAAGCTTAAGTTATAAACAAATTGATTTTTCTTATTCACATTATTACCTAGCTGTGACGCATGAGTTCATATGATTTTTGACACGTTAAAATTGAATTTCTAATCCATTTTTGCTAAAAATTTATTAATTTTTGTTACAAATAAATAATTTTTTGTATAATAACTTAAGATAATAATATTTAACTCGCTAAATTTAAATTCTCTGTTCATTTTTTCACAAACTCAATTATTTTATTATTATTGACAATTTATTAGAATTATGTTAGTTTTTCTTTGGGAATTTAACACAAATATTTTTATTTAATTGCATGTAAATAAACTAATTAGCTCTTAATTTTAATAAATTGTAAAAATGAATTAGAAATTCAGGCAACAGGTCAAAATTCATCTGATAAACTAGGTCAGAGCTCGTAAAAAGCTTAGATTTTGCTATGATGGAGATCAATTCTATGAAATTCTGTTTATTAGCACAATTGTTTGCAATAAATTATTTATAACAATAAAAAGGTTAAGTTTTTTTTGCAAAAATAGACTTTGAATTTGTATTCAGTGGTTCAAAATACATTAAAAAAAATTTGGAAGGAGAGCTTAATAAATTTAGATTTCGCTAGTATAAAACTAAATTATATCAAATTACTTTTTTTAGATAATTGCTTAAAAAATTGTTAATATCAATTAATAGGTCATTTTTTAAAAAAACTAATTGCAGGCCGGATTCTGCGACCCAAAAAATATAAAGTACACTAGAGTGGAGCCGCAACGGTCAAAAGTTTAAAAGGAACACAATGAAACTGGGGTGGCTGATGGAGTATTCAGTCGTTGTCTTGGCATTAACTGAATGCAGCAAAAATTATTGTACGTTTAAAATATTTAAAATTTAATTTTTGAGGTTTTTTTGGATCACTCTTAAAAAAATTCAATTGTGCTATTCAATATAGCTACATTTTTTTTTTAATTCTCGTAATTACATATAAAAGAGGTTGTGGGGCTTTCGAATATAAATTTTAAATAATAAATATAAAAAAAATTTAAAGGTTAAATATAAAAAAAAATATAGAGCCAAATTGCACTGCAAATTAAATAAATATATTAATCTGCTTCTAACTGTTTTAATGGTGATTTGGGCGTATCTGGAGATACTGGCGCATGTGTATAGTATTTGAGAGAAAAACAAATTACAGGACGGTTACGCGCGTTTCAGAAATACTTATGCATTATTGCAGCAAAAAATTTAATTTATTTTAATAAAGAACCAGACTTCATGGCATGTTATTTTTAGTATCTACAAACTTCAACGAACATATTAAAACAAATTTGATTCGCTCCTCTATCGGTTCAGGTGGGTCCATTTTTCTGCAATTTTGGACCGTTATAACTTTGGATTGCCCAATATCCATGGCAGATATTCTTTTTTCAGTCATATTTCACAGAAATGAAGCTATACCCGGAATATCTGCCACTCAGCTATGGGTTCGACCACCAACTTTTTCTTGTGGCTTTAAAGCGCTTTTCCAGGTACAGGAATCAAACTTGAGACTTCAAACCACCTGGCGTGACTAAGGGGGGCATAATCAACAAAGTGATACTATTATCTGTCACTCTTCGATGAGGTCGCATTTTGGTCGTAAGCTCCCGGACTAATATATGCATCGTACTGATCGGACTTTCTTTTAAAAGACACTAGAATGAATGTACGCCTCGCACATTTATTTATTTAGTTACAAATACTTAATAATTGATATATTTTTGATAAATAATTCAAAGTATCGTTTTAATTAAACATAATTTTTATTGTATATCATGTAAAAGTATCAAGGTTATTATAAACAACACGTGATTGCATGCGGCGAGAAGCAAGCGAGAAACAACGTTGCTACATTCATTATACTTTGAAAACCAAATTATTTCGCGTCTTTCTCTAACATAATGCTCTCTCTGTCTTCTCGAAAGAAATACTTTAATTATGCAAATATATGAAATGTATCCATGTACATACCTCTTGTGATATTTAAATATAAATTCGTAGTACATCATATAAATCTTTTCTATCGTTTTGATTTATCTTCGGGCTGTAATGTTATACTATATGTCAATAAAATTCCAAATTTTCTTGAAAGAATGACTTCGGTATTCTGTCTTTTAAATGCCGGACGTAAACATGACAATGATGGTCTGAGGTGAGTAAAAATTTATTTGCTTCACAATGACTAGCAGATCGTGCAGCTTTATTTCAGGGCATGTATATGTTCAATAATATAATGTCCGTTTCGGATATCACTCAGTTAAAGCATTCTATAAAAACGTGTTTATAGGTTAGGGATTTTTGCATATACTTTGAGTTATGTTGTTTTATATGCCAGATAAGCGGGTTTCCACAAAAATTGGGCTAGTCTCTATTAGGACTAGTATGCTTGAAAATTCAGTTAACTCTTTTAAAACTGCAGTAGCACCAGGCATCTGAATCTTAATCTAATTCATTAGAGCAGCAAATATTCACTCAGAGTCAGATATCCGTTCTCTTAATTGCTGTGTTTTTTCCGCTCAATCCGATCACTGGTTTCTTTAAAATTTTCTTTTTAGATTGTTCCGGCCGATAATTTTGTATAACTGCAATGCTATTTTGCTGAATCGATCTTCTTTGCACTTAAAATTTGCTTTTAACGGTACTTACTTTACTTGGTGGATAATCACAAATTTGTGTGTTCTCTTTGCATTGAATACTTATAACAATTAAAAGTTCGGAACATAGCTGAACATAATTGAAAAAGATTTTTCTACTAGTCTCCTTGGCACTCTAGTCTGTTTCAGTAAAGAAACGAAAAGTTTAATAAAATGTTTCAATTTGAATAATGGCATTATTAAAATAGAAGTCAGTGAAATAAAATTATGTGTACATGTGAGTCGCCAACGAAGGCCTTTATCTATCTCTCTCAATCCTTTCACCCTAATAGGAATATCGATGACACTATGCAGTTGCTGCCTCAACAGTCAATCTAAAGGCATCTCGATCCTGCGCGACTTGACTTGACTCGTGCATACCCATCCCAAGGAGAGATCTTACTTGGTCGGACCATCTTGTCGGAGACCGTCCCCTTGATCTTTTACCTTCTACCTTCCCCCTTACTACAAGCTTTTCCATGGCATCCACTTTCCTCAAAATGTGACCACAATATTTCAGGAACTATATAATAAAAGACTGTTTTTAGTCAATTTCCACTGGTTTATTTAAATTGCGATGACGCGTTTCGCTGTCGATGCAGCTTCTTCAGATCTACATTTTACACTGTCAAGTTAGGTTTAATATTCACAGTTTTATATAATTTCTTAATTATAATAATACACCTAATTAAATTACATTGATAGTATTGGAAAAATCCACACAGATTTGGAGTTAAGAGAATAAATTCAATAATGGTGAATTGCTTAAATCTACCTGGTCGTTGAGTAAAGTACCTGTAGTCCTTAATCGATTTATTTGCATAGTCTCTAAAAGGTTTAGTTTTAAACCTTTTTGTTGGGTGTGTAAAATTTTGAAATTCTTGTTAAATGTGTGATTTTCTGTTAATAGATGATTAGCATATGTTGAATTAGATTTTCTATGGATGAAACTTTTTTCGTGTTCTGTAATTCTTTGTCTAAACGTACGTCCAGTTTGTCCGATGTATGTTTTAGGACATGACCCACATGTTAATTGATAAACCCCTGATTTGTTGTCTTTATTGATTTGTGGTTTGTAGTTTTTAAGGTATTTCCCTATAGTATTGTTAGTCTTGTACGCTATGTTGATATTTTTTTGATTTAAAAATTTCCCCAGTTTTTTCCGTTGGTTTGCCGAAATAGGTCAAGCATTTAAAAGTGGTATTTCTGTCCTTAAAACGTGGGTATATTTCTGAGATAGCCTTGTTTCTAAGTTTTTTCTTAACGATACTATTGATTAAAAGTAACCGAATAACCGTTGTTAACGGCTACTTGTTTTATGTAGTTTAATTCTTTAGTAAAATTTTCTTCTGATAATGGGATATTAGTTAGTCTATGTATAAAACTATGATACGCGGCAAGTTTATGATGGTTAGGGTGATGAGAACTATTGTGAAATTGTGGTATCTGTATGACAAGGTTTGTGATATATTGCAAATTCATGTTTTTTCCTGGCTTTACTGATTGTTAAGTCTAGGAAATTGATTTTTCCTTCGACTTCTTCTTCCATTGTAAAACTGATATTTCTATGTAAAGAATTAATATACTGTAAAAAGTGAGTTAATTGTCTGTCCGTACCTGTAAAGCATACAATTATATCGTCTACGTATCGATACCAGTATAGGCAATTACTACTATTGTTGTTATGGTTGTTAAATATCATTGTTTCAATACTGTCCATGAAAATTTCGGCAAGTAATGGACTTAATGGACTCCCCATAATTAACCCTTCCTTACTATTGTAGAATGTATTGTTAAATGAAAAATAATTTTGTCTTAGGCAAGTTCTTAATAAATTAATTATGTCCATTTTTATAACTTCATTTACTTTGTTTTTTGTTAATAGGTTCTCTATTAAAATTATTATTTCGGCTGGAGGAACACTTGGAAATAAGTTTTTGACATCGAAAGAGACTAATTTAGAATTATCTGGAATTGTTATATTCTTAACTTTATTCACGAGTTGGTATGAGTTTTTGATACTATATTTAGGTTCAAATTTGGTATGATATTTGATTAAATCAATTAAAAAGGATGACGTCTTATATGCTGGAGCAGACATGTAGGAAACAACTGGTCTGATTGGGTGGTCAAGTTTGTGTAGTTTTATGAGTGAATAAAGTTGTGGGATTTGGGGATTCATATTTATCAATTTAATTTTATCTTTATCGTGAATGATACTTTTAGCCTGTTCAATTTGTTGTTTTATTTCTCTTTGAAAAATATTTGTTGGATCTTTATTTAAAATTTCGTACTTTCCTGTTTTGAAAAAATCTAACGTTTTATTAATATAGTCGATTTTGTCTATTGCTA
Source organism: Pachyrhynchus sulphureomaculatus (assembly GCA_019049505.1). NCBI lineage: Eukaryota > Metazoa > Arthropoda > Insecta > Coleoptera > Curculionidae > Pachyrhynchus > Pachyrhynchus sulphureomaculatus. The sequence continues at coordinate 99,777,883 of CM032454.1, read as the reverse complement.
TTACTGTGTTACCTTTGTCTGCTTTGGTAAAGATTACATCATTTTGTTTTGCTTTACTCTGAATTGTTTTTATTGTCCTTAAGTCTTGGTTGATTTTGTTAGTGTTAGATATGAATTCTTTTTTAATAATTTCGGCTGTTTGAAATTTTGATAATATGTTGTTAGGACTATCTTTCAAGGCAATCTCAGTATCAATACCTAATGTCTCCGATTCTTTGATATTGAAGTTAGTTTGAATATTGTGTTTGAAACCTTTTGTTAGAAGATTTTTTTCCCTGTCCGAAAAAGGTGTGTTAGAAATGTTAATAAATCGATTAAAGAATTGATGATCAGTAAAAAGTTAAGAATATAACAATTCCAGATAATTCTAAATTAGTCTCTTTCGATGTCAAAAACTTATTTCCAAGTGTTCCTCCAGCCGAAATAATAATTTTAATAGAGAACCTATTAACAAAAAACAAAGTAAATGAAGTTATAAAAATGGACATAATTAATTTATTAAGAACTTGCCTAAGACAAAATTATTTTTCATTTAACAATACATTCTACAATAGTAAGGAAGGGTTAATTATGGGGAGTCCATTAAGTCCATTACTTGCCGAAATTTTCATGGACAGTATTGAAACAATGATATTTAACAACCATAACAACAATCGTAGTAATTGCCTATACTGGTATCGATACGTAGACGATATAATTGTATGCTTTACAGGTACGGACAGACAATTAACTCACTTTTTACAGTATATTAATTCTTTACATAGAAATATCAGTTTTACAATGGAAGAAGAAGTCGAAGGAAAAATCAATTTCCTAGACTTAACAATCAGTAAAGCCAGAAAAAAAACATGAATTTGCAATATATCACAAACCTTGTCATACAGATACCACAATTCACAATAGTTCTCATCACCCTAACCATCATAAACTTGCCGCGTATCATAGTTTTATACATAGACTAACTAATATCCCATTATCAGAAGAAAATTTTACTAAAGAATTAAACTACATAAAACAAGTAGCCGTTAACAACGGTTATTCGGTTACTTTAATCAATAGTATCGTTAAGAAAAAACTTAGAAACAAGGCTATCTCAGAAATATACCCACGTTTTAAGGACAGAAATACCACTTTTAAATGCTTGACCTATTTCGGCAAACCAACGGAAAAAACTGGGGAAATTTTTAAATCAAAAAAATATCAACATAGCGTACAAGACTAACAATACTATAGGGAAATACCTTAAAAACTACAAACCACAAATCAATAAAGACAACAAATCAGGGGTTTATCAATTAACATGTGGGTCATGTCCTAAAACATACATCGGACAAACTGGACGTACGTTTAGACAAAGAATTACAGAACACGAAAAAAGTTTCATCCATAGAAAATCTAATTCAACATATGCTAATCATCTATTAACAGAAAATCACACATTTAACAAGAATTTCAAAATTTTACACACCCAACAAAAAGGTTTAAAACTAAACCTTTTAGAGACTATGCAAATAAATCGATTAAAAACTACAGGTACTTTACTCAACGACCAGGTAGATTTAAGCAATTCACCATTATTGAATTTATTCTCTTAACTCCAAATCTGTGTGGATTTTCCAATACTATCAATGTAATTTAATTAGGTGTATTATTATAATTAAGAAATTATATAAAACTGTGAATATTAAACCTAACTTGACAGTGTAAAATGTAGATCTGAAGAAGCTGCATCGACAGCGAAACGCGTCATCGCAATTTAAATAAACCAGTGGAAATTGACTAAAAACAGTCTTTTATTATATATTTATAATGAATTTCCATCAAGTAGAAGCTACAACAATCCAAAATTTCAGGAACTGTCTTTTAATTTTATTTGAAAGTCGATCATTTATACCAAGCTCTTCAAGAATAGATACATTAGTACGATGTTCAGTATCTGATAATCTGAGGATTTTTCGATATGCCCACATCTCAAACGCATCGAATCGTCATTTATCAGCTTGTTTAATGGTCCAGATTTCCGATGCGTAAGTTGCTATGGGGAATATAAGGCTGGATAGCAATCTTAACTTTGTATTTTTTGTAACAGCTGGATCTTTTTAGACCTTAGTGAGTTTGATGGTCGAGTTTCTAGCCATTGCCAAACGTCTTTTTACTTCCGCTTCACAACCACCATTGTTAGTTATGAGGGATCCCAAATAGTTGAAATGGTCTACAACAGTGAAACCAGCAATTTTATTTATTTGTGACAAATCTTCATTAGGACTAACAACCATGCCTTTGGTCTTCCAGAGAAACATCTTAGAGCGATTGTAGTTGTTGCAATCCAAAGGGAATCCTTTCTTATGCAAGGGTATAATTGCAGCTTTGCACCACTCTTTCGGCCATCCTTCAGTCTTCCATACCTCATTACACAGTTGATGCAGCATAGTCACGGCGGTTTCTACTATCATCTTTATTATTCCCGCACAGATCTCGTCAGTACCTGCTGCTTTTTTATTCTTTAACCTTTGAATAGCCTTTCTGACTTCAGACTTGAGAATACATGGCTCTTGTTCTTCTGCGGCTTCTTTGTCGACACTGCAGTCACCCACTAATTGAGTCACAAAAAGTTTTTTACAGTAATCCTTCCAAACGTCAATGATTCAAGGTATGTCGGTGACTGTTCTTCTTTCCTTATCTCTGATTATTTGTGTTTTAGGTTCGAATTCTTTCGATAGGTATTTGACCTTTTCATAAAATTCTTGTGGTCAATTGTTAGTAGCATGTTGTTCTAGCTCCTTACATATGTTATTCAAGTATGCGTTTTTATCCTTTTTACAAGCCACCTTATCCTTTACAGTTACGTGCAAATATTTTTCCTTAACACAGACGAAGAATATTACTAGAACGCTATGCTTTAATGTACCAAAAAAAACTTTAGTTACCACGACAATTTTAAACTACATAATATAACTGAGACAAACAACTGTTTTAATTTTGATGATGATTTCAATTTAAAAACAAGTGTTCAACTTCTACTTCGAGGTCCATAACGCAATGGCTCTCAAACACACTTTCATCATAAATTTTTCGTGGAGGCATCGAAAAATAAGACCTGCACGCTGACAAAGTCTGAATTCAAAGTGATAATCCAGAAAGCATGGTCATAGACGGTGTCACACACATCTAACTTAATTCCGGAGGTATATATTTACTCGTAGGCAATTAGTTCGACTTTAGACCAGTTTTGAAGATTAAGTAGCCCTTAAGTGCAACTGTTCGGCTAGTACAGGATTTAAGCAAACCCTGTCAAGACACGTCATCCTTTTTGTTGAGTCCACCAGAGCCACATCACATAAATTTTCACCCTGGCAGAAACTAAACTGTAGTTGCGTAACAACGTAAAATATTTTTAGCTTCTATATTACAAAGGTCTGATCTGGAACAACAAACAACTGGCAAAACACATAGCTTCTATCACGACTATACCCGTTTTTAAATAGATTAAGCAAAATGTCCGTTTAATATAAATTCACAATTTACATATCAATGGTCATTCCAAAGCTTGTAAATGCGTGTCAACGTATCTCAAACTAGAAAAAATAACATACAAGTTTTATAAAATACGGCACGCCGCCACCAGTTTATCAGAGTATATTTGGAGTACGCAACTATATCAGGACCTAATAATCGAGACGCTGTAAAAACGTACCATCAAAGGTCTTAAGATCTTCAGACATTATTGCAATGTACAATTTTATAATAGAAATGAATAATTCCGAGTCATATCTAGATACTTTCTGCCCATAAACCCAATCGCCTGCTACTCGAAGCGATGATATGCTAATATGGTTATATACATATATATATATATATATATATATATATATATATATATATATATATATATATATATATATATATTTAATCGGTAAAAAGGAATCTAACAACGTGAAAATGCTTGTCCATAAGGAAGAACATCTGATATTCTCTGGTGTGAATTTTAACAACTATTAGCTAATTTGTTCTTATATAAAATATCTAAAATCATACTTTACAAATCACGCATTCTTTTTTTACAAATTGTTCTTTAAATGAATAATTGATTTCCGTCAAACAGAGTAAGTATTTATTTAATACTAAACAAGATAAACTTCGTTATTTAAATTTGTATTTCGTTCGAAGTTTGCTTTTAATTTCTATCTAAAATCCCCTAACAAATAAAGGTTTTTGAGAATTCCTTTTCTAAAATAAACGCCTTCGAGTATTCCAAGGAATTTAAAACAGTTTTTGTTTTGTGTTGAATATTTACATTGTTTCAAACAATATTAATTAACTGTGGGTACAAAGAAAAATCTATAAAGTTCAATTGTATATATTAGTATATAAATTAGATAAATACTTGCCAAGTTTTATAAAATGAAATAGAGATAAAAAAAAAAGACTTATAAAATGGCATTAAAAAACTCGGACCATTGTCTAAAAGTTTTAAATTGCTGACAATATATAGAATATAAAACGTTCTTAAGGCAAAAATAATCATTTTTTAATAGTGTGTGTGAAAATTATTTTCTAAAATTATAAAAATAAGCACACAAACAATGGTAACACTAAATAAATACATTGCATTTGATAACAAATCGGTGATACAAAACAAAAACTCTACGGATTTCATCTCAACCTTAGCGGCAAAATTTGTCATATATTTTGAGACAATGTAGATTTCAAACATATATACGCAAATTATCAATTTTAAGCAACTAAAACTAGCCTTTTAAGGACCGACTTCAATTATGCAGTTACGCAGAAGGAATCTCAGTTAAAGAAATAATTAATAACCTCGAAACTGGATGAACAATTCCAAATAATCAACAAAAATATTAAGTAGAAACTCATTCTTAGAAAAGAAAATGTCTGAAATTCCATGAACTTCCCAAAATCTACAGAGCTGATGTCCCTTTATGCCAAATATTGTTTTGCTTTCAACTATCTATTAAAAAAGTGGGAAAAGTAAAAATACTTAGTAAGCACTACAACCCATGGCAGAAAAAGGTGAGTAATACGTACAAAATTGAGAATAATTAATTTTATAGGGATAAACGACTACTTATATGGTGTCTACGTCAAGTCCTATTTATATCCCAGCATAACAATTCATGAAGCACTACAACACATAGCACAGAACGAAAATATTGTAAACTATGTATTAAATCTGTCACCATTTGAAACCGACGCTATGAATTTGATGCATCGATGACGTATTCGTCGTTTAACCATTTGATAGAGACCATGTAAACTTCATTAACCAGAGAATTTAATTTACCCTAGAAATAGATAAGAACAATCAGCTACTTACCTATACGTACATGTCAATAAACCTCAAGACGGACATTTGGAAAATAAAGTATACAGGAAACCAACACAGACAAATGGACGTCTGATTGCGAAATTCTACCACCATCCCTCATAATGGCAAGCTGAGGCAAATATATTAGTTTTCAGACCAACCGGCTTTACATATAACTCTAGAAAGCCAGTGAAACTAAAAAAGGCAAAACCCCTAAAACACATTGCATAGAAATAGCACACAATAAATAAGGCCATAAAACAAGAACAAAATCAAATCAAAGAACCTCATAAAGACTCAGATGATAAACTACAAGCCATTCTATAAACCTAAAAGTGCCTACCGACAGGATTGTGTGCCTTCTGCGGAGATAAAATATACCAGATGTATACTAACCGCTACAAGCAGTAAAAGTTATAAGCGTATCAAGTAATAAAAGTGTATCGATCAGACTGGTAAAGTATAAACTGGCTATGAAAAATCAAGCGACATCTACTTTTAAGACCAAGCCCAGACAGGTTATAAAACCAATTTTCATAGCTGTAAGCAGAGAAGCATAATACGAAACGCCATCGAAATCACAAAAACTGGACCATTTGAATAAGAAAGACGATGCACTTAACTTGCACAACACGTGGAGAGTGATCATTAAACAAAAAAATTATTAATTGACTAACACAAATGACAAGAACTGACATAACGGTCAATTGGATAGAGCCGACTTTGACCAATCATAAGCAGTACCACCTCCGGCCCAGATGTAAAATACCCGTAAGCAACGTAAGCCCTCAGTAAGCAACTTAACTTTGACGAGTCAACATTGAAAAAGCTAAAACGTTTGCAGAATTCCACCCGGAATATAACCAACGAGAGTATGTATTCTTAGATTAACACTTCATTATCGAATATGTTTAATATATTAAAATGGGTTGAGAACAAGTGGAGATATTTCTAATGCTTATTTTTATACATTTTAACGTAGATCATACTCCTACAACAGTAGTAAACAACATAGTTTGAATAAGCCTTAGAATCAGCTAATATCAACATTGTAGTGTATCAATGATGATAAGGAGTATTCAAGCCAAGATAAAGATAGATAGTATTCCGGTCTAGTCAACTGTGAAAGATGATAAGTTTTATCGTGAAATATTTTTGAGTGATTTCCAAAAGTCTCCAAAGTGTTTTATTAATGTTGCTGGAAGTTTAACAACAATTAACTTGTATTGACATTTGCTTAATTAAACAAGAGTAATATTTTTTATGTTGTATGGTGTATATTTAATTAATAACTATCGTATCGTATCATATGGACAAAATTCTTAATGTGTTTAATACATTTTTGGTAAGAAATTTTAATTGCATAGTATAAGATTTTTGTTTGTTACTTATTTTAATACATGACTGCAATCACTTTGAAATAAAAGTTTGAGACTTCTTTGAGTTAGTTTTCTGCTATTATAGAATGTCACTATGATTCAATATTTTTTTATGTTTCCTTTAGCTACAATAATGTATCAATTTTAATAAAATGAGAAGTTTCCATCATGCACTATATATACTGACTAAAAATTAACACAGCAAATTGAAAACTTTAGGCTTAATGAGAGATACAGAGTGTACCAAAAAATAACAATTTTGCTCCAACAAAAAAAAAATTCTGAAATTGGAATTTTTGGGAAAGTAAAAATTAATGGCTCAAGAAGTATAATTTTCGAAAAAGTTAGCTTCAAAAAATGGAAAATAATCTCCAATATAGGTCTAAATATCTCAGTAACTATAGCGCCTCTAGAGAATATTGAGTTAAGATATTTTTGATTTGGCAAGATAATATGTCCCTAAGTATATACCATAATACATTTTTATATATACTTAGTTCTAAAAGATTCTCGCTTTTTAGCATGTATGGCTCAACAACCTTAGAGTTTTCATCATTACTTGTAACTAACTTGTTATTGTTTTTATAATTATAATTATGTAACTACTAAATAATAAATAAATGTTGTTAAAAAAATACTTTTGTCACATGCTGCTGAGATAAAATACAATAAAATTTAAATGTTTATTTACTAACAAAATAACATATATAAATATTTTTTTTTTATTTTCAGCAGGAAAGCAATTTCAACAAACAAATAATATCTCTAGCAACTAAAACGGACTGTTATAATAAAAAAAAAAAAAAAAAAAAAAAAAAAAAAAACGTTAAATAGGGGCACACTAATATAGAACATAAAATTATATAATTGTAACGAAAGAGCATTTGTTGCAACATTCTCTTAGAAACAGGAAATAAAAGAGGTTTCATACGAAAAGAGAATTATAGAATTCACATTTTCTTTTTTAAGTTTATCGGTTAATAAGTCTTATAGTCTATTAAACCCAATGAGCAGAAATATACTATAAAGCGAATATCAGAAGTAGGCCATCGAAATGCGAAACGTTAAGCTGCTGTATGCGGACCGCACTGTCAACAAACAATTATGTATGTAAAAAGATTTTTATTTTATTTTCTGCGTATTCTATATGCATATATATTATTTATTAAACAGTAATAAGCTGCATTCTACTACAGTGTAAGGGTATGCAAAATAAAACGAAAACTCACAAAAAAAAATGATTCCACCGATATGTACTTTATAACTTTCATGTTAAATGAACACTATCATACTGTGTGATTACCATTCCTTTGGCGTACAATACACAATTTCATATGAAGCGAAGTGCTAAGGTTAAGGGGCCTGTTATTAGATTTATTTTACGATAGATTTGAAAGCGGAAATAGACAACTCTGTGACGTAGTTGTTGATCTCTGTTGCAAATCATGTTTACATTAGCTGTCAAAATGTTTTACACATCTGCTTATTAAGTGACGAGTTATGAAAACTCATGTTACTTTAACAATATTGTGTTTCATTTTATTTTTCTTTTTAAAAAAATATTCATTTTTGAATATTATTTTCTTGAGCCAGTTGTCAGTTAAAAGTTAACATTTCTAGACAGTTATGTTTTAGGAAATACTCAAAACAGCTTCGAAATACTACTTAAAACTTCTGCCGTTCTGATTAACTTTATATATTTAAATTTAGAAACATGTTTACATTTTTATTTATTTACAAATTTAACACTAAAATATTTTTTTGTATATTTGGTTCAATCTGAATACGATTCTGTCGACAATTATTTTTTTAAACAATAGATTACTGGCATGTAATTTAAAATATCGAAATTTAAACTGAAAAAAGCTGAATTTTGATTGAGCTGGGTAGATATTAGCTATTTATTAGTTTAGTTACTGTCAACCCTCGAGATCCACGATGATTTCGGTGTATCTGACGGACAGCAGAACATTGCCGTATTTCATATGGTTTTGTTTGTAGTACATTCACGCTAGCAAATAACAACAGAATAATGCATAAACTAAATAGACATTTTAAAACTCCGGCATAGGTTGTTGTCTGAAATTTTTAAAATTAGACCAATCGTTGTAATTACATCCCTTCCTACAAGGCAATATTGCGTTAGTTAAATAATCAATCTGTGGAATTTTTAGCTTCCTACAGGTTTCCAGTCTCAGGATCAATAGAAACAATCCTCCATTTCCGTCGGTTTGTTGGTCTGCCGGTCTGTGTAACTATCTGTGTCTTCTTCTGGAGCAAGATGTAAATTAACTACAAAGTATGTTACAGAATATATAATTTATTTGTGCATGTACTAAATTAACTAACACTCTTTACCTTAGTACCTAAAACAAGTTCAATAAAATAGACCGGCCCCCATTCGGTTGATCGTTGAGTAATAAACCTGAGGATTTTTTCTGGTTAATTTCTACCTGTTCTAAATAATTCAGTAATTTCCCCTACGCGAATTCTGAAATCTTCATTGAAAGTATGATTTTCATCTGTTAAATGTTTGGCGTAGTAAGAGATATTTCATTCTACAATTTTGTTTACGTTCCTTTAATCTTTTATAAAAAGATCTGCCTGTTTGTCCCATATAGGTTTTATTGCAAGTGCCACAGTTTAATTCGTTTTACTTTCTTTTTCTGTTTTACTTTTATTATTTTTAATATGTCGAGCTAATGTGTTATTGGGACGGAAAGCAATGTTTATATGATTTTTATGGAAAAAATATTGAATTTATCTTTATAATAAGTGAGTGTATGAAACTTATCTTTGTTTAGTTGTTTAGGCGGGCACACGAGTCCTATTGCTTTTTTAAATTGTTTTTTCATTAAAATATTATCTACAAAGTCACCCCTGTACCCATTGTTATAATTTGTTTTATAATATTTAATTCTTTCAGAAAATTTTCTGCCATTAATTGTGTATTTATTAGTTTATGGATGAAACTATTATAAGCCGAGATTTTATGTGTGAAAGGTTAGTTAGAATTAGCGTGTATAGTTATATGTAAGTATGTTGGTTTATAGACGATTTCAAAATCATGTTGATTCATTTTGTTTCATATTTTTAAATCTAGAAAATTAATCGATTTATTTGTTTCTATTTCTGTTGTAAAAATAATGTTATTATGAAGTTGGTTAATATAATCTAGAAATAGTTTTAATTGAATATCTGTACCGGTAAAGCAAGTCAATATGTCATCTACATACCGGTACCAATAAAAGAAATTTTTAAAAAGATAAGAATTACTGAATTGTTCTTTTAAATTGTCCATGAAAATTTCAGATAAAATTGGACTAAGAGGGTTTTCCATTATTAAACCTTTCCTAATTTTCTGATAAGTCTTATCGTTAAATTCGAAATAATTCTGGTTTAAACACAATGTGAAGATATCTAATATTACTAGTTTAATTCTTGGGTTAACATTATTTTTATTGAGCAATCTTTTAATCATAATTATAGCGTCTGACGGTTGTATACTAGGAAAAAGATTTTGTACGTCAAACAATATAAATTTGGAGTTACTTGGAAAAAAAGAAAATAAAACAGAATTTTACAAATTATGCTGTGGCACTTGCAATAAAACCTATATAGGACAAACAGGCAGATCTTTTTATAAAAGAATAAAGGAACATAAACAAAGTTATAGAATGAAAAATAACATATCTCACTACGCTAAACATTCAACAGATGGAATTTGTACTTTCAATCAAGATTTCAGAATTTTCCATAATGAAAAGAAAGGGAAATTACTGAATTATTTAGAACAGGTATAAATTAACCAAAAAAATCCGCAGGTTTATTCCTCAACGATCAATTGGATGCTGACGGGTCTTCTTTATTGAACTTGTTTTAGAAATTAAAGCAAATATTGTTAATTAATTTAGAACTTGTAACCAGGTAAATTATATATACTGTAACATACTTTGTAGTTAATTTACATCTTGTCAGCAGTAATATAATAAACATAAGTGGTGATCTTTAACTTTTCGTTTCTAGTTATTATGGATATCCATAATGTAATGGCTAAGTCAGTGCAGTATGGAACTTATAATTTACATACATATATATATATATATATATATATATATATATATATATATATATATATATATATATATATGTATATATATAAGTGTATTCTTCATGTCCACTTATTACAATTAACCCTTGCAATATATCCTGCCCAACTCCATTTCATTTTTGTAATGATAAAGGTTCAAGTAAATTCCATCAATATTTATACCCCTACCTTCTCACGAGAGTTTTTTAAAAACATCTTCCATAGCCAAGGTGGAGTTTCGGATTACTCTTTTTACCCGAGTTTTTACCGGTTTTTTAATTGTTCATTAATTTTTACGTGAAAAGTAGCATTTTGATAGATATTTTCAATAATTTCAGTATATCTAGAGTCTATTCTAGCACTCCGGAGGGATTTGAGTATTGCCCATAATTCGATACTGTCAAAAGCCTTCTGAGAATCAACAAATACCAAATGAATAGGGAAGTTGTATTCATTTACCTTTCCAATTATATCTCGCACAGCATGGAGATGGTCGATGGTGCTGTATCCCTTTTGGTATCCGGCCGGTTCTACGGGTTAGTAGCAATCGAGGTTCTTTGTTAGTCACTTAGTTAGTATTCTCGTAAATAATTTGTAAAGATAAGGTCTATAGTTCTCTATTTGTTAGGTCTCATTTTTTAAATATCTGCACCACCTCTGCATTATTCTAAGCTGTGGGTGTTTTCCCTTCTTCTGGACATCTGTTCGTAAGTAGTCTTATAGAGTCTATGATGGTAACTACTTAGTTTAAGCATCTCCGATTTTATTAGGTCTACTCCAGGGCATCTTCCATTCTTCATTTGTTTTAAGGCTTCTTCTATTTCAGAGTTTGTTATTTCAGGTAGTTTTTCTGATCCTGTATTTGTCACGACTTTTCTTGTGTAGTGGGCTTTTGTTGACATATGTGAAGTATAGAGCTGGCTATAGAAAGTATGCACTATTTGAGTAATTTCGTTCATGTTTGTAATTATCACTCCCTGAACACTTTTCATCTTGGTGATCTGCATTTTCTCCTCCGACAATCTTGATTTTAAGACTCTCATGTTTGAATCGTTCTTTAGTTTTTCTTATGAACTTAGTTCTGTGCGCTCTTATACCTGCTTTTTTCATGACTTTATTTAGATTTCTATATTCATATATTCCGTCTATTTTTCATAAGATCAGTTGTAGTTGTACTACTAGATGTAGTTATTCTTTTATTTGCCTATGAACATATTTTCTTGGTTGCTATCCTTTATTGTGTCCGCTAGTTGGTTGATACTCAGGTGGTTTAGGTCTATTTCGATAATTTCTTTTCTAGTTCCTTTTAGTATGGTTCCGTGTTTCTTCCTAATTCTTTATGTGTAGGTAATCTAGGTTTTCTAAATCTTATGGCTAGGTCTTCTTGTTTATTAATTAGAAATCGTCCCCTGAGCCTACGGTGGTCACTTCCAGTGTAATGCTGACTCCATCTCAATTTATTTGCAACTGTTGTCATCCATTCAATGCCCGCAACCCTCTGTATATCATCCCGCTATATTGATTTAGGATGCTCCTTTTCTGTTCTCGTGGTCTCCATTCTAATGTTCGCTTGGTCCATCGATCATCGGTCGTGCGTGCTACATGTCCAGCCCATTGCCACTTTCTTTCTCTTACGTGCTCTATAATATCCTTTAATTTGATTTGTTCACCTATATACTTGTTTCTTTTTGTATTTTTAAGTTTCATCCCGATTATCTGTCTTTCGTGTGCTCTCTTGGTCCAAGCTAGTTTTTGTATAACGGCTTTATTCAGCGTCTGCTAGTTGGTCGATACTCAGGTGGTTTAGGTCTATTTCGTTAATTTCTTTTCTAGTTTCTTTTAGTATGATTCCGTGTTTCTTCCTAATTCTTTATGTGTAGGTAATCTAGGTGTTCTAAATCTTTTGGTCGGTCTTTCTGTATATTAATTAGAACTCGTCCCCTGACCATAAGGTAATCACTATCCAGTATGAAGCTTATTCAGTGCTGACTCGTCCTTACATAATATATATATATATATATATATATATATATATATATATATATATATATATATATATATATATATATACACATATATATATATATATATATATATATATATATATATATATATATATATATATATATATATATATAAAATAGTTAAAGTTTTATCTTTTTATTTTCGGGAAATCGGTCAATAAGAGGAAACTCATTTGTTGTTAAATTCTATATTTCGTTGGTAATTTCCAACTTCATCAGGAATGTAAAAACTGAAAGTAGAAGAAAAAAACTATATGTACTAAACAAGAATAAACAAAGGAGACTCACCAACACAGAGTAATACAAAATCAAAGGTGATGTTAACATTCGCCACACACTACTAACAATTAAAAACACAAACAACGTGACAAGGAACAATATAAAACTTTCTGTCCCGATCACTATAATTTAACTGATAATTATGAAGGTAATTTGTTTGAACAGTGGTTTGACTGTGTGAGTAGTAGTATCCTATGCCTAATTCTTAATAGCCTATCAAATTATACTGTAAATCTACAAACTTAAAATGTTACAATAGATATTGCTTATGTTATTAATATCCGTTTTATAATTAATTGTCTTATCATCCCTAATAATATGGCACATCTCAAGGAATAACCGTTTATTATATACGTTCTCAACTTCAAGTATCTTAGTATTCGCATAATCAAAAACATGTCCCGTATTCAAATGGTGACACGCCACAGCACACGAGTTTTTCCCAATCACGCAATCACTCCTGTGCTGTGTCAGCCGATTTTTCAACCATTGAGAGGTTTGTCCTATATAAACACCTTCACAACCCAGACATGGCAATCTATAAACAACACTACTATTGAACATCAGAGGGGTCCTTTGTTTGGTCTTGGTAAACAACTTGCCATTACATAAATAATTGGTCTTAACTATCTTCAAATTTGAAAACTTGTTGAAAATCTTGACTATCCTATCAGTTAGGTTCGGAACAGATTGCAACCTAACATACTTCACTTCAAGCTTGTTATCATCCAAAGGACCGTCATAAAATGTAGAATTAAAAATGATTTTTTTCAGTGTGCGTTTTGGGTAAGCATTGTTGACGAAAATCTTATAGAGTTTGTTTAGATTAGTTTGAAGGAACCTATCATCACTTATATGAGTTATTCTATTCTTTATGGCAAGCACTGTATTATATTTTTGACTCGTCGAATGATTTGACAAAAAGTTCAGATATCTGTTAGTTGCTGTGGGTTTTTGGTACCAATCTAATATAATTCTGTTCTGTCTATCTCTAATAACCTTGGTGTCAAGAAAGGAAACACCTGAATCACGTTCCATTTCAATAGTGAACTGTAATCTATCATGAAATGAATTAAACATATCCAACACAAGTTGAGCTGAACCACCGAGAATGGAGTAAATGATGTCATCAACATACTTATATATGAATGGGACTTCAAATGGTAATTTAGGTAATACACATAGTAATAACCGGTCCCACACAATGGTGACCAGAATAGGGCTAATGGGGGATCCCATTGATGTGCCGAAAATCTGATGATAATATTTATCATTAAGACCGAAATATGTATGTTGGAAAATGAATATAATTAGATTTATAAAATTATTTTTTGATATAGTAGTATATTCAGCTATCTGATCTCAATCACTACTAATAACATCAATTACTAACTCCAAAGGTATATTAGTAAACAAGGACATGTTTTTGATTATGCGAATACTAAGATACTTGAAGTTGAGAACGTATATAATAAACGGTTATTCCTTGTGATGTGCCATATTATTAGGGATGATAAGACAATTAATTATAAAACGGATATTAATAACATAAGCAATATCTATTGTAACATTTTAAGTTTGTAGATTTACAGTATAATCTGATAGGCTATTAAGAATTAGGCACTCACACAGTCAAACCACTGTTTAAACAAATTACCTTCATAATTATCAGTTAAATTATAGTGATCGGGACAGAAAGTTTTATATTGTTCCTTGTCATGTTATTTGTGATTTTAATTGTTAGCAGTGTGTGGCGAATGTTAACATCACCTTTGATTTTGTAATACTCTGTGTTGGTGAGTCTCCTTTGTTTATTCTTGTTTAGTACATACAGTTTTTTTTTCTTCTATTTTCAGTTTTTTTTTTTACATTCCTGATGAAGTTGGAAATTACCAACGAAATATAGAATTTAACAACAAATGAGTTTCCTCTTATTGACCGATTTCCCGAAAATAAAAAGATAAAACTTTTACTATTTTTTACAATAACTACGGTCGTTATCAACGAGAATTAAAATAAATTATATATATATATATATATATATATATATATATATATATATATATATATATATATATATATATATATATATATATATGTATATACATATACATAACACGTAGGCTGAATAGTTTTTAGTCTGACACATAGATGTCGCCCTTTTCAAAAATCCATATGATTTTTAGAAAGTACCAACCTTCAAACGATACGTGTCAAGATTTCATGATAGATCGACTATTAGTTTACAAGTTACAGTGGTTTTAGTGACGCTACTTTGGATATTTTCAAAACAATGGAAAAAATCGAATTTCGTGTGTTGTTTAAACACTGTTTTTTGATGGGAAAAAATACCGTTCAAGCAAAGCAATGGCTTGATAAGTGTTACAGGGACTCTGCCCCAGGAAAATGGCTCATCATTTACTGGTATGGTGAATTTAAACGCGGTCGTACAGACACAAATGATGCTGAACGCTCCGGTAGCCCAAATGAGGTGCTAAAACCGGAAAACAAAAAAAAATCCACAAAATTGTTTTGGATAACCGCAAACTGAAATTGCGTGAGATAGCTGACACGCTAAAGATATTAAAATAACGTGTTAGTCACATTTTGTATGAACATTTGGGCCTGAGAAAGCTCTGTTCGCAATGGGTACCGTGATTGCTCACAGTGGACCAAAAACAACAACGTGTTGATGACACTGAGCGTTGTTTGGACCTGTTTAAGAACAATAAAAAGGATTTTTTTTCATGCGATATATGACAATGGATGAAACATGGATCCACCACTACAAACTGGAATCAAATCGCCAGTCAGTTGAGTGAACAGCAGCCGGTGAAAGCCGCCCGAAGCGACCAAAGACACAACAATCGGCTGGTTTTGGCCTCTGTATTTTGGGATGCGCATAGAATAATTTTTATCGACTCTGCTGGAAAAACCATCAATAGCGAATATCATTTGAAGTTATTGGTGCGTTTGAAGGCAAAAATCTCAAAAATACGGCCCCAAATGAACAAGAAAAAAGTGCTCTTTCATCAAGACAACGCACCGTGTCCCAAGTCGATGGCTACGATGGCAAAATTGCATGAATTGTACTTCGAGTTGCTTTTTCATCCACCGTATTCTCCATATTTGGCCCCCAGCGACTATTATCTATTCGCCGACCTGAAAAAAATGCTCGCGGGAGAGAGATTTGGCTCCAATGAAGAAGTTATCTCCGAAACTGAGGCCTATTTTGGAGGCAAAGACAAATACTTCTACAGGTATAGAAATGTTAAAAAAGCATTGAACTGATTGTAGTGCTCTTGAAGGAAACTATGTCGATGAATAAAGACAAATTTTGAAAGAAAATGTGTTTTAAGTAGCTAAACCAAAATCTTATCAGCCTACGTGTTATATATATATTTTTCTGGATGTAAAGTCCTTATATACAAATATTCCTAAAGAGTTGGTACTTAGGTGCATTAATAATAAATGGGAACAAGTACAAGAACACACGTCTTTATCTAGAGAAATTTTTATTGAAACCATTAATCAAACGCTTACCATAAATTATTTTCAATATCAAAATACATTCTATCAATATGAAAATTGATGGATGCGCTATGGGTTCTCCGATTTCGTCAAGCATCATACAACTAATAATGGAATTCTTGGAAGAAATAATAATTAAAAAATTAAAGTTCATCATAACCTTTTATAAAAGATTTGTGGATGACTGTTTACCATACTAGTTGTACCCGACACAGAAACACAAAATATACTCCAAGAATTCAACAGTTTCCATCCAAAATTACAATTTACGATTGAATTAGAAAAAAAAACAGAACAATAAATTTTCTGGACTTGACGCTGACTAGGCAAAGGGAAAAACATACCTGGGGACGCTACTTGAACTACTTCTCTAACCACGCTAAGTCCCACGTAGATAGCGTCATGATTGGTCTAACAGATCGCGCAATATCATTAACCTCTCCTGAATTAAGACCAAAAGTGCTAGATAAAGTCAAAACAATTTTATTGCCAAATAACTTTAAAACAAACGACATAATAAAAACAATATAAAGAAGAAGACAGAAGTTCTATAACAACCATAATAATTAACAGCAAAACAGTAAACAAAAAATAATACTAACTTCCTGCCTTTGCCATATACAGAAAATATATATATATAGATATATATATATATATATATATATATACATATATATATATATATATATATATATATATATATATATATATATATATATATATATATATACATATATATATATATATATATATATATATATATATACATATACATATATATATATATATATATATATATATATATATATATATATATATATATATATATATATATATATATGTATATATATGTATATATATATATATATATATATATATATATATATATATATATATATATATATATATATATATATATATATATATATATATATATATATATATATATATATATATATATATATTATATATATATATATATATATATATATATATATATATATATATATATATATATATATATATATATATATATATATATATATATATATATATGTATATATATATTTATATATATATATATATATATATATATATATATATATATATATATATATATATATATATATATATATAAAATAATACTAACTTCCTGCCTTTGCCATATACAGAAGAACTCTCAGAAATATATATATATATATATATATATATATATATATATATATATATATATATATATATATATATATATATATATATATATATATATGTATATATATATGTATATATATGTATATATATATATATATATATATATATATATATATATATATATATATATATATATATATATATATATATGTATATATATATATATATATATATATATATATATATATATATATAGTATATATATATATATATATATATAGAATTATATATGTATATATATGTATATATATATATAGATATATGCCTATATATACAGACGTATATATATATATATATATATATATATATATATATATATATATATATATATATATATATGTATATATATATATATATATATATATATATATATATATATATATATATATATATATATATATATATATATATATATATATATATATATATATATGTATATATATATATATATATATATATATATATATATATATATAATATATATATATATATATATATATATATATATATATATATATATATATATATATATATATATATATATATATATATATATATATATATATATATAATATATATATATATATATATATATATATATATATATATATATATGTATATATATATATATATATATATATATATATATATATATATATATATATATATATATATGGTTATATATATATATTATTTTGCTGTATCTAGGCCTTCCCCTGAATTTCCATTTTAACTTATTTGCAGCTATTTTCATCCATTCAATGCCCGCAACCCTCTGTATATCATCCCGCTATCTTGTTTTGGGACGCTCCTTTTCTGTTCTCGTAGTCTCCATTCTAATGTTCGCTTGCTCCATCGATCGGTCGTGCGTACTCCATATCCAGCCCACTGCCACTTTCTTCTTCTTGCGTGCTCTATAGTATTCTTTAATTTAATTTGTTCACGTATCCACTTGTTTCTTTTTCTATCTTTAAGTTTTATCCCAATCATCTGTCTTTCGTGTGCTCTGTGTCTTACTTTTATTCATCTTAAGAGCAATTGTCTTTGAGTGCTAATTTAACTCATTTATTATTTCTTATGACTCATGTGGATTATCGTTTGCGAACCTTAGATGACTCAGATACACACCATCTACCTTTAGACCCTTCTTTGTCGAATCTAGTTGGCGGAATACGTCTTCTAGAGATGTAATAATTACCTTAGGAGAGATCGTGTCTCCCTGTCTTACACATTATCTTAAACGTATTTGTTCTGTACTAGATTTTATATTAATCTTTGCGTTTTCGTACATATCTTTGCCTAGGGTAGTGTATATAGAGTCAATTCTACAATTGTTCAATCCGTTGATGATAGCCCACATTTTGACAGAATCAAAAGCCTTCTCGTAGTCTATGAAGACTATATAGAGTTCGAAATTGCATTCATTGCTCTTCTCTAGAGTATTTCTCATTA
>CM032454.1:99738587-99753587 GCA_019049505.1 Pachyrhynchus sulphureomaculatus | reverse complement strand
GTTTAGGTACTTCTTGCAAGCTATAGTACTTACTAATATAAGTCACTTCGCCAAATATAGCCTATATAACGGTTGAATAATAAAAAAAAAAACATTTTTTTTTTTAAAAACGATCGCGGTGTTATACCATATGATTACCAAAGTATCGTATTCCTTGAACCTTTTATATTTATAAAGTCACTTGAATTTTCAATGTAAATCTTTGTATATAAGCACAAGGTGCCCCATAAATAATTCTATCCTATTTTACTCTGTTGCATATGAAGTTTATGTATCATATTTGTAATGTGTTTCTTCTTTCTCCTTTGAGTCGTCGTATTCTGAAGAACATACGACATTTTACTGCCCTTTTGGTTTGGAAAAGGGAATTTTTCGTAGTCTAACCCTTTTTAGCAGTGCAATATATTTCTCATAATTAATGTTGGGTAGGATTTTTAATAGGGAATTAATTCTCATAATCAGTGGCTTATATGGTTTATCTACCACTATCACTAAGACACATCTGGATATGTAAAGTTTTAAATTTATTTATAATGTACTCAATAGTTTAGTCTAATTACTCCTCGTTATCAAGAGTTTTACAGTTGAATTTGACGGTTTTCTTTCTGTCACCAAATTCTTACTTATAACACATTGCTTTGTTAATAATACGTTTTCGATTATTCTCAGTTACTTCTAAAATACTGTATTTAAAGCCTTCTGTATATAGGACTTTATTTCATCTGGGTCCATCAATTAAGTCACCATTACTTGGTTAAGAAGATTTTGAACATGGCACTTGGTTGATTTTACTCACTATCATACAAAATATACAAAACAACGACCGTAGCTGTTACAAAAAATACAAAGTGATTTACAATTGTTGTGTCTTCTCATTGAATATTACCCATACAACAGCCTCCATTTCAACTTTTTGACTGGTTATAGTTATGTTGTCTATCATTAGATTATATGTTATCGAATTGGTTTCGTGGTTGGATTCTTTGAGAATTTTGATGATTTTAGATCCTACTATAGTGTATGTTATATCGTTCTTTCAAATTTGAAACCAGAGTTATTTCTTGACTATTTCTCTCCATAAGGCTTTAAGTTATAGTTTTCTCCTCTATTTCTTACCTTAAATGTTTTAATTCTTTTACCTCCCTGGTCGTTATTTATCTGTATCCAAGATAAGACCGAAATATCCATAATATATTATCAATTATTAATATCAATTAGCTAACTACATTCACTATCACTCATTATTAAAATGTTTTAAACGTCCTATCTGGAATACAAACTGACAATTTAAATGATGAAAAAGACGCGATACTCGTAATTGAATTTTATTAGATTAGCAATACCCTTTTTTAGTAAAAGTAAATATGAATTAAACGAAACGATTTAATTTCAATACAAATATTTTCTTTATATTTCTTTATATTCTGGATAGTCGACAATCGGGTACATTTTATTCGAGAAATAAAAAAAGAACTCAAATTTAAGATTTTTCCCTGGGTTAAATATTTCAAAAAGCTGTTGTAGTTTTTTACAGATAACATAATACATCCTTGTAGTGGCTTGCAAATATATTTTTAAAATTCTGATTATCCTTCTGATACTACTTTATACAATTTCGATAAGGAATTTTTGAATTTGATATTATAAAATTACACTAAAACATTAATCTGAGTATATTAAGGGAATTTGTACATTTGTAAGCAATTTAGGAACTTCCTTGTAGCACGTGTGCTAGACCCATAAAAAAAAACATCGGAAGCAAGGGGCTATGACTGAGGATGACCTGTGTCATCAAGAGAGACAATGCTTCAGCTAATCAAATACAAGTTGTAAAAAAACCGAAGAAGTATCGTAATTTTTACAAGAAGTGGCCGACACGGACGTGAAAAATCAGTAGTTGTTATCAAAAGGGCCTTATTTCCTTTGTATATAGGGGTATGTGTTTATAGGATGACACCTGTGAGAGGGTGGGTCAGGTAAGTAGTTGATCTTGTAGCTGAACAAGTGATCAACAATGACGTCATAGTCCGGTAGGTTACCCTTAATAATTTAAAGGTGGTTGTTGTATTCTATTGCAAAAAACGCCTTAGTCCAACCTATGTAGGATTATTTTTAGTAAATTTGCCAAAAAAGCTTATTTTAGGAGTAGTTTTTGAGGGTACTAAATATTGTAGCCTTTAAAAAAACGAAATTTAAAGTAACCCAATCAAGATTCGAACTACTGAAGTTATGAAGCGGGGACCACACCACTACACCTAATAAGCTTATAAATAAACTTAGGTATCGAATTGACTAATGATTTAAATATTTGAGAGCGTGCTAGAATTCAATTGAAAATAACGGAAAATAATGTTTTTTTATGACTTTTTATTATGTGAAATGTTGATATCGTGTCCGCCTAAACTTAGCGACAGTCATTTGTTTTTACAGCCAAATACTACACTTGTTCATACCATAAAAGTCTCTAAAAAAATCTAAAATTTAAAGTTAGTATATTTTTTTATGTTGAAATTACAGCCTAGTTAGTAATCTTGTGGTTTTATACAAATGGAGAAAAAGTTTATCTTACATATTACAAAAAAATTTATTCTTAATAAAAATTGCTAAAAATATATAATCAAGCATTAAAATTAAAGTATATTTTAATATTTGGTATACATGGAAAAATATAATATATATATATATATATATATATATATATATATATATATATATATATATATATATATATATATATATATATATATATATATATATATATATATATATATATATATATATATATATATATATATATATGTATACATACATATATATATATATATATATATATATATATATATATATATATATATATATATATATATATATATATATATATATATATACAGTTTGTCTCAAAAAGTTTTATACAAATGAAGAAAAAGTTTATCTTACATATTACAAAAAAATTTATTCTTAATAAAAGGTGCTGAAAATCCATAATCAAGCATTAAAATTAAAGTATATTTTAATACTTGGTATACATGGAAAATATAAAATAATTGTGTTTAAATTTAAATACAGAGCAAAATATTAATTGAAAATGTTAATAGGAACTGAAAAATATGTGAAAGCCTAAAATTTTTAGCGATTTCGTTTTCTTTCAATAAATAATCCAACAATTACTGACGTATTTACTGGAGTTTTTTTGAATTTTTAACTAAGAAGGCCACAAATCTAAACATAAGCACAATTTTTTATTTCTTTTTAACATCTTCAATTAATATGTTGCTCTGTATTTAAATTTAAAGACACTTTACTTTTCATTATAAATCATTATTTTTTATTTTCCCTGTATACCATACGGGTTGTGATCATCTGCCGTAGACTCATTTAATTTTCAGTGGTTGATGACTATGCGCCATTTTTCTTTGCTAGAAACATTCATTCTTTTTGGCACAACCCACAATGATGATAACTACAGTGACACCGAAGGACGGATGAAATTTTCGTTCGAGTTTGTTAATTTGCGATTTTAACTTCTTTCTTATACACTTGAGCGTTGTTTATGCCGATTAAGTGATTTGTTTCGATTGTGAATATTAGGGATCGTCTATGTAAAAAATATCCACTAAATCGTTACACATGTTAGTTACAAGTTCTTTTTCTTCTTCATTTAAGTGATTCCGTTTTCAGTTGATTTTTATTATAGAGAATGTCTTATTTCTCCTTATTATTTTCGGTAATAAAATTATAAAATAGTGATGCTATCTGTGGGTACCAATATTCGATCTGGGAAGTTGACAATGACAATTCTGAGGATCGCATTCACTTTTATGATTGAATTATTCGCCGTGTTCATCAACTCTTCCTAATGCATTTGGAATTCTGCAACTACTAAGATGGTGGTGTGTAAAAAGTCACATTTTAATTTAAAACCCCCGATTTGTTCTAACTTCAATCAAAATTTCGACTCGTTTTGATGGTGATATATATATATATATATATATATATATATATATATATATATATATATATATATATATATATATATATATATATATATATATATATATAATATATATATATATATATATATATATATATATATATAAATATAAAGTAGCGTCATGTTATTACGGCGACAATCTGTGCATAACCTCACTTTTGCTTTGGCGGGATGCGGGGGGACTGTAAGATCAATAGTGGCGCCATCAATCGTTATTGGTGGCATGTTCAGGAATTAGCGAATGGTTGGTTTGAATCTTGGCTAAGTTATATAGGTTTGGTATAGGGAGTATGGATGGCGCTAGTAATAAACGGAGAATTAAATTTAATTAAGGTTGTGGTGAGGGCAGAGGTATATTCGACCAGGAATCTAACATAAGGACTTTCGACCAGAAGCTATAGTGGCGTCCCCGTTCTTAAAGGGGTGAGGGTGGTCCAGGAGGGGCTTCACCCTCCTGAGGATACCCCTCAAAATCAATAACATTATCTGTCAATCTGTTAGTTGTCAATTAAGCTTGTTCAGTTCGATCAGCAGATCAGAACCAGATCACGTGACCTATTCGAACTACTCTTAAGGGCATCAGCTGTCAATTAAGTTATTTCAGTTTGATCAGCGATTCAGAACTAGACCACGTGACCTATTCGTACCACTCTCAAGGTAATCTCAGGCATGTTGGGTACATAGAGTCAGACAGACAGGTAGATGTATAGACGTCACGTAAGCTACTCTAATTACTCTCAAGGTCATCAGAATAAGTTGAGCTGTATACAGTCAGATAGACAGACAGATATACATACCAGTCACTCAGGCAGACAGACAGACAGGCAGACAGACAGACAGGCAGACAGACAGCTAGATGGATCTGTTGGATTGTAACAGGCCAGACTTAGGCGGGCGACTCCCGGATTTCCAGGTAGGGCTTTGCCCCTCCCCTTGAAGGTCATAAGGACCACACCCAAGTAGATTAGACCTAATGTAGATAGCGCCTTGGACTGTATACAGTCGGATGGATAGATAGACAGACATGCATGACATCAGGCAAATTTGTCAATTGCGATAAATGTCAAATATGTTGTCTGACACATATCAATGACGCCATCAAAGATGGTGGCAGATCTGTCATTTATCACAACAACATGTCATTGTACTTATCAGAAGGATTAAGACAAAACGAAAATTAGGCAACAGTGACTATATTATATTTTATTAATATAAATAAAATAGAAATATAAAAATTATATATTATGGAAATAATATTATATTATTGTCTTGCTGCTGGCAGTCTTAATTTTTCTCTGTTTTTTCTACATTTACTTAAATGTAACACATATCTATCCTGAACACGAAGAATTTCCTTACGCTCCAAACATGAATAGAGGCTTTCAAATATTGACTCTTTAAGCTTTTCCACTTCATTAAGACTCTCACGACACTGACTAAGTTCTTTATCAACTATATAAATCTCGTTAAGTTGAGTAGTTAAATTACTGTTTAAAAGAGCCACTTTATTCTTGTAATCAGAAATTATATTCAACCCGATATTTTGTGTTTCTTCACATGCTTCCATCTGTTTCGGCGCATTCATTAAAACTGTTTTTAATTCAATATTTTCTTTCTGGACCATAACTGATCTAGTATAGTTTATGGAATTCGTTAAATTTTTTGTATCTGCTTCACATTCCTCCAGTTTAAGCATAAACATATCAGAGACAATATGTTCTTGGTCATATAATTCTGAATATTGATCAGCTCTCTTTGATCAACCTAGATATAGAGTCAAACTAGTGTTGTAAAGAGAATAATAGACTTCAAATAGACTATCTTCATTGCCATTATCTGTTGAATCCTCTGTACTCCCGTATGCAGTTGTTGCGGTTGTTATGAATAACACTATACAGACAAGTGAGAGAAACGTGTTGTATATATGCAGGTTTGAATACAACTAATTAAGGTGTTTGCTTCATGGACTTGCGTGTCAATTTACGCGATAGTGGTGGTATTCACAATAAACAAACAGACTATACTTACAATTTGGATTAGATTGTCGACAAATAACAAAATGATATCCATTTTGGTTTTAAATCATATCTATGTTTGAATATCTCTCTAGCAATTTTTGTCTTTTAACTATTTTTGTTTCTCGCTCTTATCACGATTTAAACATAAACACTTTATATAACGATTGACTGAAATACATTCGTCTTGAATAGTAAAAGGTATTTCCACCGCTGCAACATTGTTGTCAACTTGAACAACATCAAACATACTAGTGATTTGAAATAGCTACTAAAGCATTATTGACAAAGAACTCATATTGCGCAAACCTTAAATAGCTATTTAAACTGGTTAGAACTTGTCTAAACATGTTAGAACTGCCTGCGCAACCATGCTTATTTAGCTAATATCTTTTGTTTGGTCAATTCAGATATTATAATCCTTATTTCTAAAAGAAGATGTGCATAATTTTTGAAAAATCATTATTTATTAACAATATAATTGAATAAAGTTATAACATTGTTGACACTACATGAACATGCTACAGGTTTGTGATAATTACATTTTTCAATATAATTCTTATCTAATTTTGGTACTTCCGTAGCATCTTGTGTAAATTCTAGATTGACGATTTCCGGTGGACTAATATTCATGAATTTTGAAACTCAGTGTACATTCTGTATGCTTCCGAATATTGTTTATTACTGAATTTTAAATTAAGTGAATCATATGGGCAAACCTCTGAATTTAAATAAAGTTTTACATCCGTAATATTTAAATTATCAAAATATGTGCAATCTGATTCCGAGTAATCTTTTTGCTTCTTCTGGAAAAATATGATAACATATCGAGCTCTTTTAGAAGTGGATTCCACTATCCAAATATTTTTCTTCGTTGTTCTAAGTGTAGGTAACTCGTGAATTTTCCAGTTTATAAACACCATCAAAATGGGATTATTATTGGCTATTTCTTCAAATAACTCGAGTTTAATTACATCGTTAGGGTAAACGTATTTAACTTTTAACTCAATAGACGAAATATTTATAGTAGCTTTTTTATTTGCTTCGCCATTAGCATAACAATTCTCATCAGTTCTGACTCTAATAAGTCTAATTTTCTGTCTTCCCATTATAACACTCTTGTAGTCAGAAAATATACTAAAACGAAAATGTAATGGTACTAATAAGTTAAAACTACCATCTTGACCAGTTCCCTTGACAAAGGTTGCTATTACACCTGGAAGACAGGTCCATTCTACAGCATGAAGGGTTTTACTCTCGTGTTCATTACGACACGGCATTTTTTTATGGTGCTGATAAGACCAGGATCTCGAACTTTATCAATTTCCTTCCTATTCAGTTCGTATGCTACCGATTCGCATAAAAAAGCATCAGCATTATTTGTTAACGAACACTTCCCAGTTTTACCTGTAATAGTTTCCTCGGTGAATGTTGCTTCTATATGAAGTACAGCTTGACTTAGGCCCATAAATACAGCCTGTTGATTAATAACATTTTCGATCTCATCATTATAATTAAATGATTTTGTGAATGGATGATACGTGTGCCACTCTTCCCGACTGATTGATTCATCTACGTTGACCGAGCGAAATATGTTTCTTAGCTCCAATCGTATTATTATTTCTTCACCACGAAAATTTATGGGGTTTGAAACTTGATCTATTGTATTTACGGTAGTATTATCAATACTTGGTTTATTTACAGGAAAATAAATTAAGTTTCTTCGTTCTACTATTATACTATATTTAGTATTTAGTATGTACATAGTATGCGATGGATTATTCGTATAATAAGATTCTGAGACAATATTGCACTCAATTCGTTTAGTATTAACCTTAATTCACGGGAAGATCTGATCCATGAACTTTAGTAGCATGCAGCAAGTTTCTTGAAAACCCTAATATTTTTCCAATGCTACCAGTAGGTTCCAACTCAACGTCATAAATGCTCTTTAATTCTGCCTTTGGAGTATTGTTGTTTGGTTTCAGACTAAGTTTTAATGCCTTTCCACCCTCCTTTTCATCCAACTGTTTAATAAGAAATGATTCGATAGAGATAATCTCGTAAGATCCTGCTGGAATTTTCAAAACTCTTCTGTCTTTCTTCTGGTTGAAATAATATAATTTATTACATACAGGCTCTATATTTGGGATAGAGTTCCAGGTACTAAGTAAAATGAGAGCTAAGGAATAATTATACTTCGGATTCAGTTCAATAAGAGGATTAATGTCAATGCTTAAACAACTAGAGCGATCTTTTAGCGTAAACGTTTGAGAAGTTACCATTAACAATTGAAAAAGTTAAGTGCTTATAAGGATTTATTATAAAGAAAAGTTAGTGCAAGATAACCGCAATTAAAGGTATTATATTTTTGATATTGATCATAGTTATAATATATAGTACAATTTTTAAAATATTGAATTACTTCTGTTGGAAGATTTAAATTTCCAAAACGATCAAACTAAACAACAGTGTTTCCAGATTTTTTATAGGCCACCCAATGAGTCCCACTTCCTTCTGATTGATCTAAATTAATTATACAATATTCATCCCGCCTTGGAGTTCTAGGTAAATTATCTCTCATAAACACACCTCTAAAATGAGGTATTTATTGTTTGGCATATTTTTCAATTAGATAACAGATGATCAGGTAGCCTAATAGAGAGCTTTTTTGGCATTTTCTTTAAGTACAGTCCATATCTAGTTTTATATGGTTTAATATATAAGCCATGACCCTTACTCTTCCCAAAAGCAATAGCTTCCATAGTTTCATTATGTTTCTTTGCTTCTTCCAGTTTATTTTTTGCATCTCTTGCAACATTTAGAGTTTTTACTATTTCGGCTATGCTTCCTGAGAGGACGCCCAATGCGCTTAAACCGGCGAAGATAGGGATAAGGGGGGGATTACCCGAAGTTTCGAATAACTCTATAGGTAGTTTAATTTTATTCTTTCCACCCATGTTTTTTTATGGATTTTCGTGCATCCTGGATAGCACCTTTAATGTTATCCTTCATGGAACCACCCTTAAATTCATTTATACGTTTTTTTACGTTGTTAACAACACCTAGGTTAAACGTTGTTACTCTTCTCTTAATTGCTGCCTTCTTCTTCTTTCTCTTCCTTAGCTTACTACTATTACAACCCATTCCAAGTTTTCAGTTAGCTTTCATTGCTGTGGTTAAAATCCAAGCAACGCTCCTTTCACCCAAATTTAAATCTTTAGCTATAACTCGATGAAAAAGGAAAAAACAAGTTCTTAACATAAATATTGCCAGTTTTGATATAAATGATAATCCTGAATCAACAAAACTGAAACGCCACAGCGAATTGCTACCAAATTTAATTAGAGCTGTTATTTGTGGACCTATGGACCTGGATTGTAGGGAAGAGCAACGTCTGTTAATTGATATCATGGGTTAAGATTTCAAAATGGGTATATTTATTCTAAATCCTTTATCAAAAAAAGTACAGATTTTTAGAAAAAGAAAAAAAAAGCGTGGTATTATGTGGAGATACTATGCATTTAACGACAACGATGTGGTAATAGGCCCTGAAAATACCAAATCTAATTCGATATTCATATCTGATGATGTAATTCACGAGAAACAGAAAAAAAAAATACGGAATCACTTTTGTATGAGGAGACATAACTAGGTAGATTCATTTTACTTTTGTCAAATATATTCGAAAATACTAGAACAGTCAATTCGAGATAACGCAAATATTTTATTTAAGCAGGATGACTTGAATCTTAAACATGTATACAGTGATCATGCAAACACAAATATGTCTCTAGAAACTTTTAAAAGAATCTGCTCAGAATGCTGGAAAGAAAAATATGGATTCATCATACATATATATATATATATATATATATATATATATATATATATATATATATATATATATATATATATATACATATATATATATATATATATATATATATATATATATATATATATATATATACATATATATACAATATATATATATATATATATATATATATATATATATATATATATATATATATATACATATATATATATATATATATATATATATATATATATATATATATATATATATATATATATACATATATATACATATATATATATATATATATATATATATATATATATATATATATATACATATATATATATATATATATATATATATATATATATATATATATATATATATATATATATATATATATATATATATATATATATATATATATAATTCTTGGGCTTTGGGTTCGTTTTATGAATATTTGCTATTTAAAATTAAACTTAAATTGATGTTTCGCCCTTTGGTTTAGGGCATTTTTATTTTTTTCTTTATTTCTACAAAATATACAAAAAATAAAAACATAAAATTACGTTTAGGTACACTAGTACAACACAAATTATTTAACACACACAACCATAAACTATTTACTTAAATTCTTAGTTCTATCTTTAAAAATTAAAATCACATGGGACCTACCTTGAATCTCACATATTTTATTAATTACTGACGAGTCATAGTGGCATTCTTATCGATGTAGATTTTATTATGTATTATTGATGCATGATTTTTTTTTTCAATATTAAGCAGGTAGTCTTTTTGTTAATATATTAAGGATGAGTATACACTTTAAAATATTACCTTATTAAATTTGTATAAATATGGCTAATTCCTTTTATATCACTTTTATCATTGGCTGTAAATTTCTCATTTTTTTTTTAAATTTCGAGCATTTCTGCAAGTTTTCCAATATTAATGTCCCTGTTTAAAATCTTTGTTTCATTGAAGTTGAAATCATGTCCAAGTTCCGTTGTGTATTTATGTAGTGCCGTTGTTGCATTTTTTGTATACTTGTATACTTACTTCATAAACACACAACGGAACTTGGACATGATTTCAACTTTAATGAAACAAAGATTTTAAACAGGGACATTAATATTGGAAAACTTGCATTAAAAGAAATGATCGAAATTAAAAAAAATGAGAAATTTACAGTCAATGATAAAAGTAATATAAAAGGAATTAGCCATATTTATACAAATTTAATAAGGTAATATTTTAAGGTGTATACTCAACCTTAATATATTAACAAAAAGACTACCTGCTTAATATTCAAAAAAAAAAAATCACGGATCAATAATACAAAATAAAATCTACAACGATAAGAATGCCACTATGACACGTCAATAATAAATAAAATATGTGAGATTTAAGGTAAGTCCCATGTGATTTTAATATATTTATATTTATATTATATATATATATATATATATATATATATATATATATATATATATATATATATATATATATGTATATATATAATACTTAAAAATTTTCTTGAACCGTCAATTAATATTTATTTTCAATTCTTGGGCTTTGGGTTCGTTTTGCGAATATTTGGTATTTAAAATTAAACTTAAATTGATATATATATATATATATATATATATATATATATATATATATATATATATATATATATATATATATATATATATATATATATATATATATATACAGTCCCTGGCCAAATTATTAGACGCACTGTATTTTTTTTTTAGTAATTTTATGTTTCTTAAGAGTTTTTATGCAATAATGGTACATTTAAACTACAATATTATTGATTTTTATTTAAAAGAATTGTTGTAGACTATATATTTGTATTTATTTTTAACATATGGCAACACTGTGTTGACAAAGTGATACATGAACGTAAACAAGTACAAACCTGTATCAGTCACGATGGGAATCGAGTCAGGTACGGACGTGTTTCTGTGGCTTTATGGACTGGGATTGTCTGTTTAACAGTTTTATACTACTCAGTTATCAGTTTATTTTGTATGCAGTGTTTTAAAAAAGTAATTGGACTATTTTCATTATGGGTAGAAAAGATCTTTCACCACGTAAAAAAGCTGAAGTGAAGGCTCTTGTGATTGCGAAAACATTTACAAACCGAGCAATATCACGAAGATTGGAGGTTTCTGAAGCTAGTGTACGACGCATAAAAAAGAAAATTGAGTCAGGGAAGGAATTAAGCCCGAAAAGAAAAAAAAGATGCGGTAGAAAACCAATTTTCACGGTCAGAGAGATGTTTGAAGAAAATTTGCGTAGAAAACAGATTTGCTACCACAAAGGTAATAAAATCACAACTCAAGGATGCTAGCGTAAATGCTTCTGAGCGCACTGTTCGAAGAAAATTGAAAGAATTAGATTTTAAGGCCTGTCGCCCCGCCAGGAAGCCCAAGTTAACAGCTGCAATGAAAGCAAAGCGCCTGAAGTGGGCCAAACAATGGCAAGACAAAGATGTGGACTTCTGGAGATCGGTAAGATACAGCAATTTAATCAATAATTGATACATTATTATCATTTTCAGTTAAATAAAGCAAATAGACATGGGAGTTTATATATTTTTCCTATTTTTGACAGGTCTGCTTCAGTGACGAAAGCACATTCGAAATTTTGCAGAATAAAGCTCAGTATGTGCGTCGTCGTCATGGAGAAAAGTTTCATCCTGATTGTGTCGTCCCGACGGTTAAACATCCCACCAAAGTGATGATTTGGTCAGTCATCAGCGGCAAGAGCACTGGACGTCTGTACGTCGTCAAAGGAATAATGAGGCAAGATCAGTACAAAGAAGTATTACAAAATCGGTTGATTCCGCAGCTCAGAGAATGGTTTCCAGATGGGGAACCATTCACTTTCATGCAAGATTGAGCTCCCTGCCACACTGCTCGGTCTGTTAAAGCTTTTTTGGCAGAAAAAAATATCCCTCTGTTGGATTGGCTAGGGCTAGCCCTGATATGAACCCCATTGAAAATGTGTGGGAGCTGATGAAAAGAGAAGTGGCTAAAGATGTGATTACCAACAAAACCCAGCTCCTAGAAAAGACTATTCATGTGTGGAATAATCATCCTCAAATGCAGGAGACAGTACAATCTTGCATTGATAGCATGCCGCGCAGAATTAAAGCTTTGATAGCGGCTAAAGGTGGCTCAACTAAATATTGACTTTTACTAACATTAATTTCACTTTTCTTTAAAACTTAATAAACTTATGCTTTTCTAAATTAATGCTGTTTTATTTATGTTAAATAAATAGGTAATTGATTGGATAATATAAAAATAAAAAACAAATCAATTTAAAATAATAAAACGGTACAATATCACTCGGTAATTAATATTTTACATGAAATCTTGCAGTGCGTCTAATAATTTGGCCAGGGACTGTATATATATATATATATATATATATATATATATATATATATATATATATATATATATATATATATATATGTATACATATACATATATATATATATATATATATATATATATATATATATATATATATATATATATAAATATATATATATATATATATATATATATATATATATATATATATATATATATATATATATACAGTGTGTCCTAAAAAATTTTTTGACAAATGGAGAATAAAATTGTCTTACATATTACAAAAAAAACTTATTCTTGATAAAAAGTTCTGCATCACATGGAAATCCATAATTAAGCATCAAAAGTTTAAAATATTTGATGGTATACAGGGAAAATAAAAAATAATGATTTATAATGAAAAGTAAAGTGTCTATAAATTCAAATACAGAGCAACATATTAATTGAAGATGTTAAAAAGAAATAAAAAATTGTGCTTATGCTTAGATTTGTGGCCTTCTTAGTTAAAAATTCAAAAAAACTCCAGCAAATACGTCAGTAATTGTTGGATTATTTATTGAAAGAAAACGAAATCACTAAAAATTTTAGACTTTCACATATTTTTTAGTTCCTATTAACATTTTCAATTAATATTTTGCTCTGTATTTAAATTTAAACACAATTATTTTATATTTTCCATGTATACCAAATATTAAAATATACTTTAATTTTAATGCTTGATTATGGATTTTCAGCACCTTTTTATTAAGAATAAATTTTTTTGTAATATGTAAGATAAACTTTTTCTTCCTTTGTATAAAACTTTTTGAGACAAACTGTATATATATATATATATATATATATATATATATATATATATATATATATATGTATGTATGTAACATATATATATATATATATATATGTATATATATATATATATATGTTTTGACGAATGTTCTCACGGGTGTGTGAAATGTAGTAATGGTTTTTCGGGTATCCCGTGTTAGCTTGAAGTCCCTTGATGGACGGTTTCGCTGACGTTTCGATGGAATCTCATCCATCTTTTTCAAAGCGTTGATCACTGGTCGGTGTCTTGGCGTTGAATGTCGAGACTGGCCTGAGTGCGCCGGTTTTACGTACTCGGGGGTGTTTCTATTGGTCGGACGGATCTGGCCAATAGAGGCTCGGCTTTGGCTGCGCGTTGTCGGTCCTGTGGTTCTTTGTAATGTTTGTGCTGGTGAAGTAACATATTGTTTCTCTTGGTTGGACTTGGTACTGGGATAGAATATGTTTCCAAGAGTTCGGTAAACGTTGGCTATCATCCCGATTATTTAAGTTGTTGGGCCTCTTTTCTATTTCTATGGCTTCTTTGATTACCCTAGTGGATAGGTTATTACTTTTTTGTAGGGTTCTGGTTTTGTCAAAATCGATTTTGTGGCCGGTATTGTGTGCATGTTGTGCTAGAGAGGAGGTGGTGGATTTTTGTTTTACGGCGTTTTTGTGCTCGTCTCTTCTGGCACTAATTTTCCTGTTTGTTTGGCCTATGTATGAAAGACCGCAGTCCTGACACGGAATTTCATATACGCCTTGGTCTTCTAAGGCTATAATGTCTTTTGGTGTAGGTAGAATATCTTTAATTTTTTGGTTGGTTGTGTAAATGGTCTCAATTTGGTGTTTTCCTAGAAGTCTTCCTATTTTGTCTGTGATGCCTTTTACATATGGGAGAAATGCTTTTGTAGTATATGTCTTTCTTTCCTGTTTGTGTTGTTTATTTCCGGCGGGCCTCTA
>CM032454.1:99683587-99736087 GCA_019049505.1 Pachyrhynchus sulphureomaculatus | reverse complement strand
AAGTTTCTTGAAAACCCTAATATTTTTCCAATGCTACCAGTAGGTTCCAACTCAACGTCATAAATGCTCTTTAATTCTGCCTTTGGATTATTGTTGTTTGGTTTCAGACTAAGTTTTAATGCCTTTCCACCCTCCTTTTCATCCAACTGTTTAATAAGAAATGATTCGATATAGATAATCTCGTAAGATCCTGCTGGAATTTTCAAAACTCTTCTGTCTTTCTTCTGGTTGAAATAATATAATTTATTACATACAGGCTCTATATTTGGGATAGAGTTCCAGGTACTAAGTAAAATGAGAGCTAAGGAATAATTATACTTCGGATTCAGTTCAATAAGAGGATTAATGTCAATGCTTAAACAACTAGAGCGATCTTTTAGCGTAAACGTTTGAGACATTACTATTAACAATTGAAAAAGTTAAGTGCTTATAAGGATTTATTATAAAGAAAAGTTAGTGCAAGATAACCGCAATTAAAGGTATTATATTTTTGATATTGATCATAGTTATAATATATAGTACAATTTTTAAAATATTGAATTACTTCTGTTGGAAGATTTAAATTTCCAAAACGATCAAACTAAACAACAGTGTTTCCAGATTTTTTATAGGCCACCCAATGAGTCCCACTTCCTTCTGATTGATCTAAATTAATTATACAATATTCATTCCGCCTTGGAGTTCTAGGTAAATTATCTCTCATAAACACACCTCTAAAATGAGATATTTATTATTTGGCATATTTTTTAATTAGATAACAGATGATCAGGTAGCCTAATAGAGAGCTTTTTTGGTATTTTCTTTAAGTACAGTCCATATCTAGTTTTATATGGTTTAATATATAAGCCATGACCCTTACTCTTCCCAAAAGCAATAGCTTCCATAGTTTCACTATGTTTCTTTGCTTCTTCCAGTTTATTTTTTGCATCTCTTGCATCATTTAGAGTTTTTACTATTTCGGCTATGCTTCCTGAGAGGACGCCCAATGCGCTTAAACCGGCGAAGATAGGGATAAGGGGGAGGATTTCCCGAAGTTTCGAATAACTCTATAGGTAGTTTAATTTTATTCTTTCCACCCATGTTTTTTTATGGATTTTCGTGCATCCTGGATAGCACCTTTAATGTTATCCTTCATGGAACCACCCTTAAATTCATTTATACGTTTTTTTACGTTGTTAACAACACCTAGGTTAAACGTTGTTACTCTTCTCTTAATTGCTGCCTTCTTCTTCTTTCTCTTCCTTAGCTTACTACTATTACAACCCATTCCAAGTTTTCAGTTAGCTTTCATTGCTGTGGTTTAAAATCCAAGCAACGCTCCTTTCACTCAAATTTAAATCTTTAGCTATAACTCGATGAAAAAGGAAAAACAAGTTCTTAACAAACTTGCCAGTTTTGATATAAGTGATAATCCTGAATTAACAAAACTGAAACGCCATAGCGAATTGCTACCAAATTCAATTAGAGCTGTTATTTGTGGACCTATGGACCTGAATTGTAGGGAAGAGCAACGTCTGTTAATTGATATAAATGGGTTAAGATTTCAAAATGGGTATATTTATTCTAAATCGCTTTATCAAAAAAAGTACAGATTTTTAGAAAAAGAAAAAAAAGCGTGGTATTAAGTGTGAGATACTATGCATTTAACGATAACGATGTGGTAATAGGCCCTGAAAATACCAAATCTAATTCGATATTCATATCTGATGATGTAGTTCACGAGAAACAGAAAAAAATACGGAATCACTTTTGTATGACGAGACATAACAAGGTAGATTCATTTTACTTTTGTCAAATATATTCGAAAATACTAGAACAGTCAATTCGAGATAACGCAAATATGATTATTTTATTTAAGCAGGATGACTTGAATCTTAAACATGTATACAGTGATCATGCAAACACAAATATGTCTCTAGAAACTTTTAAAAGAATCTGCTCAGGATGATGGAAAGAAAAAATTCTTGGGCTTTGGGTTCGTTTTATGAATATTTGCTATTGAAAATTAAACTTAAATTGATGTTTCGCCCTTTGGTTTAGGGCATTTTTATTTTTTTCTTTATTTCTACAACATATACAAAATATAAAAATGTAAAATTACATTTAGGTACACTAGTACAACACGAATTATTTAACACACACAACCATAAACTATTTACGTAAATTCTTAGTTCTATCTTTAAAAATTAAAATCACATGGGACTTACCTTAAATCTCACATATTTTATTTATTATTGACGTGTCATAGTGGTATTCTTATCGTTGTAGATTTTATTTTGTATTATTGATCCGTGATTTTTTCTTTTGAATATTAAGAAAGTAGTCTTTTTGTTAATATATTAAGGTTGAGTATACACTTTAAAATATTACCTTATTAAATTTGTATAAATATGACTAATTCCTTTTATCTTACTTTTATCATTGACTGTAAATTTCTCATTTTTTTTTTAATTTCGATCATTTCTTTTAATGCAAGTTTTCCAATATTAATGTCCCTGTTTAAAATCTTTGTTTCATTAGAGTTGAAATCATGTTCAAGTTCCGTTGTGTGTTTATGAAGTAAGTATACAAGTATACAAAAAATGCAACAACTGCACTACATAAATACACAACGGAACTTGGACATGATTTCAACTTTAATGAAATAAAGATTTTAAACAGGGACATTAATATTGGAAAACTTGCAGTAAAAGAAATGCTCGAAATTTAAAAAAAAAATGAGAAATTTACAGTCAATGATAAAAGTGATATAAAAGGAATTAGCCATATTTATACAAATTTAATAAGGTAATATTTTAAAGTATATACTCATCCTTAATATATTAACAAAAAGACTACCTGCTTAAAATTGAAAAAAAAAATCGTGGATCAATAATACATAATAAAATCTACATCGATAAGTATGCCACTATGACTCGTCAGTAATAAATAAAATATGTGAGATTCAAGGTAGGTCCCATGTGATTTTAATTTTTAAAGATAGAACTAAGAATTTACGTAAATAGTTTATGGTTGTGTGTGTTAATATAATATATATATATATATATATATATATATATATATATATATATATATATATATATATATATATATATATATATGTATATATATATATATATATATATATATATATATATATATATATATATATATATATATATATATATATATATGTATATATATATATATATATATATATATATATATATATATATATATATATATATATATATATATATATATATGTATGAATCCATATTTTGATTGATTTGATCAATATCAAAAATATAATACCTTTAATTGCGGTTATCTTGCACTAACTTTTCTTTATAATAAATCCTTATAAGCACTTAACTTTTTCAATTGTTAATAGTAATGTCTCAAACGTTTACGCTAAAAGATCGCTCTAGTTGTTTAAGCATTGACATTAATCCTCTTATTGAACTGAATCCGAAGTATAATTATTCCTTAGCTCTCATTTTACTTAGTACCTGGAACTCTATCCCAAATATAGAGCCTGTATGTAATAAATTATATTATTTCAACCAGAAGAAAGACAGAAGAGTTTTGAAAATTCCAGCAGGATCTTACGAGATTATCTATATCGAATCATTTCTTATTAAACAGTTGGATGAAAAGGAGGGTGGAAAGGCATTAAAACTTAGTCTGAAACCAAACAACAATACTCCAAAGGCAGAATTAAAGAGCATTTATGACGTTGAGTTGGAACCTACTGGTAGCATTGGAAAAATATTAGGGTTTTCAAGAAACTTGCTGCATGCTACTAAAGTTCATGGATCAGATCTTCCCGTGAATTAAGGTTAATACTAAACGAATTGAGTGCAATATTGTCTCAGAATCTTATTATACGAATAATCCATCGCATACTATGTACATACTAAATACTAAATATAGTATAATAGTAGAACGAAGAAACTTAATTTATTTGCCTGTAAATAAACCAAGTATTGATAATACTACCGTAAATACAATAGATCAAGATTCAAACCCCATAAATTTTCGTGGTGAAGAAATAATAATACGATTGGAGCTAAGAAACATATTTCGCTCGGTCAACGTAGATGAATCAATCAGTCGGGAAAAGTGGCACACGTATCATCCATTCACAAAATCATTTAATTATAATGATGAGATCGAAAATGTTATTAATCAACAGGCTGTATTTATGGGCCTAAGTCAAGCTGTACTTCATATAGAAGCAACATTCACCGAGGAAACTATTACAGGTAAAACTGGGAAGTGTTCGTTAACAAATAATGCTGATGCTTTTTTATGCGAATCGGTAGCATACGAACTGAATAGGAAGGAAATTGATAAAGTTCGAGATCCTGGTCTTATCAGCACTATAAAAATATGCCATGTCGTAATGAACACGAGAGTAAAACCCTTCATGCTGTAGAATGGACCTGTCTTCCAGGTGTAATAGCAACCTTTGTCAAGGGAACTGGTCAAGATGGTAGTTTTAACTTATTAGTACCATTACATTTTCGTTTTAGTATATTTTCTGACTACAAGAGTGTTATAATGGGAAGACAGAAAATTAGACTTATTAGAGTTAGAACTGATGAGAATTGTTATGTTAATGCCGAAGCAAATAAAAAGGCAACTATAAATATTTCGTCTATTGAGTTAAAAGTTAAATACGTTTACCCTAACGATATAATTAAACTCGAGTTATTTGAAGAAATAGCCAATAATAATCCCATTTTGATGGTGTTTAGAAACTGGAAAATTCACGAGTTACCTACACTTAGAACAACAAAGAAAAATATTTGGATAGTGGAATCCACTTCTAAAAGAGCTCGATATGTTATCATATTTTTCCAAAAGAAGCAAAAAGATTACTCGGAATCAGATTGCACATATTTTGATAATTTAAATATTACGGATGTAAAACTTTATTTAAATTCAGAGGTTTGCCCACATGATTCACTTAATTTAAAATTCAGTAATAAACAATATTCGGAAGCATACAGAATGTACACTGAGTTTCAAAATTCATGAATATTAGTCCACCGGAAATCGTCAATCTAGAATTTACACAGGATGCTATGGAAGTA
Organism: Pachyrhynchus sulphureomaculatus; assembly: GCA_019049505.1. Lineage (NCBI taxonomy): Eukaryota > Metazoa > Arthropoda > Insecta > Coleoptera > Curculionidae > Pachyrhynchus > Pachyrhynchus sulphureomaculatus. The sequence goes on along the minus strand of CM032454.1, from coordinate 99,731,006 downwards.
CCAAAATTAGATAAAAATTATATTGGAAAATGTAATTATCACAAACCTGTAGCATGTTCATGTAGTGTCAACAATGTTATAACTTTATTCAATTATATTGTTAATAAATAATGATTTTTCAAAAATTATGCACATCTTCTTTTAGAAATAAGAATTATAATATCTGAATTGACCAAACAAAAGATATTAGCTAAATAAGCATGGTTTCGCAGGCAGTTCTAACATGTTTAGACAAGTTCTAACCAGTTTAAATAGCTATTTAAGGTTTGCGCAATATGAGTTCTTTGTCAATAATGCTTTAGTAGCTATTTCAAATCACTAGTATGTTTGATGTTGTTCAAGTTGACAACAGTGTTGCAGCGGTGGAAATACCTTTTACTATTCAAGACGAATGTATTTCAGTCAATCGTTATATAAAGTGTTTATGTTTAAATCGTGATAAGAGCGAGAAACAGAAAAAAATAGTTAAAAGACAAAAATTGCTAGAGAGATATTCAAACATAGATATGATTTATAACCAAAATGGATATCATTTTGTTACTTGTCGACAATCTAATCCAAATTGTAAGTATAGTCTGTTTGTTTATTGTGAATACCACCACTATCGCGTAAATCGACACGCAAGTCCATGAAGCAAACACCTTAATTAGTTGCATTCAAACCTGCATACATACAACACGTTTCTCTCACTTGTCTGTATAGTGTTAATCATAACAACCGCAACAACTGCATACGGGAGTACAGAGGATTCAACAGATAATGGCAATGAAGATAGTCTATTTGAAGACTATTATTCTCTTTACAACACTAGTTTGACTCTATATCTAGGTTGATCAAAGAGAGCTGATCAATATTCAGAATTATATGACCAAGAACATATTGTCTCTGATATGTTTATGCTTAAACTGGAGGAATGTGAAGCAGATACAAAAAATTTAACGAATTCCATAAACTATACTAGATCAGTTATGGTCCAGAAAGAAAATATTGAATTAAAAACAGTTTTAATGAATGCGCCGAAACACATGGAAGCATGTGAAGAAACACAAAATATCGGGTTGAATATAATTTCTGATTACAAGAATAAAGTGGCTCTTTTAAACAGTAATTTAACTACTCAACTTAACGAGATTTATATAGTTGATAAAGAACTTAGTCAGTGTCGTGAGAGTCTTAATGAAGTGGAAAAGCTTAAAGAGTCAATATTTGAAAGCCTCTATTCATGTTTGGAGCGTAAGGAAATTCTTCGTGTTCAGGATAGATATGTGTTACATTTAAGTAAATGTAGAAAAAAACAGAGAAAAATTAAGACTGCCAGCAGCAAGACAATAATATAATATTATTTCCATAATATATAATTTTTATATTTCTATTTTATTTATATTAATAAAATATAATATAGTCACTGTTGCCTAATTTTCGTTTTGTCTTAATCCTTCTGATAAGTACAATGACATGTTGTTGTGATAAATGACAGATCTGCCACCATCTTTGATGGCGTCATTGATATGTGTCAGACAACATATTTGACATTTATCGCAATTGACAAATTTGCCTGATGTCATGCATGTCTGTCTATCTATCCATCCGACTGTATACAGTCCAAGGCGCTATCTACATTAGGTCTAATCAACTTGGGCGTGGTCCTTATGACCTTCAAGGGAGGGGCAAAGCCCTACCTGGAAATCCGGGGGTCGCCCGCCTAAGTCTGGCCTGTTACAATCCAACAGATCCATCTAGCTGTCTGTCTGCCTGTCTGTCTGTCTGCCTGAGTGACTGGTACGTATATCTGTCTGTCTATCTGACTGTATACAGCTCAACTTATTCTGATGACCTTGAGAGTAATTAGAGTAGCTTACGTGACGTCTATACATCTACCTGTCTGTCTGACTCTATGTAGCCAACATGCCTGAGATTACCTTGAGAGTGGTACGAATAGGTCACGTGATCTAGTTCTGAATCGCTGATTAAACTGAAATAACTTAATTGACAGCTGATGCCCTTAAAAGTAGTTCGAATAGGTCACGTGATCTGGTTCTGATCTGCTGATCGAACTGAACAAGCTTAATTGACAACTAACAGATTGACAGATAATGTTATTGATTTTGAGGGGTATCCTCAGAAGGGTGAAGCCCCTCCTGGACCACCCTCACCCCTTTATGAACTGGGACGCCACTATAGCTTCTGGTCGAAAATCCTTATGTTAGATTCCTGGTCGAATATACCTCTGCCCTCACCACAACCTTAATTAAATTTAATTCTCCGTTTAATACTAGCGCCATCCATACTCCCTATACCAAACCTATATAACTTAGCCAAGATTCAAACCAACCATTCGCTAATTCCTGAACATGCCACCAATAACGATTGATGACGCCACTATTGATCTTACAGTCCCCCCGCATCCCGCCAAAGCAAAAGTGAGGTTATGCACAGATTGTCGCCGTAATAACATGACGCTACTTTATATATATATATATATATATATATATATATATATATATATATATATATATATATATATATATCACCATCAAAACGAGTCGAAATTTTGATTGAAGTTAGAACAAATCGGGGTTTTAAATTAAAATGTGACTTTTTTAAACACCACCACCTTAGTAGTTGCAGAATTCCAAATGCATTAGGAAGAGTTGATGAACACGGCGAATAATTCAATCATAAAAGTGAATGCGATCCTCAGAATTGTCATTGTCAACTTCCCAGATCGAATATTGGTACCCACAGATAGCATCACTATTTTATAATTTTATTACCGAAAATAATAAGGAGAAATGAGACATTCTCTATAATAAAAATCAACTGAAAACGGAATCACTTAAATGAAGAAGAAAAAGAACTTGTAACTAACATGTGTAACGATTTAGTGGATATTTTTTACATAGACTATCCCTAATATTCACAATCGAAACAAATCATTTAATCGGCATAAACAACGCTCAAGTGTATAAGAAAGAAGTTAAAATCGCAAATTAACAAACTCGAACGAAAATTTCATCCGTCCTTCGGTGTCACTGTAGTTCTCATCATTGTGGGTTATGCCAAAAAGAATGAATGCTTCTAGCAAAGAAAAATGGCGCATAGTCATCAACCACTGAAAATTAAATGAGTCTACGGCAGATGATCACAACCCGTAACCTAGTATCTTTGTTCTTCTAGATTAGCGAGGAAAGTGTTTTTCACGTCCCTAGACATTGCATCTGGATTCGAGAATCGATAGAAATCGACCCAAAAACCTTCTCGATAGGAAACGTACATTATAAGTTCTTTCGAATTCCCTTTGGCGTCAAAAATGATCCTTCCACATTTCAGCGTGTTATGGACAACATTTTCCTTAATATTAAAAACGAACATTGTCTATTTTCCAACCATCCATGAAGATATTTTACGCCTAACTAATAAGTGTGAATTCTTGGGGAAAGAGATAGTATGCCTTGTTTAGCTTATCATCCCATAACTTAACTCATTCAAAGTCTAATAACTCGCAAATTTCTCAGAAAAAACTAAAATATAAAGATATTTATCTTTCTTGGGACTAGCAGTTTATTATCACCGATTTAGCTCCAATTTTGCGAAAACATCAAAATCATTAATCGGAGTATTGACTAAGGCAACCTTTTATGTTTTGACACCGAGTGTGGGTCGTTACTCGAAAAACTAAAAAAGTCCTTCCGTTAATAACTGTCTCAAGCACATTTTCAATTGACGCCGTTCTCTTTCAAGGGCCAGTTGATATAGATTTACCGATTGCCTATGAGACTAGAACCCTATCTGTCTCAGAAATAAGTACTTCATCATAGGGTGCGAGCTACTCGCTATTGTTTGGATTTTGAAGCACTTTTGACTTACTTGTACGGTCGAAAATTTACCCTTATCACAGACCATTACTCTTTAATATGGCTTTCTTAAATAAAAAATCCGGAAAGGAAACTAGCCGAATGCCGTTTAAAATTAAAAGAGTTCTATTATAAAATAAAGTACAAATCGATAAAGGTAAACATCAATAAGGACGCGTTATTCCGAATAAAAATAAACCACTTTTAAAAATGGGCGAACTACCAACGTAACTATAGCATATATGCAACTAACAAAGATAACAGAACACGACAATCGACAAGCACAATGTAAAAAACTAGACAACATCACTGACAAATTTAATCCGTTTTTTAATCTTAAGAAGATTAAGTCAATTATTGATTATTCAAAATTTAAAATTGCAAATACTTACTCGCTCGAGAGAGCTCATAAGAATACTTAGCAAAACAAAATATATCTTCATTACGAAATTTTGGAAAAATCAAATTTTTTGCTAGACAAAATAATTATCTATAGCGAAATAATCATAAGTAGGAAATATTTTATAATCTGTTATTTATCCTTTACCAAGACTAAAAATATCCATATTAGAAATTCTTTTAACTAAAAGGACATCATATAAAAAATCTGAGAAAATATAGTCAGGGCACCGAACGGCGATCAACTATTAATCTTTTTAGATCAATATTATAATGGGAAAAAAATCACATACATTGCAAAATTAACGAAATATAAAATGGATTAAAATAAAAATAGTTTGCCAGGACTTACCAAAGATGTAGAAAAATTTATATAAAATTGTGAAATTTGTCAAAAAGCGTAGGAAAAATCTTAGTACCTTTCTTGTTGATACTGAAACTCTTTTCAGAAGGATTAACGTCCATATATTTCTGTACATGACGCGATATTACTCACTGATAATTCGGGACGAGTTAACGAAAGGAGGAGTGTTCCTAAGACCGGTTTTCGGCCCCCTTTAATTTTTGACGGAAATAAGTGAAAGTAATGTTTTTTGACTTAGTGAGTAAAAACGTGTTTCCAGGTTAAACGAAAAGTTTTTACCACCTCTATCCTTTTCCTTTGCCTTACATCCTACGCTCTGTTTTAATTCGATTAAGTAGTAATTATTAAGCATAAATATGAGGAAATGTGATCAAATGGACGTATAAACCTCACAGATACGGAGACCAAGAGAAAAAGAAAAAATCTCTCCTCTCTCCACATTAAATAGCGTAAACATGGTATTTAAAGGAATATACCCAAAAAGTTAATATTGCCTCTAGAGTTTATTAGTTGATGAAGTATTCCAGGATACTATACGATATATAATGATATAATTACCCCCCTTTCTTTATACGCCCATTCCCTGCCTTAAAATAAAGTATACGAAGGTGTTAGACACGATCTTAATTATTTGGTACAGTTCTGTTAACGCCTTCGTATACGTTATTTTAAGGCGGAGGGTGGGAGTATAAAGAAAGGGGGGTAATTGTATCATTATATATGGTACAGTATCCTGGAATACTTCATCAACCAGTAAACTCTAAAGACGAAATTAACTTTTTTGGTATATTTCTTTAAATGTCATATTTACGTTATTTAAGGTGGAAAGAGGCGGCATAAAGGAGGGCGAGGGGGTAATTTATTTTCTTTTTCTTGGTTTTTGAGGTTTATACGTCCATTTGATAACATTTTTCTACATTTAGCTTAATCATTACTATTTAATCGAATTATAACAGAGGGCGGGGAGTGAGGTAAAGGAAAAGGGAGAGAGGGTAAAAACTTTTCGTTTCACCAGAAAACTTATTTTTGCTCACGAAGTAAAAAAAAATACTTTCACTTATATCCGTCAAAAAATGAAGGGAGCCGAAAGCCAACCTTAGGGACCCTCCTCCTTTACCTCGGCCTATTCCTTGAACAATAAAAAATCCTCATCAATAGTGAATACCTTACCAACCCACTGAAAATCCTTCATGATCATTGCCTTAAATTCGAGGCCACTTTAATGCAGGACCTTTACAAAATTTACAACATAAAATTGACATTTTGCAACCTCTACTACACACAACACTTAGAGTTTATACTGCTGCTATTTCAATGAAAGCTCCCTTTAATATTCCTCCCTTCACGATTATTTGTTACAACAATAAAATAGTAAAACACAAGGCTTTACTCCTTATGAATTAATTTTCGGTCGCGAGTTGATCATTACTTGATGAAAATCCATCTCATTCAATTCTGATAGTGGAAAAAACGAAACATATCATATACTATTCACCAATATAATAATAAACGAAGATTTTTACATGTAAAAATTTTCGTTTATTATTATATTGGTGAATAGTATATGACATGGTTCGTTTTTCCACTATCAGAATTGAATAAGATGGGTTTTCATCAAGTAACGATCAAATAAATTACAAACTTGTTTCCCCTATATTCAAGGATATTTTTTTCATATAATAGATAAGAAATTATGCTTAAATATTATTTTTACTACGTGTGCGGTCTATTATTATTTTGAGTTGTTTGTAGTTATTGGAGAAAATCGTGTATTTGGCAACGCAGGCTTGCACGTACAATAACGGACATTCAAGGGCTGGTTATTTTAATAAATGATTTGGTAAAATACAGTTTTGCCCATTTTATTTTAATTTTCCAAAAATTTTCCAGTTTGAAAAAAAAATTATTTAATATGCTTCTACATGACCCCACGAGTCACCCATTTCAAGATATGCAGTGAATTTCATAACACTCTGTATATATACATATATATATATATATATATATATATATATATATATATATATATATATATATATATATATATATATTTGTGAGCAAAAAAATTGACTCAAATTATTTGGCTCCATTTAACACGGATCCTAGAATTTATTGTACATATATTTTTACGGATTTTAGTATCATTTGAAAGCATTCTATTCTCTTTCTAAGACGTCGGAGCAGATCCTGCTGTTAACTCCTAGTGGCTTACATTTGTCCAAGTTAACAACTAGTGCAATTAATCATACTCTAGTGCAATATTTTTGAATTGTTGTTTCGTTTATCTAATACCGAGATAGGATAGGGGAGGTTAACGATGTATGTTTCGGAGTCGATTAATGGTATATTTCAGTCGAAGATTACTTTTGCTTCGAATTGGTAACTAGTTCTATTATGTCTCGGTATTGAGGTATTGTTGAATCAGTAGGCAAAGGCAAATTATTTTTTACTAGAGATTGAAAAATTTCGTGTAAGGAATAGACGATAACTTTCTGGGTGACAATTGAGCTTTGCAGTATTTTTAGATGTGCAAAGGTTTTTGTGTCCAAAATACCATTAAGAGAGTCTTCTGACAAAACATAGCTTTCCACCAATTATTCACATAAGTTAACCATTTTAATCTTACCCTAATAAGATGTCATCATGTCTGAAATATTAAGTAATGCATTTTGAATTTCGTCGATATTATTTTTGGCTATCTGTGGATGTTAATTTATTTCTAGGTTTTGAATAGTGGACCCAAAGGTTCGGAATATGGAAGTAGTGATAATTTGGTTTTTTTTAAGAGGCTTTCGGTTTGGTGCTCATCATGAATTATTTTTCTATAGGGTAGTTAAATTAGTAGCAGTTCAAGACGCCTAAATTACTCGATGTAGGTTTCCAGATAATCTCTGCTCCGTTAAGTAAACCACATTTCGATCGAAAATCATATAGTTTATTATCAAATATCATTTTCTTGTGTTTCTGATTTACCGAATTCACGTTTTTACTTAGGAGGCTTACGTACATCTGAACATCGGCCTTCAGGGATAACATTTTTGTTCCCGGATTTTAAACATTTCAAACAAGATTTTTCACTGTTCAAGATGGTTACTATAAGATGTTTAAGTTATTTTTATACTAGGAAAGTTCATTTGTCATTTGACACTGACAGCCATTTTTTCATGGAAGAAGAATCCCATAGTGTATTTATTGGTGGTGTGGTAAATTGAGAAGTTGTAGCTGATATTAGACCTAAGAATCTGGAAGAAGGATTTCGACTTATTGGTTTTAATCGGTCGAAAATTATATTGCAAATTTGTTTTGTTTCCAAGTTTAGTATTTTACCGAGGTTCCGAATATTTCCTGTACTTGAAAAGGTAAATAGAATGTTTTATACCTTAACTTTTATCTGTGATTCTTTTACGTATACTCTGTCTCTGAGATTATATTCGGGAATTTTTCCGGAAAATGTTCTTTCGAACCTAAACTTCACTATTTCTTCTTGTCTCTCGATTTTGGGGCTTACGGTTTTTTTTAGTAATATTCCATTCCATTTAGGTCTCTAACGTATTAGTTCTGTTTGTTTCTACAGAATTTCTGGTGGTCTACTACACTCGTGACCGAAAATTAATTCATAAGGAGTAAAGCCTTGTGTTTTACTATTTTATTGTTCTAACAAATAATCGTGAAGAAGGGAATATTTAAGGGAACTTTCATTGCAATAGCAGCAGTATAAACACGAAGTATATATAAACATTTACAGATTTTCAAATTTTAGGTAAAAGTAATGTAATAAATCAAATTAATAATAGATAATACACCGCCCACGTAGTAAAAATAATATTCAACCATAATTTCTTATCTATTATATGAAAAAAATTTCCTTGACTACAGGGAAAACAACGTAATTGACTTGATCGTTACTTGAAGAAAATCCATCTTATTCAATTTTTATAGTGGAAAAAACGAAACGTATACTATTCACCAATATAATAATAAACGAAAAAATTTTTACATGTGAAAATCTGCAAAAAAAAAAAATTCCACTATCAGAATGGAAAGCAGGTTTGTTGATTCTTAGGGCAATTGGCTCTGATCTTTAAGTCAAGTTAGCTGTTTTATTTTGATGTATCTTAAATGTGCAATTGGTCTTCATATAAAATATCCTAGGTTGTGGGTGACATAATCACTAAATGAACTAGAAAAGTGTTACTTCTGCTTGAAAACATACAACACATCCGAAGAACATAACAAATACTAATAAAATAATAATGTTACAATGACCACGCTACACTTCTCACCAGCCACTGGACATATTTTTTTTTAAACCTATAAGTAGTTAATATATTCAAGCAACAGAAAAATGGTTGAGGACAAATCCAGGTTGTCATATCAAGTTGCCAGTTTATTTTCAGAAACTTACGAAAGAGCTGCTGTCGTCGGTACCATTGTGAACGGGTTTAAAGCTGCTGCAGTTTGACTCGTGGACAGAAACTTCTTTCCCGAACATTTGTTTAAAGCAGCTGAAAATATAAATGCATTCTCTCTCTCTCAAACAAATGCAAATAATTAAAGCACATCAATCTTACAAGACGCTTCTAATATTATCAGTAATGAAAGCAGAACAATTTCTCAATAAGCTGCTGGGAAAAAAAAATCTATTCTCTAAAGTTACCTTCACAGTATCGGAATATATTGTCACATTCTCATCTAAAAAAAAGATCGTTTTTGAATATCCCACTCCCTCAACTGCTTCTCTCTAGGTCAAGGACAACTCTAACCCTAGTAATAATTGATTTGTTCGGACCTAGATTTTGAAATAAATAAAGCTTAAAAAAAAAATTACAGCGTTACATGTATTAAAATTGAAATATAAAACTTGTGTAATTAATTTGTTGGAGTTACAAAGGGATTATTTTAAAAGATTTTTTTATATATTTTTTTATTAAATTTGTTTTTTTTAAGTTTTTTGAATAATTGGAAGTTATGTTATAAGAAATTTTAGTGCATTATATTCTCCTATAGCTTATTTTATAAAGATTATAATTTTGCATTAGTAGTTGCTCTAAGAATCCATCCGGGAAAAATGAGTTATAATTTTTAGTAAGAAGTCATCTTTGGATAAACATTTTTACAAGATGAAAATATTGAATATTTTTATAAACTTTTTTATTAAATTTATTGGAAAATCTGACAATACTGTAGATGGAAGTGTATAGTTCCCCAGAGGCGGCGTGAAAAAAATATTCATGTCACATTTATTCATCATATATTTAGGGTCGATTTTTTCCTTTATTATTAAGAACCGCTATTTAAATATATATATATATATATATATATATATATATATATATATATATATATATATATATATATATGTATATATATATATATATATATATATATATATATATATATATATATATATATATATATATATATATATATATATATATATATAATATATATATATATATATATATATATATATATATGTATATGTTACGATAAATGTGATTAATCCGGTGATTATTCATAATCACCACTAAACTTGGTGAATAATGGCCGATATGCTTCAGCGTTGGTATACCAGAAATGAGTACACAATTTGTGAAGAAAAATTTATTTCGATTGAAGATGTTCAAGATCTAGCAAAATCACTTCGAGAATGTGTTAGAAAATCATCTCTTTCTGGAGGTAAGGGATATCAACGATGTGTTTGCAAGGGACAGTACAAGTCTAATAAATGCCAATGTAAAAAATCTGACAAACTTTGTAAATCTAAATGTCATAACAGTCTAATGTGTATAAATAAGAAAACTTACAAGTAAATGTAAGTAAATGCTTTTTTTCTAGAATATGAGTTTATTTTGTTTTTGACGTGGAACTGTTTTCTATAAGTTCTAATAATAAAATTGTTTTCTTTATTCAGGTCTTTTATTTGACAAGACATAAAAGTTATCTATCTTTTACTTAGTTTTTTAAATTGTATTATTGTAAGTTTTAATAGCCATCATGAAGTTTTTCTAATTACTTAACAACGACATTTTTAGTGTTAATTGAAAATATTCATTTCTTGGAATTAAGACACTTCACAAAATAATCCGAATTTATTACATTCCCCATTACGAGTTGGGGATTTTATAAACTAACAGGTAAATTTGATAAATATTCAATAGTTTATCACATTTACCAAGTTTAGTGGTGATTATGAATAATTACCGGTAATTATACTTAATCACCGGTTTATTACATTTACCGTATATATATATATATATATATATATATATATATATATATATATATATATATATATATATATATATATGTATATACATATATATATATATATATATATATATATATATATATACGTATATATACATATATATATATATATATATATATATATATATATATATATATATATATATATATATATATATATATATATATATATATATATATATATTATAATATTTTAGAAGACGAATCCTAACAAATAATTAAATATTGCTTATCAAGGAAAAAAAATTGAATGGATGATATTTGGATTTGCAAGAAATAAACGTAAATAAGGATGTTATGGGAACCAGGTCAAAATGCGTAAAAAAGGCACATCAACTGTTAAAAATATTTATGTGCTTACATTTCTTTAAAATGTTTAGCTCAAAACTTAACTTAATACTATAAAGATAAGTCATCACTATATACGTGTACAGCATTCCTTCTCTTATTTATTTCTTTACGGTTTGTTGAACCACTCGGCATTGCACTTTTATCCCCTCAGTTTGAGTATCTATTGCAAGCTAATTTATAACTGGTACAAGACATACTTCTCCTTGTACGAGTAAGCTTAGTTCTCCAACAATATATAAGATCTCATTCTCTTTTGCGTCGAAAGTTTGACAAAAATATGAACACATATTTAAAGAACTAGTGTAAGGGATCTACCGAATAGTTTAAATTAATTTATAAGTAAATACAAGACTATCTTAAAATAAATTCAGTAGCTTTGTTCACACTGTTATACTACTCATATTGGTACAAAAAAAGAGTACTCACTCTGGATAGGATATATCCAAAATATCACGGCCACACTACAGCCGATGGAGCATAATTTACAATAAATATTTTAAACTTTTAGACACGGAAATAACTAGACACGGTCATTATTTTAGATAATAAAGGCCAATAATAAATTGATAATATTACTATCAATTACTGTAATAAATCTCTGCCACCTTTCGATCATCGAGACCAGCCTGGCCAGAAAATAGAAATCAACTCTGATTCAAGATCAACAAGGGGTGTCGAGATTGGCAGTACCATAATGTTCTCCAGAGAAATTTGCAATTAAATAGTTGATAACTAAGGACAAAATAAGTCATGTGCTCGGCAAATGCAAATGTATTGCCTATTGTAGAGGTTTCTTTTATAGCTGTCGGATTTTCTACTAGATTTTTTTTGAAAAAAATCCAGAAAGAATTTTTATCCTGAAAGGTTAATGGTTATGAAACTCGGCGTAGTTTCGTCCTGATACTTTATTTGTTATGGCCGTTGCATACCAAACAAATAAAGCTTCCCAAAAGTTTATAAATAGTGTTATATAAACACGTATAGCGTGATAAGTAAGGGTCTGTTCCACGCATGCTATGTGTGTCATTTGCCAACAGACAAACTGGCCCTCTACGTGTAGTTATGCATCTTTGTCTCGCCCCTTATTTATTTGCTGTTTTGCTGTTTATTCAATATAAACCTTTATTACATCTTCTCTGCAGAAATAATAGTTACTTGTCTATGTTCGTCTCAAAAATAAATAGTTGAAACAATTTTTGGTCAGCTGTTTAAATCAATTTTAATTTTTTTTTTCATTATCGATATTATCCCCCAAACAATGTTAACAGCTGGATTTAACTGGACTTTTAATTCTGCAAAACTTGATAAAAGTTTACTTTATCTATCAACTTGGAGGTTTTAATACAAAAACAAACGAATTAAATATACATTTCACCGAATGGAATAAATTTGATTGAGAAAGTTTTCCTTTTATTTATTTTTTGTTAAATAAATAGTGATATTTTGTTCTATCAACCTACAAGTATTAATCCCTGCAATGTAAAAAGTTTTATTTCTGAGCCTAAAAAAAACTTTAAGAACTGATTTTCTTGAAGTGGGCATGTTTTAATATATTATATGGTTAAAATTATATTTTTTTGCATGTGATAAATGGGCAATCACGATGAAAAGATGAATGTTTTTTAGATATTTATGTTTAATGAGCCTTTTTCGAATAAAGTAATTTACTTTTGGAGCATTTTCAGAAAAATCGATACTTATTAGTCGAATTTTTATTCGGATAATAGACTTTACTGGATAAATCGACAAAATAATTTTTTGGGCGTAATTAGAGCAAGTCCAGTAAGAATAGAAAAAGGGAGAGAAAGGGTGAAAATTACGACAGTGTTCTGCTCCTCGCAACCACAACTATGACAAGACTTATACTTCTTGAAATATGGTTCTTAAATCTTTGTTGCTTTTGCAGTTGTTTGCGAGGTGGGGAATATTGTCATCATTATTGAGGCTAGCTAGCGAGATCTATAATGGAGTGAAACATCGCCCGTCCTAGTTTGGTGAATAATAGAGGGTTGGTCTAAGTTGTTCATTGTTCTATTTAGTATGCTTTTAATTTAACAAACACATATTTGATTTTATGTTATTATCACGATCCGTTTTTCATTTCGCAACCTCACGTAAATCAGCTATAGATCCTTGTTACCGGTCTAAATATAGGGTTCAGCAATTTTTGTTTAAATTGCTCTTTCGAGAGTTTCTGCTAAACTATTAATGGTGGATATATTAGTACTCTGTTTATTTGTGACGATAGCATTACCAAATATCAATTTCCAGAGCCTGGCTATTGCTCTTAAATTAAGAGAGTGTTGTTGTTTTATATTTCATGTTGGATACTAATACTTTTTGAGATGTAATTCTTTTATCTTTGATGCTGTCGTGATTGTGTTAGCGAGATGACGAATATTGTCATCTGCATCTAGGATATCTGAAAAGCTCTCAATTGAAGTGAGATAGCGCATCCTAATTTTCTGAATGATAAATGGTATAACAGAGTTGCTCACTATACTTACACATCTAGTACTTTCAATACGATATGCCTGCATGTTTTTCTCTGACGGTAAATATATTTCTTTCATTATTAATAAATAACAATTTTTATGCTTCCGGTATCCTAATTAACTTGAAACGAATTCAATAATATTCAACTTGTTAATAAAGTCTCCATTTTTCTCTACAGTTAAGAAGCAATTTATATTTTATGCCCCATATAGTTTACATATAACCCATAAAGATTTTTAATTACCAATTCAGTAACATATGGTTTGATTTAGATCCCCCTAAAATTAAAAAGCCACTGAGCCATAATTTTAATGTCATAATTAAGAACTAATTAAATTATTGATATCATGAATCAACTTCCCTATGTACGCATTGCATATAGTGCGGTTTTTATCTAATCTATGAAGTATAGTATTTTATTTAATCTAAGGAGTATAGTATGTACAAGCTTATCAATTCCTGTACCTCTAAAGTAGCAGTTTAAAACTCTATTAACTTAAAATAACCCAGGCAGTAGTATTTTTTTTTAAAAGATTTGCCATCTTAAAACCGGATATACATATATCGGAAGAATCTATTCCGTTAAGATTTTTACACAGCTTGCTATATATTAACTTGTCAGAAAATAAACCGTCGTTATATTATATATATATATTATAAGAAAATTGGAATATTATTTCGCACTTGAAGGTTCTATACCCCATAATAACTTCCATATCCTCCATCTCCTATATGAAGTTCGAATATCAATGAAACACTGATTTTATATTTAGAGTTTCTGTCAAAACATAATCTGCATGGGTTGAATGATCCAAGAGAATACTTTTCGCTTTATTAGGGATGCGAAACATCCTTAGAACAGCAAGTTAGTGGTTCAAATCTATTGTCTAAATAGTTTCATAAAAAGTATGATGGATGTAACCCCCTTGATTTTCCTCAGAGTGGTGTGTGGGAAGAATACACGTCGACGACGCGCAAATACATTGTAACCGTATGAGGTTCAGTTCATCATTCCCTTCTTCAAGAATCTTTTATAGGAAAAATTCACCTATTTGGAATGAACTACTCTGGACGATGTCCTCTGAATAGTAAAACCTGCAGCAATTCAAGATAAATATTAATAGCTCTCTTCCAGCTCTCGTACTGATTGAGAAATTTCCCTACATTGCGTGTACCGCGTCCAGGAAAAAATTCTCCAAAAACATTTAACACAATTTTTTAGATTAAACTTTTTACACTTTTGGCAACAACCATCAACTTCAAACAAACTATAACAAATGGAACTTTAACAGTAGACTTAATAGTTTGCTTACACTATTTCCTATGGTCTCAATATTGCCGACATATGATACATGTTGCTTCGCAATAACGGGGAAAATGCATGATTTAAATTAATCACTATAGTCTCCATAATAAAATAAAGAATAAATGACAGGGTCATTTTAGATTAAATTAAACTAGTTTTTGCTGTTTACTTAAGCCACATAGAAATGTGACTTTATAAGTTCCGTTACGGCTATACATACATTCTCGATGTTTGGTTTGCATTAAAGACTTTGATCTCTTTGAAATCGCTAAATCTTTAATCGACAGTAATGGGTTTTAATGGGTTCACTGATCAAAGAATATCTATGATTAAGAGTAAAAGTTAGAATTACTCGCAATAGTTTAAATCTATTCAGTGATTGAGGTAATTTATTTTTGTTCAGTACATTTTTTGTGATAAACGTATTAAAACAGAAATGTTTATAACGTATTTTTCTTTTTTCTTCTTTGTATATGCACGATTTACATATATTATATTGGTTGAATTGCCGCTTTAACGTTTTAGAGATATCTCCATGCCTATCTTTGTTAATAGTTACGTGTCCCATGTAATTCTAACCATTCTTTTTTCGGTCACCCTAAATTGCGTTTTTTCCAGTCCACACTGCTATCACCTATTTTGCAAATCGATGTAATATTGTTTTTCCCTCTCTATCCAATAGGATCTCTTCCCCTATTCTGTGCCCTATTTCCATTTCACTTGTTTTGAATATTTGTATTGTTTATGATGTTTCGGTTAAGATTTCCACTGTGTACGTTAGTACAGGCGTAATGGCGGTTTTATGAATTCTAGATATCATTCGTCAATGATCTTTAATTTTTGTTAAATTAGTTTTTTTTTCGAATTCATTATTAACATTAATTAATTTATCAGAAAACGAAAATGAAAAAATATGTGTATTCCTTAACAAAAGTTCACATTCATATAACGTCTAGGCCACAAAATTATGATTAATTTTATACTTATTTTAAAAATCCATTGCTAATATACGTTCTAAAATTTGGTTTTCTCACACTCAAGAATAGTTCAAGCATTGCTGCTAATTTGTTTAAAAATATTAATACATGTCACCACGTCCCAAATCCGTATATGGCTTTCGTAAACATAGATCAAAAGGAGATCTTCTGACTTATGTAACACATGTTTGGAACAACGTAATTGAACACTTTGGAGAATCTCGAGCGGTTGCTCCTGACATATCCACGGCATTCGATCGTGTTTGGCACGATGGACTGTTGGCTAAGCTACGCTCTTATGGTATGTCCGAAAAGTTCTGTTTGTGACGCTCATGTTTCCTCAGTGAGCGTTCTTTACGAGTGGAGGTCGACGGATTTCTTTCTAACACCTTCACTGTCAACGACGGTGTGCCCCAAGGCTCCATAATATCTTCTACTCTCTTTCTCATTTACATTAACGATCTGCTGGAAAAGACCGGAAATCCAATCTACAGCTTTGTAGATGACAGTATGCTTATCTCTTCATTCTCTTTGAACGCTCGGACATCGGCTGCTTAGGCGAGTGTCCGCAGACAGCGGGAAGTTGTTCAACTTAACAAAGACCTGGAAGAAATTCTATCTTGGGGTGACAGTAACCAAGTGGAATTTAACGCTACAAAAACCCAGGCGGTAGTTTTTTCTAAAAAAGTTAATGTTGCTGAACACGCTTTTCAAGCAGTCTTTTATATGGAGAACATCATCCCTTTGGAATAAATTGCCCAGAACTGTGTTTCCCACCGAGTACAATTTTCAGCAATTCAAGAGCAACGTGAATCGCTTTTTCCGTACACGCGCCGCTCCTGTAGTGCTTTAGGGACCTCCCTGCAGCACGTGTGCTAGACCCATAAAAAAAAGAAAAAAAATATCGCTTATATGTGAGATTACAAATAATCAAATATTTTTCTCTAATCAGAAAAAGTGGAATAGCTCTATGAACATTTTTTTTAAATCACTTATATCATATTTCAGTCTCCTTTACATACTAATTCTGTTAACATTGGATCAGCAAAATTAATTACTTAGTTAAATTATTCGATTGTCAGCTATTTCACTCCATAGATATTACTCAAAAACTCCAGGTTTTTTCTGTACTGCAAGTTCACGTTCGAAAAATTACGGTAAGATATTAATTACGTAAGCAATTTGAACAGAGGTCGGGCTTCAAAGATATGTACAACTGAAACCTGATGTTTTCCTCTACATACTATTTCTGTGAAAAAAAAATAGTGAAACAATAACAAAATTATATTAATAAAGACACATAACACGACGCATACGAAGCACCTCCTCTAACACCCTCCTCTACGGCATTGACCCCTTGTAAGTTAGACAATAAATAATTTAAAATAATAAAACAATCCTGAAAATGATAGATAACAGGATATTTACGCAGCTACATCTTTAACACTCTCCTTCGCCATTTTAAGCCCTTATGAGCTTACCTATAAACAATTATGCTTAAACTGTTAATTATCTCAAAACCAAGAAAAATTCCGATAATGTTATTGAAAATTTACCAAATTTATCGACACTCATCGTTTTTACCCCTTCTCTTAAAGTAATCGCCCAAAAACCATGGATTCTACTCATATTTCAAGCACTACATATGTACCGAATTTGAAGTCTATTTAGATATTTCTAAATTCGGTCTAGAGTTATTGTGCTAATAGACTGACCGATAGACCGACAGAAAAGGAGAGCATGTGTTTGTGATATAAGGACCTTGAAACATGAAAAATATCTTAAAGTGCGATTTTTCATCATTACAATACTTCCTTTTACCAAGGGAAGTAGAAAATAGAAAACTGATGCATAACCAATCACTTATTGATTATTTTCATTGTTATTGTTATTATTATGATGTAAATATTTTCATTTAAATAATTTTATCTCTTTATACAAAAGCAGCTAACATAGTCTCCAATTTTTGTCTGTCTACCTGTCTGTTAGCAGGATAACTCTCGGACGAAATAAGATATCGATTTCAAATTTGGTGTACATATTATACCGAAGGTAAAAAATGGATAATACAGTTTTTAAGAGATATTTCAATACCTCGAAGGTATAAGAATCATTATAAATTGTAAAGTTTCAATAGTCTTTTGAGAATGTTTTCTGATTCATGATTGTAATGAGAGAAGCTATAGGAAAAAATGTTTTTAGTCAAAAACATTAGGGATTAAATGGGCGAGGGAGGGTATTAGATGTGTGGCCTTGTCAGGTTTGCTGGAGTGTAAAAATGATTTTATTTTTTCCTTATTCCCAATTTTAGTAGAAATAGTAAATGAAAGGATGAGATTATAGAGTGTCCTTAAAAAAAACAATTTATTTGCCAACTTGTACTTACAAAGAAAGTACAGGGTCAATAACTACGAGATTCTTGCATTTCATTATTTTTTCCTATATCACGAAAATCATGGCCTATTTCCGTCAGTCTGTCGATTTGTTTATCTGTCTGTCGGCACGATAACTCTTGACCAAAAATTTTAAACTTAATATATATAACTCCCAATAAGGGGGCGAAGTCTGTGGATTTGCGCGATATCGCTTAAGGCGAAGGAAGTGAAAGGGGTGGGGGCTGATAAATTTTGTGTGATTTTAATGGTCATGTGGTAATCCTTCCTGTCTTTTTGTGGAGACAATAAACAAATATTATGCAGAAATGTTTATAGTAAAATATGAAAGAGGGAAGGATTAGAGGCGTTGTTTCGAATGTGTGGCATTATATGTCTTTTTTTTAAGCTGTTTAGAGTCCGGGAATTCAAAAATTAGGTTATTTTTTTTATTGTTAATCCCCCATCCCATTCCCTAAGAAATGGGGCATGGGATGGGGGGTCGTTAAATACTGTATAGTTTTAATAGTACTTTTAGAATTTTTTCAAGTTTTTTGTTGATGCAATTGACAAATTTTAAGCATAATATTTATAGTAAAATACATAGGGAACTTAACATATATCGTGCTAAATGTCCTTTTCAGGGCTCTTGGACTGTAGACATATGAAATGTGGGTTAGTTTTTATTACTTTCACTTCTAATAGGGAAAAGGGGTGAAAGAGAAAATTTTCTATTGTCTCAATAGAATTATGGGATTCTATCCTGGTTCTTGATTCACATATCACATTTCATTAATTGACAACTAGCTAGTCTACAACTATAACTATTATTATAGTGATTAGAAAGAAAATGATTAGCAGTTTAGATGTTAAGATTTATACACAGCAAGGACGTAATTAACTTAGCCTAGGTAAGGAATTTATGTCATTTTATTGATAGAACTAAAGATACTTCAACTTAAGACATTTCATGAAGATAACATATGGCACCATGCTGTATATTGTCAACTTCTTGCGAATTGACAATTTGCTGGAGGGTAGAGCTTACCGAGGAGTTGGTTAGATTTCTTGACGAAGGCGGTAACCTGGTCCTTCCATACTACCGGAGTTTTGGATTGGATTATTATATATTTATTATAAATTTATTATAAAATACATTTTTTGAAGTAAAATATATATTGAATGAAAGGGATGAGGTAGGGAGATAAAAAGGTTGCGTTCGGAAGGTTATAATCTACACTTAAATTGGACATCCCAAATTCAATAAAAGCCAGAGTATTCAATCAATGGCCGATATAGACTGAAACGTGGGCTTTAAACAAAAGTATAATAAATAAACTCCAGATAACCCAAAGAGCAATGGAGAGGAGAATACTAAATATTAGACACCAAAATCCTATTCCTAACATCGAGATACGAGGAAGATCAAAAATGACAGATGTAATACAACGAATATGTATGGTAAGGTGGAATTGGGCGGGGTAGATCGCGAGACCGAATGATAATAGATTGGCGCGCCGTATAGTTGAACGGAGGCCTAGAGGACACAAAAGATGAAGAGGTAGACCGCAGACAAGACTAGTAGGACACGACTGGATGCAAAAAGCAAACAATAAAGCTCATTGGAGATAACTTAGGGATGTTTACATCTGACTATGGATGGAATAAGCTCATGATGATGATTATATATATATATATATATATATATATATATATATATATATATATATATATATATATATATAAATCTTTTTGATGTATCTTGGGTTTTGGTTTATCAAATGAAAATCTTGGAGTTCTTTTGAATTTTTTTTTTTATATTATTTTGACGATTCGCCCCTAGTTTTGGGTATTTTCAAAAAACAGTTTGCCATGTCTCGAAAACAAGTAACCGTGATTCACGTATTTCAGTCGATGGTTAGTGTTAAGACAGTCTTAACACTAACCATCGACTGAAATACATTAATCACGGTCACTTGTTTTCGAGACAAGGCAAACTGTTTTTTGAAAATGCCCTAAAGTAGGGGCGAAACGTCAAAATAATATAAAAAAAAATTCAAAAGAACTCCAAGATTTTCATTTGATGAACCAAAACCCAAGATACATCAAGAAGTTTTTTTACATAAAGGTTCAAGAAATCAAATCTATATACATATATATATATATATATATATATATATATATATATATATATATATATATATATATATTTACATATATATATATATATATATATATATATATATATATATATATATATATATATATATATATAAATAGAGAAAGAAAGCAAAAGTTGCCGTATCTAACAAAATTCTTAAATTTAAAATTTGTTGGGGAACTCGGCAAAGGGCGAGATAAAAAAGTTCACACAATGTTCATTAAGCCAATATTTCGGTCCTAGGTTGGGACCTTCTTCAGGGCAAGAACTGAAAAGGTGAAATAGTCTACTAACTGAGAAAACTTGGGCAAACATTTTTTAAATTATTCAATTTATTATTATTACAAAAAAGTTCTTCTTTCTCACATTTGGTCAATGTGGTTCCATATATGGCTGACGGGCGCAAACCAAGTCAGCACAAACGCATTACCATTGTATATTAAGGAATGACCTGACAATGTTACATGTTTTAAAAATCACTGACTTCTGAATGTTTTTGTGTATGTTTGTGTCGAGTCCTAATTGTACTAAATGTGGTGTGAATGTTATTGGTGTAAGGCCTGTGGCTGATATAATGAGGGGGACAATGATGACTTTTTCTTGTTTCCATAGCCTTTTTATTTCCGTTGCAAGGTCTGTGTATTTGGAAATTTTTTCTGTGTATTTCGTTTGGATGTTCGTGTCGTTGGGGACAGCTATGTCAATTAGATAGGTGACTCTTCCTTTTTTGCACTGAAAAGTAATATCGGGTCTATTGGCGGAGACTGTTTTATCTGTATGGATACTGATGTCCCAGTAGAGCTTGTAATCTTTATTTTCAAGTATGGATGTTGGTGTGTATTTGTAGTATGGATCTGTGTTTTCTATGAGTTTGTATGTTGTGGCTAGTGCTTGGTGAACTACTTTGGCAGCTGAATCATGCCTGGCTGTGTACTCTGTTCCGGCTAATATTTTACATCCGCTCGTTATGTGTTCGATCGTTTCTTTCTGCTGGTGGCATTTCCTACATCTGTCCTCTGCAATAGTCGGGTCTTTGATGATATGCTTTTGGTAGTTTCTGGTTAATATGACTTTATCCTGGATGGTAAGTAAGAAGCCTTCTGTTTCAGGGAATAGCTGCCCATCCTGTAACCAGGTGTATGATTGTTTTTTATTTATGTGGTCTTGTTCTATGTGGTATCGGTGTTTTCCGTGGAGTGTTTTCTCTGACCACGTTTTCATCTTTTCCTGTTGTAATTGGGTGTGACTGTGTGTGTCTGCTGAGTGGTCTGCCCGGGATAAGTCGAGAGGTGTGTAGTTTTTGTCTGCTTTCACTGTCGCTGTGTGGAGGCTGGTTTGCTTGCTGTGAAAGATTTCCTAAGTGCTTGTATTTGTTTTGTGTGTAATGATCTGATGTCTATAATTCCTCTTCCTCCTGCTTTCCTCCCGATGGTAAGTCTTTCTTTGCATGCGTTGGGGTGTAATTTCCTGTATTTGGTGAATTGAGATCGTATAAGGATGTGAATATTTTCTATGTCTGTTTGTGACCATTTGATGATACCAAATGAATATGTGAGTATAGGTATAGCGAACGTGTTGATGCTTTAGTGAGATTCTTAGAGTTGAGTTTTGTTTGCAAGAGTTTCGTCAGTCTGTTTTTGAATTCGGTTCTGAGCTCTGTTTTGATGTGAGTGTGGTTGAGTTTGGTGCTTTGTTGGAAGCCTAGATATTTGTATGTTTCTTTGTCGAACATGTTATCGAGTGTTTCATTGTTGACGGTTTCTGTCTCATGGTGGCACTTCCATTGGCCTTTGTTGATGTGGAGCACTTTGCATTTACTTATACCAAATTCCATATTGACATCTAAGGTGAATATTTCTGTGATTTTGAGGAGTTCTTTCAGCTGTGTTTGTGTGGCAGCGTAGAGTTTTATGTCGTCCATATATAGGAGGTGGTTTATTTTATGTTCATTCACTTTTTGGTGTCTGATATTGAAGCCATGCTCTGTTCTGTTTAGTATATTTGAGAGTGGATTGAGACAGAGGCAAAACCATAGAGCGCTGAGCGAGTCTCCCTGAAATATACCCCGTTTGATGTACAGCTCTTCTGTTTGGATGCGTTCGGTTTGTGTTTCTAGGCGTATTTTGGTTTTCTATGTTTTCGTAATTTGCGCGAGAAACTGCCTGAGGTGTTGGTTGATTTTATAGATTTCTAGGGCTCTGATTAACCAGCTGTGGGGTATGGATCGAAGGCTTTTTTATAGTCTATGTAACCGATGTGAAGGTTTCTGTGTTCTTTTTTGGTTTGTCCCATAATCACGCTATCTATAATCAGCTGCTCTTTGCATCCTCGACTATTTTTCCTGCATCCCTTCTGCTCTTCTGTAAGAATATTGTTGTCTGTTTAGTTGTTCTATTTTCTTCGAAATTGTGGTTGTGATGATCTTGTAAAGGGTTGGAAGACAGGTGATAGGTCGGTAGTTTGACGGGTTTGTGGTGTCTGAGCTTTTGGGTTTAACGTATGTTATTCCTTGTGTAAGGAAAGTGGGAAATGTGTGTGGTTGTAGAATGGCTTTGTTGATTTGGTGTGTGAGTGCTTCGTGTGTGGAGGTAAACTGTTTGTACCAGAAGTTTTGTATATTGTCTATTCCAGGACATTTCCAGTGGTGTGTGTGTTTGATAGTTTCTGTAATTTCTTGTGTATTTAATGTGGAATTTTCTTGTTCTGTCACATGTTTATGTTTGTCTTCTTCGGCTTTGATCCAGGGGGTGTTATTATTGTGTAGTTTGGGTTCTGACCAGATACTTTTCCAATAATCTGTGAGTTCTTGCTTGTTTGGTGGTTCAGTCACTGCTATCTGTTTGTTATACATAGTTTTCCGGTAGAACTGTTTTTCGCTTCTTCGGAAGAGGTTGTTGGTGTCTTTCCTCTCATTTGATTCTTTGTATCTACGGAGTCTTGCGGCATATACAGATAGTTTTTGTTTCAAGGTATCGAGGATTTCTGGCAGTGTTCTGTTGGGAGACTTAGATTTGATCTTGTTTGCCCCCTGTGTGACACGTTTGGACGCGTTCCCGCTTATAAACTGGGTAAGATGTCCTAGATCTTTCCTGATGTTGTTGATTTTGTTTTCTATTCTTATTTGCCATTTGAATTTTGGTTTTGTCCTGTTGGGGTTTCCTTGTCGTTGAGGGAGTTTTTGATTATTTTGTGTTAGAGTGGTGATTGCTGCTGCGTATATTATTGTGTGAATGTCTTCGATTGTGCTTAAGTCTGTTATATACTGAGGTATTATGTGCTTGTTTAGTGTGTTGAGGATTGGTTGCGTGCTCTGTTTGAAGATTAAACGAGGGATGGGGTTTCTTGTTGTGGGGTCGGAGCCTGACCATCGAGCTAGATGTGACTCCATTTTTGCTTTAAGTGTTTGTATGAGAGGTGATTCGGGGTGATGTTGGGTGGATGTTGTTGAGGGTGGCGAGTGATTCATGTTGTTGTCTGTGATGTGGTGTTGCGCGGTACTCGCAATATTGTTTTGCGTTATGCTCCTCCTGGGTGGTGGGTCTTGTTGTGTTCGTCTGGGTGGTTGTGTGTGTGAGGCTGGTTCGGTATCTGCTTTATTGTTTCTATTGTTTGGTTGGTCTGTGTTCAGTTCAACAGCCACTGCGTCCTTGATGGTTTGCAATTCGAGAGGTGTGAGACGATTGTTTTTGGTAATAACTCTTTTTTGGTCTATTACTCTCTGTTCTGAAACAAGTAATTGCAGATGTGGATATTCGGTCAAGAAAAGTCTGTGTAGTTCCGGTCTGTAGCTCGATGTTATTGTTTCGAGTTTGGTGGCGGTGTAGTAACAGCGCATCACCGTCCTATTCATCTCATCCGTCCACTTTAACCGCTGTCTTGGTTTTCCAGCCTTGGTAGTTGCGTGTTGTCCTTGCAAAACATACGGGCCCTGGTCTGGCTTTGGTGGTTGTGTTTGTCCCGCATCTACGTCGGTTGCGCTTGGGATTGATGTTGGTGGGTCCAAGCGGCGAGTGATTCTCTTCTCAGTGATTTTTTTGTCAGTTTTTGTGTTTTCATTACAGCAACGCATGGCGTGTTCGTTGATTCCTGTGGTGCAACTCATGCGCTGCTGTGATTTTCCCGCCTTGGTGGGTGTCGGCTTAGTCGCCGACACAACACTTTTGGCAGGTCCATTTTCGGTTGCCTGGTCTTCATCGTTTTGGTCGAGCTGCCATTTCCCGCGACGTCCTCGACCGTTACGTCGCTCGCCCGATGCTTCTTTTATTGGTCTGCTGTTCTCTGGAATGTTTTCAATGTTTTGTGGTGTCAGAAGCTCAAAGTGTCCCGACATTGGGTTGCCTGTTAGTAGAAGGTAAATGGTTTTGTTGTATTTTCCCATGCTTATTATTGTTGGTCTGTCCGTAAAAGTTATTTTTGTATGTCTTGTTCTTCGTTGTTTTGAGAAGATATGAAAGTTGCTCTTTTGTGTTTCCGAGAGGGCAAGTATCTCTAGGCTGGTTCCATAGGTGCCATTTTTCCTCATATAATTATAATAGTTATTGAAGTCTTTTATATCGTCGACTTCAATTAATGAAAATGTGTGAAATTCCGACCAGTTTTGTTGTAAATATCTTAGAGCAACCTCTCGGAGTTTCTCATGATGGTTTTGGTGGCCATATAAGTGTAAGCTAACTGCA
Source organism: Pachyrhynchus sulphureomaculatus (assembly GCA_019049505.1). Taxonomy (NCBI): domain Eukaryota; kingdom Metazoa; phylum Arthropoda; class Insecta; order Coleoptera; family Curculionidae; genus Pachyrhynchus; species Pachyrhynchus sulphureomaculatus. The sequence goes on along the minus strand of CM032454.1, from coordinate 99,705,780 downwards.
CGGAAAAGGCAATTTCCATCACCTACAATGTCGGATCTGGTAAAACTATCGGGAGTAGTTTCGACTGAGGCGGTTGTTTGGTTCGTCTGTAGTTGTTGTTGTTGTGGTGTTGCTGTAGCTGTTTGTACGACAGGGGTCCGCCTCCGCAACACCTTTCCATTTTCATTATTATAATTATTATTACTTATTATTACTATTATACTAATTATTATTATTATTACTATCATTATTATTAATAAACCAATGTAGAAGTACAATGAAATATAAGATGTAAATATAAAAAGAGAAAAGACACTCACATGAATAGTGAGAAGTAAAGTTAACATGAATGGCCATTATTAGCTTATAACATAGAAAGTTAATAAGAACTTTAAGACTTTTTTGTTCACTCTATAATCCTAAGGGCTATCCTTAAGTTAAAACCCCCTCTTGGTTGTTACCAGTAAGCCCTTTTACTGACCTTCCTCTTATATTTATAGTCGTCAAAATGATATCCTTCTTCGAGAGAACGAGGAATTCGTATGGAATTGATGTTCTTGTAAGCATGAAACATTATATTAATACTAACAATAAATTGGCGTCCCACAAAAACTGGTTGATATTTTTACTAGAATGCCGCCGACAACAACTAAATCCAAAATTTTTGGAACAACATCTTAAAGAATTATGGAGGATACCACAAAATTTCACACCAAGAAACATTACTAAAATTGAATCACTCATAAAACAGGTAACAACCAACTTACTTAAAGTTAGCATTTCGAAAAATAATTGTTACATCAAGACACTCGAAAAAACTCGGGACAGCCTTTTGGAATTTTGGAGATCTAAGATTCCTTTTAGCACATTTTTTGATGATTTTATTTACGTATAACACAATAAGTATAATTTCATTTTTAATAAAATAAAAAGAAATAACACAGAAAAATTTAAACTTCTGAGAAATTCAATAGACATCTTCCAAACTGAAAATGAGGCTTGGATAAAGAACATATCAGAAATTAACTTACCTAATCATATTAGTAGGTTCTTGGCCCTTGATCCAAAATTTAGTCTTCCAGCTTCAAAAGTATTAATACCTTGTTTGTCTTTTTTTTTTGTCTAAAATTGAGCAACTAATACATTATACTTCTATAGAACAACAAGACTACATTAGGATCAGAGCCACTAACTTAGTTACAAACTTTATAACTAATAATAAAAATGACAATGCAATATTCTATAAACTAGAAAAAGAAACAAAAACTTTTCTCAAAGAACATGCTGACTTGCTGGTCACCCGCTCTGATAAAGGTAATGCTTCTGTTGTCATGTCTTATTTCAAAAAATCTCTTGTACTACTAAATGATGTAGAAATATATGAAATAACTAACTCGAATCCTGTAAGTAAAATCGAAAATAATAGTAATAAACTTGTCAAATTCCTAAAGGTTAAGAAGTACATTGATGAGATAACAGCAAAAAGCTTGTCACGTATAATGGGACTACTATGGTCTACTTAAGGTGCAAAAACCAGATATTCCTTTACGACCCATTGCCTCCTGTACAGGAGCTTCCACACAGCCTTTGGCGACGTTCATTGATTCAATTTTGGAAAAACCCCTTAAAACATTTAACAAATTTCGAATAAAAAACACTTTCGAATTCAGTCAGCAGATTAATTACTTTGTGGTCCCCAGGGGTTTCGTGTTGGCTTCTTTTGATGTGGTATACTAATTTATAAATATCCCGCTAGATTTAGTTATTTCTATACTTACTGAATACTTTACTCTCACTGAACCTAATTGTAATTTTTTTATGGGTCTAGCACACATGGTGCAGGGAAGTCCCTAAAGCGCTCCAGGAGCGGCACGTGTGCGAAGGAGCGGCACGTGTGCCCTATACCTAAAGAGGAATTTTTAAAGATTATCAGCTATTTATATAATAACACTTTCTTCTCATTTAATAACAAGTTTTGTACACAAAAGATTAGTATGAAAAAGTTACTCTATTATGTCATCGAAAGGGTGAATTTCGAATTCCTTTTTCCATTCCAGTATGTAGAAAATTTATTGGTAGCTCTACCTGAGAATAAAGTTCATGGTACTCTCGACATATTTAACTCTTTCAATGAAAAACTACAATTCGCAGTAGAGACTGAATCTGACAACTCAGTTCCTTTGCTTGGCACGAGGGTATTTCGATCTGACAACAACACAATAAAATTAGACTGGTTTAGAAAGAAAACAAGTTCGGGACGATATATACCTTATCACTCCTATCATCCCCTGAAACAAAAATTAGACATAACGACAGCACTAAGAAACAGAATTGACAGAATCTGTCAATGCTTACACCAGAAATTCTTTGAATTTTGATACTGCATAAATTTTCCACTTGCTTATTTTATTTTATTTTTCATCCGTTCTTTATTTGACCTTTAATTAATAACTTTTCTCAACACACAGATTCAGTGTTCGACTGCATTGACAATTGTAAAAATTTAGATTGCTGGATTTATTTCAAAATGGCCTAGCACGTGTCCGTTTAGAAAAAAAAATTATGTTGTAACTTTTAGATTTTAATAATTTTACTAATTTCCAAGCATGATTCTCTTTTCATTGAAAAATTAAATAAACAAATCTGTGTTTGATTGTGTGACTTTACATGTATAAGAATAAGTTCGACGTTGATTATTGTTTAAAATCATGTGTCAACACTTCCTTTCACTCAACTGATATAGATCGGTTTCTCCTTCAACAGAGAGCCAACTATGATTATTTAGTAAGTACCCTTTTATCCTAATAACTTTGTTTTTTAAGAAGATTAAAAATTATGATACGGTCTCTTGCTTTTCTCCTTTTTGTAGTATGACATATTCTTTTAAGGAGTTTTCTGGCTAATGAGGGCTCTTTCTGTATCTCCTAGGTCCTGAAGATGATATACGATTTGGCATCGAAAGCTAGATATTAGAATAAAACTACAGTTACTGAGAACTTTAAGACCTTTTTGTTCACTCTATAATCGTAAAGGCTATCCCTAAGTTAAAAACCCTATTTGGTTGTTATCAGTAAGCCCTTTTACTGACCTTCCTCTATATATATATATATATATATATATATATATATATATATATATATATATATATATATATATATACCATATATATATATATATATATATATATATATATATATATATATATATATATATATATATATATATATGGTTTAATGTAAAACTACATAAGAGACAATGTCTATATTTCAGCAGTCCACCCACTGTTCTCTTATTTGTCAATCCGACCCGAGACGCGCCTTGCCGTATCACGGCTCATCAGTCCGGATGTAATCGACAAACAAGAGAACAGAATAGACATTTACTAGTCCTTCTCCAGTTACTTATGGAACGTAATGGTGAGATACAACAAAATGTTCCAAGTAGGCACACTTAACACATTATCATAGGCTGACACAGCAGCCACAAGCCAACCGAGTGGTTGACAAACTCAACACTTCAACGCAGGCGGCACTCTTTTTGAGGGATCCCCCCTCAGTGGTTTAACATTAAACCATATATGCCATTTATACCAAATTATTTATACTATATGTAACTTTACCGACAATTAAATAGTTTATTAATTTAATTTAAAAAATCAATTTTTTATTTTTACTTAAAAAAGCGTAAGGTGTTAAAAAAGTATTTATAGATGTTTAAAACCGATATTAGAAGCTTATGTTATCTTGGTTAAATATTTAAATAAAATTATTTAATGATTGAAAAGCAATCCTCTCTTCTAAAATAATATCGAACATCCACTGTTTGCCAACGAAATATTTGCGTACGTTAAGAAGTTAAAATGTGGAGGATACAGTAAAAAAATTACAGGTATGCTATGAAACACCTTTTGATGTGTAAATAAAAAAAACTTTTTTCTGATGATTGACTAGATCATTATTTTTGTGATGTCTTAGATCTCAGTCCTTTCTATATCCTATCGCTGTTAAAATTAAAAATGAGAAACAGCACTAAAATAGAAGCATCTTACGATATATACGTAATTTCCCTTTTAGCCCACTACATCATTCCTTTCACCCAGTATATATTTTACCATAAAACATTTAGTTTTTAGTAAATATCAAATATCACAATGAAGAACTAGGAAAGATTCTCTTAATACAATTGAAAGGATACGAAAAACTCCACCCCTACCACCCTCGCTCCATGTAAATAATGAAAATAATGAAGAAGAAATATACGGTTTCAGTTCTTTGACTAAAGAAACTCCGAGAAGAGCCTATTACATAATAAATACGTTTTGGCTTAGCTGTTCTATTCCAAATGATTACGATTAAAATTTGCTAATCCTATCCCATCTGAAACACCCTTAAAAATTGTTCTTATCCAAATTGAAACTATACAAAATTCTCCCATCTCTTGGACCCTCTTACCCTGTTAGGATTGAAAGTAGTAAAAAATAACTTAATTTTCATGTTCATACAGTCCAAGAACCCTGAAAAAGACATATAGCACGATATATGTGAAGCAAAGCCTCCTATCTACTACCCTACCTCATTAAACCCCGATATATTTTACTATAAATAATATGGTTAAAACTCGCCAATTATACATACATACATAACGGATTCCAATACAGCTATATCCGTTTATCCGTTCCTAAACGCCAAGTTTCTCTATCCGCGGTCATATCGTCTGTCAAACCTTTGGAGTTAATGGCTTGACGTATTCCTTCATTCCATGATTTTCTCGGTCTACCGCGTTTTCTGTTCCCTGGTGCTGTCCATTTTAATAATTTATATGGCCATCTGGTTTCATTCATTCTCATGAGGTGGCCAAACCATTTCAACCCTCTAATCTATTTCCTGTCTGCTATTGTTTCCTGTACCTCCATTGTTCTTCTTATTTCTTCGTTACGCACCCTTTTCATTTTTGATACCCCCATACTTCTTCTATGGTAGTCCATTTCGAGGACATTCACTCTGCGTTTCATTTCTGCATTTAAACTCCAGACCTCGCATCCATATAATCTACGATTGATTTTTCAATGTTTTTTTTTTATTTTTTGAAATATTTTTACTTCACCATATACTTTTTAAGGCACCTGAAGCTTTTCTTCCTTGTTCTATTCTATGTTTAATATTAGTAGTTATCCCATCTGTGGTTGTTACAGAGATTCCTAGATATTTGTATTCTTCTATCTGTCTGATTTCATCTTGATCATTGATTAGTATGTTGAATTTTGGTGGCGAATTCATTGCCATATACTCGGTCTTTCTGTGTTAATTTTTAGACCACTCAGTTCATAGCAGTCGTATAGTTTCCTAAGCATATATTCTAGGTCAAAAGCATCTTGTGCGAATATGATTTGGTTGTCCACAAAATTCAAAGTAACACTCTCCTATTGGTGTTCCCTTTCCTTTACTTTTTCTTTTCCACTCATGTAATGTGCCTTCTAAGTATATATTAAATACTGTTGGAGATAAGGGGCATCCTTGTCTTAAGACCTTCGTTATTTCTATTGCCTTGGATAATTGTGAGCCTTGTTTTATATAGGTTTTATTTTTGGAGTACATTGTTTTTATTAAGTTAATGGTGTTACAATTTATTCCTAGTGTTTTCATTTTTTTCCATAGTTCAATTTGGGGTACTGAATCGTAGGCTTTCTCCAAATCAATAATTGCTAAATGTGTTTGTAGCCCTCCTTCCGTTCTTTTTTCGAGAAGTTGTTGTAATGTAAATATATTATCTATATATGATCTGTCTGCTGTGAGGCCACTTTGTTCCTCTCTAATAATGTTTTTAGCTTCATTTTCCACCTTTTTTAAAAATTGGCGTGGCGTATTTTCCATTGTTCTGGTATCATGTTTGTCCTGATACATTTATTAAATAGCCTATTAATTTTATTTGTTCCGCTGGTATATTTCCCGGCCCTGGTGATTTATTATTTTTTAGCGTTTTAATACATTTTTTCAGGTCTTCCATGTTGGATTCCCAATATGTGTCGTTGTTTTCCGTGTTATTATTTTGTGATGTATATTGATGTCTAGACCCAGTTAGTAATTCGTTATAGCGTTTTACATATTCCTCTAATGTTATTAGGTTTATTCTATCTTTATGGTGATTAGATCTTCTTTTGATCTTGTTCCTCCAACCATACTATCAATTTCATTGCATTTTGTTTCCCAGATTGTATTGGCTTCTTTTTTTTATTATGATTTTCACTACATATTTTTCTCGTCTATTTTCTTGAAGATTTTCTGGATTTATGCTGGTTAACCATTTCTGATATGCTTCATTTTTTTCTTAATCGCATATTCAATTTCTGTTGACCATATTGTATTATTTTTGTTTTTGTTTCTTCTTCTATATTTGTAGTTTCAGGTTTAATTCTCGATTGTTGTTCTAATCTTTGTATATATAAGTTTCTTATTGATTCTTGGTATAGTAGATGTAATTGAAAGCGTTTTAGTTCCTGGTTCTTTTAGTTGGTATGCGTGTGCTTGAATGTTTTTTGGATATTCGTAAATTGGAAATATATTTTGCTTATTTCAATATACTGGTCGGAGCGGCAGTTAGAGCTTCTGTTTTCTCTAGTATTCGGGATCTTCAGCGTTATATCCTGTTTTGTAATGACATAATCTTTTATTGATTTTTGATTTAAAGCTGGCCTATTCCATGTATACATTGTATCTTTTTATGTTTGTAGAATAAGTTAAATATTCCTAATTTATTCTGCTTACATAGTTCAATTAAACGTTCTCCGCTATCATTGGTTGTATCTTCTCCATATGGACCAATTACTTCGTCGTTAACTCTACTTCCAATTCTAGCATTTAGGTCTGCTATTATTAGATGTTGCCTCTTTGGAGTTATTTGTATTTGTTTATCTAGATCATCATAAAAGGTTGTTTTAATTTGGTCAGGTACATCATATGTAGGGGCGTATAGTGCTATTATTGTGGTCTCCCTTCCTTGTCAATTATATCTACAAAAAATACTATTAACACTATACAATACTTAACGACCCGCATCCCTTTTATCCCCTTCCTAAGTGAACATTAAAAGTAATTAGAAAAGAACCTAATTTTTAATTTCCTCGGCTCCAGAAACCTTTGAAAGGACACGCAACGCTATATATACACGAAACAACTCCAGTTCCCTTTTGCACTCCTTTCGTGTTTTACTATACATATTTCTGCATAATACTTGTATATTATCTCAACAAAAAAACAGGAAAAATATGACTATTAAAATCAAACAAAATTTACCGACCCTTTCTCTCCCTTCTCCTTAAGCGATATCGCTCAAAAATTCATCATCATCCTCTAATTGGGTGTTATATATGGGCCAAGTTTAAAATTGATATATCATATTGTTAAGGGTGAGTGTGTGAAATGAGTGTTTCCACAATCTAAGAACCTTAAAACCACAAGAAAAAGCAAAAATCTCGGAATGTGATTTTTTTACAAATAAAATAATTTCTTTTAGCAAGAAAAGTGAAAAATGTGGTATTCGTGAACCTACCTTTCAAGATTTTTGCATTTCTTCACTCTTCAGGGTCTCTAGATCATAAAAATAGTTTCCAATTTTCATCGATCTCTCGGTTTGATCCTCTGGGACCTAGAAACCTTCATAACTAAATTGGATATCGATCATATTTGATACTTATGTAGTACGTGAACTAGGAAAGAAACATAATAATCTACTTTGCAATTTTATTTTTGTTTATTATTAATAATGAATTAGTATGTATTAGTAGTCTGACTTATTATGAAAATTCTCCCGAATTTGCCTATTAGGTAGAACTAAACTACATTAACTAATTTAAAATCCTAAAGCTCTCTAAATTTCCCGAGGACCGGTCTGTGAATCTAGAGTTTCATTGCCAGATTGCACCTCTCAGTATCGTGGGAAAACAAGTGAATTAGTGTTGCCATAATGATTAAATTGTAGTCCTAACAGATTATATGTAAGAGAATTTAAGGAGATTGTTTTAAATTTAAGTCTCCTTTGTAAGTTCTGCTCTTAGGTTTTTTGGCAAAGACATCATAAACCTTATTTTTCCTTTAGACAATATGCTTAAATCCCTTTATGAGAATATTCCTTAAAATAGCTCGCCTTGCTCTTTGTCCTCTCGTTACTATTGTTAATGTGCAGCCATTAGGATTACTGATAATGCGAACGTAGTAATATTTTATAGTAAGTCCTTTGGAAAATGAACTACCTTCTTATCTACATAAGGGCTTTGCTAATCTTAAAATATATACAGCATATAAATTATGTTTCCTTTTGTTAATGGACCATATTAATATAGAGAGAATGATTATATCTACTAATGTGTATATAACAGTGAAGATTTATTAATCGTATACAAAAAATGTTCTCATTTGTAAATAAAAACAAATGTATCATATATTATTTATAAAAGCTTTAAAGCTGACAGAAAAAAAGGGTTTTAGATTTAGCGAACTTCGTTATGCAAGAACAAAAATTGGAAAAAATAATGTTGGCATATATTTGGCGACTTGAAATCGAATCATATATAATTTCATATTTTACTGTCACTTATCACCTTAATTAGGCAAGAGAATGGTAGATTTAATATAAGTTAGGTATAAAAGGTACATTTTTTGGCATAACAAAATATTTTTCATTTCTCTCATTGTTTTATGGTTTTTAAACCTATATTTATTAGAAGTTAAGAAATTACGTTTTTTTTTTTTACTTATGGTCATTGCAGACGAGCTGCACGAAGATCTCTAATTCGCAATAAAAGCAGTGTGTCCACTGAAGTAGAAATTCACGTTAGTTTTGAGTCACTATAATATATACTCAATGAGAAACAGATAGATAATGGTTTTCAGGAGAGTGATAAGTTGAAACTCATACGAATATGATTTATTAGCGTGCTGCTGCTAGAGTCATTATTTCCTTTTCGGTTTGGGAGTACATTCATTGTTCAGTGTTGTTCTGACTTGGTAGACCCAAACGTTTAACCAAAATCCCATTTGGCATGCACGATGCTTACTGGTCGTTAATTTTTTACTGTTGCACGACAAATACATGGTCCACAAAGCCGGACCAGTTCAAGACATTATCAAAAGCTGTTAATTCGCCTAGGTACAACATCCACTATATAGCCCTAATTTAGCGTTCTGTGATTTCTCTTGTACAAAATGTTTGAAGAAAGTCCTCAGGAGCCGAAAAATTGCCGCAGACTACGAATTGAAAGAGGAGTATTTTGAGGCGCGAATAAAAGATTTTATTCGGTTGGAATAAAACAATTCGAGAAACGTTGGACTAAGTATATTAGTGTATATAGTTATATAGAAATATATTTTTTTTCAGTTCTAGGAGTCTATATATCTATGTAGATAATTTAAACCCACATTATTATAATGAATTTACTATTTAAGCAAGACGTACATACAACTATTATATTAGCCTAATCGTTAGAGGCAGACTTTGACGAAACCCTATCATTAAATGTTAAAAGGCTGCATTTTGGCACGCAGGTAGTTTTTTGGACGTAGAAAACGATAAAAAAAGTTTGCTGCTCTAATGCCTACAAAACCGAAAATTAAATTAAAAATTCGGTTTCTCGCAAATATTTCCAAAAGTAAAAATGAGATCGAAAGACTAATAACACTACGTGAAAGAACGGGAAATTCTACAAAAAAAAAATAGTAGAAATAGATTATTTTTTTTAAAGTTTTTTCGTAATTAAAAAAAATTATTTGAAATGAAATGGCTGGTTTAACTCCTTCAGTTGTAGGGGAAATCCTGCTTCCAACCTCATTTATAATTAAATTAACATTTCTGTATACCGCTAAATATTTTGAAATTGGCTATTAAGTGCTTCCTCGTGGTGCTGATTAAGAATCCGATGACAAATTTGAAAAAATCAAAATGGCGGATCCAATATGACGGTCAGGGACAAAAAAGGTCCGACTTTTTTTAACCATTTCTTACTGCTTTGAACGTTAAATTCCGCCGTTGCACTCCCGCAGGCAAATTTTCATATTTTAAAACTCAATTTTTAAATAAACAGACAATGTGAGTATTTTTAATTATTCTTATATTGAAACTTAAGATATAATAATGATACTTGCAAAAGAGTTTTTTTTCAAAACTATATTTTATTAAATACTTGTAATTTACCGGATGCCCGTTAAAATCATGCAAACAAAAATTTCGCTTTCAATTTTACAAATTATAAAGCAGCAAAAATAAAAACTATTAGTACCGCCGGAAAGCTGAAAATCTCCTTTTCAAAAAGCTATCTTTTAATATCTTTTACCCTTCTGAAAAGAAGTATTATCGATACTAGTGAATACACTTTTCGAATCACTTATCCGAAATTTTAATTAATTCTCACGCTAACACAAAAAAATCTAGAAAAAATCTATATACTATTTTTTTGTAGAATTTCCCGCTCTTTTATATGGTGCTATTAGTATTTCGATATTTTTTTTTAGTTCTCGAGATATTACCGAAAAACCCAGTTTTTGTTTTTTTTTGGATTTTGTGGGCTTAGCGTATATCAAACTTAGTAAACTTTTTTTTATCATATTTTGCGGCCAAAAAACTATGTACATGTGCCATAATGCAGCCTATTAACATTTAATGAGTGCTCAAAACTGCTGGCGACTGTGCTATATATAGATTACCAAACGAATTTAAAAAATTATTCCATCAAGTTCTCGTAATTTTACAAATTTTTTGAGGTTAGAAAATGCGACGTAATGAAATGCTCCATAAACCAGTTTCAATTAAAAAAACAAGCAGAACGAATTATTTTTTCTTTTCGGATTCGAGCAGATTTAGCAATTCTGTCGGTGCGAAATATTTTGGGTTATTTCCTTGACTGTGCTAAAACTTTAACTCTTAGCCATTTCGATTTTAAGTACTTAGCGACGTACAATATTATATACGAGGATTGTATGATAAGTACTTGGCCTTGACGAGAAAAAAAAAACATTTTTATGAGTAAATTTATTTTGAAACACTTAGTCCATCATTTTTCTATCTTTTGTATTCCATCTAAACAATACGATTTCTCCAACCTCTACAACATAGTTTGAGTCAAATTTTTTTGCGGCGAGCAATTTTTTCATATTCGGAAAAAGGGGGGGCTAAATCTGGCGAATATGGTAGATACGGAAGCAATTCGTATCCTAACTCATGAAATTTGACACAAGTGTGCACGCGTGCATTGTCTTGAAAAATAATTTGTGTCTTCGCCAAATGTAGACGATTTTCTTTCACAGCATGGTTGAAGAGTCTAATAAGTTGACATAATACTTTCCATTAATCGTTATGCCGCGTGCAACCCAAAAGACTGCACCCATGACTTTGTTGACCGATAAAGTCACCTTGGCCTTCTTTGGCGCCGGTTTGTCAAGGAAAACTATGAATCTATGTTTCGTCATCAGTTATGAATCGACGCCAAAAATTTTTCCGATTGCGCTTTAACAACGTCAAACATTCTTTTGAAGATGACACATGTGCGTATTTATTGTCAATTGTGAGCAGTCGCGACACCCATCTTGCGGAAAGCTTTCTCATATCCAAATGAGTTGTTAAAATGTTCTGCACCCATTCAGTTGAGGTTCCCACAGTCTCAGCAGTCTCACGCACTTTCACTCTCCGATCATTTATCACTATATCGTGGAATTTTTCAATCATTTCTGATGTGGCGACACCATTTGGACGACCTGGACGTTCTTTATCAAAAATTCTTGTACGTCCGCGTTTGAGTTTAGCTGTCCAATATTATTATGATCGAGAACGAAGGTGCAGAGTCCCCATAAACGTCGCTGAGTTCCGCTTTTATCTCATCATTCGTTTTCACGAATTAAATCACGCGGCAACTTGAAAATTTGGCAGGATTCTTGTGAAAGATTATGTTTACGAAAAATATAATTTTTTAAAGAGTAGTAGCGCCATCTCTGAGCAAGGCCACATACTTTTCAGACAACCCTCGTAATTGCTAATAATCCTTAATTATACACCATGCCACATATGCATAAATATTCCCATAAAAAATATACTCAGATACCGGTTCAAGTCGAATATATTCTCTTCTATGAATTACTACATTGCGGCGTAATAAATAATTTTATCAAATCTATTCAAATATCACAAGTTTTAACAATTCCATGCATAATATATAGTATAAAAAGTCTTTTTTCATTTTCTTTACTGACTTACAAGAAAGGCATAGCCTCTTACTTCTATTAAATGAACGTTGTTCTAACATGGTGAGAAAGTATCCTTATTCCAACTTAACCTAAGTATTTACAATAGTGTTCCTAAACTAAACTTAACCTAGGAAATATGTTTTTTAACATGATTATACAAAGTCCTGTAGGTAATTTCATTTATAAGGTTCTCTTACTTTTCTTGCTTATATGATCGTTTAAGCTTAAAACAACAAAATTACTTTACAGAAATCAGAGATCTTTATCCCTTATACAGAAGTAAATCCAAATGTTTCAAGTAAGAAATAAATTCAGGTAAGTTGTCAATTATCGCCCTAGCTCCTTGCATTAGTTCGGGCTCACGGTACAAAGGGTAGCAGGCTCAATTCCCGGTAAGTCAGTATATCTATTTTTTAATTTATTTAGGTATATTTGGCTTGGTCACATACATGGGTAATTATTGTAAAAATACAATAACTTTCCTAAAAGCACTACATACCTCTGGTAACAGAAAAAGCGTTCCTTTATGTACAACAATATTTTTTGAAAGACCGATGCAGTTACTGCTTCCAACGCAACCTGCGTTTCGCGTTGTGTTTCCTTTATCGTCTCAAAGCGGTTACCCTTTAACTTTATCTTCATGTAGGGGAACAGCCTCAGGTCACAGAGGACAAAATCAAGCGAATAAAAGTGTTGGAGGATGATAGTCATGGAATTCTTCGCCAAAAACTATTGCGTACAAAACGAACTGTGAGCAGGTGCATTGTCGTGATGTAGTACAAAACTCTTCTCGCTCGAAAGCTATTTTCTAACCAATGGAATGTTTGTCGAATATGCTCAAAATTGTCCAACGAATGATTTATTTTGGCTATGATTTTAAGCTTGCGTCGAAGGTCTTCCGGAACACTCATCGTTTTCCATCGAAGTTCGGCCGGTCGTAAATCCCAAAAATTACTGGAAAATATCCGTATATTTTAGGGCTTGATCTCGAAATGCTTTCTGAATCATTTCATATATTTCAATAGTACTTTTTTGAGTTTAGAACAAAATTTTCTAGCAACACGCGCTTCTCTTATTTCGTATCCATAAAAATTGCAAAGAGACACAATTAGACCTTTAGGTAAACATGCATACAGTACAAATTGCACACTCTAGCAAGTTGAAACTATGCATTGTTACTTTATAGCGATAGTTCGAGAATTTTGGGATCTCTCCAAGTTATACATTAGTATCGATGCATTGTCTTTAATAGCTTTCAAGCAAGGCATTGCATCTTACTTCTATAAATGATCGTTGTTACTACATGGTATGAAATATTGCTTATTCTGACTTAACCTAAGCATTTATAACAGTGATCCTATACCAACTTAACGTAAGAAATGTGCCTATTTTACATGATTGTGACCTAGCCTAACTTGACTTAGGACTTTAGTTTTACAATATTCTGTCATAGTGGGTGGGTTGGTTTATCGTCTTTAACAGAGAGCGGGTTTTGGATATTGGTGACGGGCATGCAGGTGGATCAAGAAGGAGTTCTTGATGATTGGGTTGAAATGTTGGGACGCCTTGGCCAGGAACTTTGTTTAGATGTTCTTCATTTGTGCATTTATGGTTGGCACACCGAGATCTCTATGTAGTTGGTTGTTTTTCATGAACCATGGGACTCCCGTGATTATCCTCAGGGCCTTGTTCTGCACTGCCTAAAGTTGTGCTCTCCATGTCTTGTAGAGTTGGCACCATGTGGGGCAGGCGTAGGTGAGACCTGCCTTCAAAATGGTGTTGTATACCACTAACTTGATTCTGGTGGATTTATCATACTGGACGTCCAGGCACTTGATGGTGGGTGGTTTGTAGATTAGGCGTTCTACTTATGTACTGTAGAGCTCTCTAGTCGATGCTATTTGGACTGACATGCAAGGTCTCAGTGTTGGTTGATATCTTATGGTATTACGCATTTGTATGAGTTGGGATATAAAGTGAACCATCTTTTTTGTTTAAGGTGACATTTTTTTCAACTTTGGTGGTTTCTCGGATGATTCTTGCATTGTAGTGAACGGTGAATAATTATTTACAACTATTTAAATCGATTTTACTTTATAGACTTTGTACTTACCCAGACCATCATACAATACAGCAATAATATATAAAATCCAACGTCTCTCTGTCTGTCTGTCTGTCTATCCGTTAGTGCGCTTATCACTGGAGAACCACTTATCCGATTTACGTACTTTTTTTTTAAAAAACATACATATGTTCTCTGGCCAGGTTATAGGCTATATTTTATTACGATAGGTAGCATAAGGAATGAGCAGTGACAATAATAGTGAATGAAGTCGGAAAAAAGTTTGCCGCCAGCGCGTTCCTTTGCAATACACAGCCTAAACCATTAAATATGGAACAATATTATGTAGCAGAGAATATCTATAATCTATAATATATAAAAAATGCAATGTCTCTCTGTCTGTGTGTCTGTCCATTAGTGCGTTTATCACGCGAGAACCACTTATCCAATTTACGTGTCTTTTTTAAATTCATACATATATTCTTTGGCCAGGTTATATAATAATAATCTATATCTATAATATATATAAAATGCAGCGTCTCTCTGTCTGTCTGTCTGTCCGTTAGTGCGTTACGTACATTTTTTTTTTTAAACATACATATGTTCTCTGGCTAGGTTATAGGATATATTTTATTGCGTTAGGTAACATAAAGAATAAGCAGTGACGATAATAGTGAATCAAGTCGGAAAAAAGGCTACCGTTAGCGCGTTCTCTTGCAATATACTGCCTAGACCATTAAATATGGAACAATATAATGTTACAAAGAATATAATATATATAAAATGCAACGTCTCTCTGTCTGTCTGTCCGTTAGTGCGCTTCTCACTTGAGAACCACTTATCCGATTTACGTGTTTTTATAAATTTATACATATGATATGTTCTATATAATTCGATATAAGCCTAGATAATGGGAGATAAGGTGAGATAATGGGAGATAGGTATAAATAATGGGAGATAAGCAGAAATAAGTCTAAATAATGGGAGTTATGGTGAGATAATGGGAGATAAGGAGAAATAATGGGAGATAAGGAAAAATATTGCGAGATAAGTCGAGATAAGCCTAGATAATGGGAGATAAGGTGAGATAATGGGAGATAAGCAGAGATAAGTCTAGGTAATGGGAGTTATGGTGAGATAATGGGAGATAAGGAGAAATAATGGGAGATGAGCAGAGATAAGCCAAGATAATGAAAATTATGTAGAGATAAGGGGAGATAAGGAGAAATAATGGGAGATAAACAGAGATAAGTCTAAGTAATGGGAGTTATGGTGAGGTACTGGGCGATAAGAAGAAATAATGGGAGATAAGGAAAAATATTGCGAGATAAGTCGAGATAAGCGTAGATAATGGGAGATAAGGTGAGATAATTGGAGATAAGTATAAATAATGGGAGATAAGGAGAAATAATGTTAGATAAGGGGAAATAATGCCAGGTATTTTATTACGTTAGGTAACATAAGGAATAAGCAGTGACGACAGTAGTGAATCAAGTCCACGCGAGCGGAGCCGCGGGCATATATATATATATATATATATATATATATATATATATATATATATATATATATATTTATATATATATATATATATATATATATATATATATATATATATATATAAATATATATATATATATATATATATATATATATATATATATATATATATATATATATATATATATATATATATAAGTATATATATACATACATACATATATAATATATATATATATACATATATATATATATATATATATATATATATATATATATATATATATATATATATATATATATATATACACGCTGTTATGAAAACCGCTTAATATATCCAAGCTGGTACCTATATTTGTGACTACACCTATTACAGAAAACTATTGATAAATAATAATAATAATAATATGACAGTAATAGACCAAAAAAGAGTTATTACCAAGAACAATCGCCTCACACCTCTCGAACTGCAAACCATCAAAGATACAGTAGCTACTGAACTGAACACAGACCAACCAAACAACAGAAACAATAGAGCAGACACCAAACCAACCTCACACACACAACCACTCAGTCGAACACAACAAGACCCACCCCCCAGCAAGAGCATAACTCAAAATAATATTACAACGCAAACAGCGAGTACCGCACAACACCATATCTTAGACAACAAAATCACTTACCACCCTCAAAAACATCTACACAACATCACCCCGAGTCACCTCTCATACAAACACTCAAAGCAAAAATGGAGTCACATCTAACATAGCTCGATGGTCAGGTACCGACCCCAAAACAAGAAATCCCATCCCTCGTTTAATCTTCAAATAGAGCACGAAACCAATCCTCAACACAATAAACAAGCCCATACTACCCCAGTACATAAAAGATTTAAGCACAATCGAATAATATACGCAGCAGCAACCACCAATCTAACACAAAATAATAAAGAACACCCGCAAAGACAAAGCAATCCCAACAGCACAAAACCAAAATTCAAATGGCAAATAAGAATAGAAAACAAAATCAGTAACATCGGGAGAGATCTAGGACACCTTACCCAGTTTATAAATGAGAACTCGTCCAAACGTGTAACACAGGGTGTAAACAAGATCAAATCCAAGTCTGCCAACAGAGCAATGCCAGAAATCCTTGATACTTTGAAACAAAAACTATCCATATATGCATCAAGACTCCATGGATACAAAGAATCAAACGAGAGGCAAGACACCAATAACCTCATCCGAAAAAGCGAAAAACAGTTCTACCGAAAAACTATGTTCAACAAACAGACAGAAGTGACTAAACCACCAAACAAACAAGAACTCGGAGATTATTGGAAACGTATCTGGTTAGAACCCAAACTACACAATAATAACACCCCCTGGATCATAGCCGAAGAAGACAAACATAAACATGTGACAAGAAAATTCCACATTAATTACACAAGAAATTAGAGAAACAATCAAACACACACACAACTGGAAATGCCCTGGAATAGACAATATACAAAACTTCTGGTAAAAACAGTTTACCGCCACACACGAAGCACTCACACACCAAATTACCAAAGCCATTCTACAACCACACACATTCCCCACTTCACAAGGAATAACATGCGTCTAACCCAAAAGCTCATACACCACAAACCCGTCAAATTACGGATATATCACCTGTCGTCCAACCCTGTACAAGATTATCACAGTCACAATTTCCAAGAAAATAGGACAACACCTAACAGACAACAGTATTCTCACAGAAGAGCAGAAGGGGTGCAGGAAAAACAGCCGAGGATGCAAAGAGCAGATGATCATACATAGCGTGATTATGGGACAAACCAGAAAAGAACACAGAAACCTTCACATTGGTTACATAGACTATAAAAAAGCCTTGGACTCCCTATCCACAGCTGGTTATTCAGAGCCCTAGAAATCTACAAAATCAACCAAAACCTCTGGCAGTTTCTCACGCAAATTATGAAAACATGGAAAACCAAAATACGCCTAGAAACAAAAACTGAACGCGTCCAAACAGAAGAGCTGTACATCAGACGGGGTTTATTTCAGAGAGACTCGTTCAGCGCTCTATGGTTTTGCCTCTGTCACAATCCGTTATCAAATACACTTAACAGAACAGCCCACGGCTTCAACATCAGACATCAAAAAGTGAATCAACATAAAATAAACCATCTCCTATATATGGATGACATAAAACTCTACGTTACCATAAAAACATAGCTGAAAAAACTCCTCAAAATCACAGAAATATTCACCTTAGATATTAATATGAAATTTGGTATAAGTAAATGCAAAGTGGTCCACATCAAAAAAGCCGGATGAAACGGCCACCATGAGACAGAAACCATCAACACCGTCATATACAATAGGAAAAGATTAAAACGTGGTCAGAAAAAATACTCCACGGAAAACACAGATACCACACAGAACAAGACCACGTAAATAAAAAACAATCATATACCTGGTTACGGGATGGGCAGCTATTCCCTAAAACAGAGGGCTTCTTACTTGCCATCCAAGATAGAGTCATATTAACCAGAAAGTACCAAAAGCATATCATCGAAGACCCAACTATTACAGAAGACAGAGGCAGGAAATGCCACCAGCAGAAAGAAACGATCGAACACCTAACAAGCGTATGTAAAATATTAGCCGGAACGGAATACACAGCCAGATATCACTTGGCGGCAAAAGTAGTTCACCAAACACTAGCCACAACATACAGACTCATAGAAAACACAGATCCCTACTGCAAATACACACCAACATCCATACTTGAAAATAAAGGTTACAAGCTCTACTGGCATATCAGTATCAATACAGATAAGACAGTCTCCGCCAATAGACCCTATATTACGTTTCAGTACAAAAAAGGAAAGGTCACCTATCTAATTGACATAGCTGTCCCCAATGACACAAACATCCAAACGAAATACACAGAAAAAATCTCCAAATACACAGACCTTGCAACAGAAATAAATAGGCTATGGAAACAAGAAGAAGTCATCATTGTCCCCCTCATTATATCAGTCAGAGGCCTTACACGAATAACATGCACACCACACTCCGTACAATTAAGACTCAACACAAACATACACAAAAACATTCAGAAGTCAGTGATTTTGAAAACATGTCAGGTCATTCCTTAATACACAATGGTAATGGCATTTGTGCTGACTTGGCTTGAACTCGTCAGCCAAACGTGGAACAACATTGTCCAAATGACCAAATGTTTGATTTATCCCGGATGGACCACCCAGCAGATACACACAGTCACACCCAATTACAGCAGGAAAAGATGAAAGCGTGGTCCGAAAAACACTCCACGGAAAACACAGATACCACATAGAACAAGACCACGTAAATAAAAAACGATCATACACTTGGTTACAGGATGGGCAGCTATTTCCTGAAACAGAAGGCTTTTTACTTGCCATCCAGGATAAAGTCATATTAAACAGAAACCACCAAAAGCATTTCATCAAAGACACAACTATTACAGAAGAGAGATGCAGGAAATGCCACCAGCAGAAAGAAACGATTGAGCACATGAGAAGCGGATGTAAAATATTAGCCGGAACGGAATACACAGCCAGACATGACTCATAGAAAATACAGATCCCTACTGCAAATACACACCAACGTCCATACTTGAAAATAAAGATTACAAGCTCTACTGGGACATCAGTATCCATACAAAATAAAACGAGACTGTCTTATCTGCCAATATATCGCCAATAGACCCGATATTACTTCTCAGTGTAAAAAAGGAAAAGTCACCTATCTAATTGACATAGCTGTCCTCAACGTGTCAAACATCCACACGAAATACACAGAAAAAATCTCCAAATACACAGACCTTGCAACAGAAATAAAAAGGCTATAGAAACAAGAAAAAGTCAACATTGCCCTCCTCGTCATATCAGCCACAGGCCTTACACCAACAACATTCACACCACACTTATTACAATTAGGACTCGACATAAACGTACACAGAAACATTCAGAAGTCAGTGATTTTGAAAACACGTAACACTGTCAGGACGTTCCTTAATTGTAATAGCGTTTGTTCTGACTTGGCTTGGGCCCGTCAGCCAAACATGGAACCACCTTGACCAAATGTGAGAAAGAAGAACCAAAATAATAATAGCACGTAAAACTAATGTAACTGAGAAAATTAAAATAAACATAAGGCGAATCTAGAACGGGCTAGATGAAAATTCATTGGATTTGTAATAAACCATTTAAAAACCTAGCTCCTAGAAAATTTAGTAATAAAGATCCTGCAGTCAAGTTCTGTTTTACATACACACTACTGGAGGCAAAAGACTCAAATTGCATAAAAAATCTAACATTAGGACAATTTTCATTACCTATAAGCAAATTGGATAAAGTTTAGGAGGACTAAAAGACAATGTAAGAGAGTGTATATAGGAGAAACTAAAGTTCTTGTTTCAGTCTTCCATTTCTAAATCAGAAAATTTGGGGAGTCGATTCAAATTTACTAACAATATTTATAAACGTTCCAGTTACGGCCTGTCTCACAAGACTATTAGCCTGGGTGACGGATGGGTATATACGGGCCTGGTATACATATCTGACTTATACTTGGGCATGCACATCACTACAATTTGACAGTCCGATCCCTAAAACCACTATGTCTTACCTAAGCAATTCCTTCTGCTTCATTATACCCAGTTCCTCGGGGTTGTGGTCTACATAATGAGTTAATTCCATCATACCAAAGCTCTACCCTAGGGTAAAATTTTTTGTAGGTCGTCCTTTCACCTGAAACTCATCGTCTATTTCGCTCATTTTTATCTTTCGCCTTCTGATTGCATCTCAGATTTAGTGATTTATGAGTTATTGTTGTCTAAAACTATAAGCCGATTATTTATTTTAACTTCTACTCTCCTTTCTGATAGCTTCAAGTCTCATTTTTGGGACGTGATTATTGACCGCTCTATGATCGAGAACTTAAAGATATGAGGGCACTTGCAGACTTTTTTCGTCTACAACTAGTCATGTTTCTCTCTAATTGAGTCACCCCGTAACAATTTGAAATAAGAAGACATTAAGCGATTGAATTGTTATATTTTTAATAATCTAAACATTATGAAATAGAAAACAACAAAATGATAAAAGCAGCGTATTACCTTTTAAATTAACATAAATATTTATTAACTCTAAATAATGTATGTAAGTAATAAACATATTGCCTCGTCGTTCATTGTAGCGAAGACTATTTTGCATAAAAGCGTTTACAGCTATTACAAAGTATAACCTAACGAAGCATGCACTATATAAGCGTAATAATAAATGTTAACTCGTTCGTAAATTATGCAGTTTTATGCCGTAATAGAGATATCTTGATGAAGAGAATTAAATGACTAAAAGTTCTCAAAGCGTCCGTATTCTTTAGTAACTGTGAAGCATTAATTAAATATCACATTAATAGAAATATTTTGAAGCAAACCATACAGGTGGTATAGTTGTTTTTTTAATATCTCTAATATATAATTGATCTAATCAGAAGTATGTAGACAATAATAGAGATATACTGAGTTTGGCTATCTTATAAGTAGTTCCATGTGTACATGGTAAAATCACACTATTTACTGGCAGACTCTTATTACTCGTATATTATCTGGGATTAGGGTTTCCAAAGGAATTAGAAGAATGACTAACATTTTTAATACAATATTCATTGCCTTTTAGAGCAGTAGTCAGTCCATTTGTTCTGATATAAAATATTTATAACATATTAATAGAACTCCTGAGTTAATGATGGATAGCTGTTAAGGAAGATAATCGCAATGAATACGCCAAGGTATTTATTTATATCTAGAGGAAAAGGCACGATCCGATTCAATTTCCATTCTAAACAAGTCAAGATGTTATTAGTTGTTATAATATGATAAGGGCGAAAGGTCTGCGACCAGTCATAACATTATTAAATAATGGATCCACACCCGGATACATCAGAAAATACGTCTATGAATCCATAATCAAGCTTCAAAAGTTTAAAATATTTGATGGTATACAGGGTAAATAAAAAATAATGATTTATAGTGAAGAGTAAAGTGTGTTTAAATTTAAATACAGAGCAAAATATTAATTGACAATGTTAATAGGAACTAAAAAATTACGCTCACGGTTAGATTTGTGGCATTCCTAATTAAAAATAAAAAAAAAACTCCAGTAAACACGTCAGTAATTTTCGGATTATTTACTGAATAAAGGAAAACGAAATTAATTAAAAACTTTGGTAACCTTCTTATCTGCTTTTCAACAATTACATCCTAAGTAAATTTGAGCTAATATTTTATTTTGAAAATTATAAATCATTTTTTTTATTTTCCCTGTCATCAAATATTTTAAACTTTTGATGCTTGATTATGGATTTCCATGT
>CM032454.1:99648587-99673587 GCA_019049505.1 Pachyrhynchus sulphureomaculatus | reverse complement strand
TACAAACAATAAAGAAATAAATGTAATCACCTTGTCTAAGCAAATTTGAAGAGATTATTTCCACGTAGACATCTTCTATCTAAATTTCAGAAAATAAACCTTGCAGATTCTCTAGTTCTTAGCCATATCATTTTTTTTAACGCTGTTTACGGTCCCTGTATTGATAAAGAAGATAAAGACAGAACTGAACGCATCCAAAAGTAATGTTTAAGATATAAGATATTCGTTGAAGTGATCCAATTTTTTATAAGTTAAACAGCATGACGTTCGATGGAAAATAGCAGAAAATTGCATGGAAGCATCTTATTTGATTCAATAATACTCTTTAATCGTCCCTCGTGTCTAACAGCTGAAATGCGTTACAGAACTGACGTTTTAAGGTATCCTGGCAACATCTCCCCTCCATCTTACAGCATTTCTTTTTATCAGAGGTACTTTTCTTATAATATCTCTAAACTTTACAACAATATTTTTAAACATTTTAAAACCTTATCAGTGACATTATTTAAATATCAGTTTAAGAAGTTCTGGGTAATTTTTGAGGAACATACACAGTGACCTTAAACCCATGTAATTTTATGAGAAAAAATATATCTATTTTTACTTTTTAGACATAGAGGGTGTAATGGTAATGGGTAAGACAATCAGGGAATTACTTATTTTTGTATGTATATGTAAATAATTTGTTTATTATTGTTTTATATTTAAATATTGTTCAAAATGGCAAATAAAACACTATTATTATTATTATTACAAAAAAGTTCTTCCTTCTCACATTTAGTCAATGTAGTTCCATGTTTGGCCGATGGGCCAAAGCCAAGTCAGCACAAACGCTATTACCATTATGTATTAAGGAATGACCTGACAATGTTACATGTTTTCAAAATCACTGACTTCTGAAGGTTTCTGTGTATGTTTGTGTTGAGTCCTAATTGTACTAAGTGTGATGTGAATGTTATTGGTGCAAGGCCTGTGGCTAAGATAATGAGAGGGACAATGACGACTTTTTCTTGTTTCCATAGCCTTTTTATTTCCGTTGCAAGGTCTGTGTATTTGGAAATTGTTTCTGTGTATTTCGTTTGGATGTTTGTGTCGTTGGGGACAGCTATGTCAATTAGATAGGTGACTTTTCCTTTATTGCACTGAAAAGTAATATTGGGTCTATGAGCAGAGACTGTTTTATCGGTATGGATACTGATGTCTGAGTAGAGCTTGTAACCTTTATTTTCAAGTATGGATGTTGGTGTGTATTTGTAGTAGGGATCTGTGTTTTCTATGAGTTTGTATGTTGTGGCTAGTGCTTGATGAACTACTTTGACAGCTGAGTCATATCTGGCTGTGTATTCCGGCTAATATTTTACATCTGCTTGTTATGTGTTCTTTATTATTATTAGTATTATTATGTTCAAAATTACCTGAAGTGATAAATAGAATATTTAAAATATAAGTTCTTTTGTTGTTCAAAATAAGGACCAATCTATTTTCATATATATATATATATATATATATATATATATATATATATATATATATATATATATATATATATATATTTAAATATGTTATCTATGGATAATTCAATAGGAAATTGATCTTTATCTAAATATTTTTGTAGTTCGTTCAGTTAATTCAAGAAATCAGCAGATTTTGTTGTGCTGAGATTCAATACTTGTAATTGTCAGTCTTCTATGTTTTGGAGGTTTGCCTAATTCACAAATTAAGTAATTTTTCATTATGTTTTTATTTGCTGACTATGTTATATTTGTAAATAAGAACAACTGAAAGAGATATTTGATTTTTTATATTGTTAGTGGCATGAGCTAAATTTCGCGTGATTGATTTCAAAATTGATCCCATACTTTTAATCGGACATTTTTAAATTCGCTGATACATTTGTATTGTATGTATTATTTAATTACCAAATTTATTCGATATCGGGCTTAAATAGTAATAATGTATAATCTTATATATAGCGTTCTTATTTTATGGTTCTTATTATTTCATAGGAATTATTGCTTGTTATCTAGAAAATCTAAAAAATGAAAATTTAATTTTACTTGCCGAAATAACAGGTTTTTCTGAGGGGGTGTGATTGTTATCTTGTTTGTTTTTTCCGGTTTAGTGGTTGTTCTTTGGAGGCTTACAATTCTTAATTAAATAAATTATTGAAACTCATTTCCTGTCTATTGTATTTTGCTATAACAGTTTGGTTTTGAACTTCAAAGATTACGGAATCGTGGTGATTTATTACTTGTTTTAAAAGAATATTCTTTGTCTTATATATTACATGAATTAATTCTAGAAAATATGTCTCTAGATTTTCCTTTATGTTCACTAATGGTTATTTAAAAGAATTTTTTAATTTAAAGTGCTCGTTAGAAGAAATGTGACCATTTATGATGTCGTTGTTTTAATTTTTGTTATCGAATGAACGGATTTATTATAGACTAATAGAGCATTAAACATTTTTATGCTTATGGAAGTTTGCGGAAATCCTTGTCTGTCAAGAATTCTGTAGTTAGGGGTAGTCCAATGAAATCCTTTGATTATGCTGCTTGATTGTGGGTGGCTTGGCAAAATGAAGTTAATTATTATTTCATGTTAGCCCTAGAATTTTTAAATTCTATCCCATTATCACAAACAATTTGCAGTGATATTTGATGGAAGAAAAAGCATTGAATTAGATAAAACTTCTCACAGAGTTAAGTATTCTTGTACATACTTTGTTCTAATATGAACGAATCAATATGAATTATCTAGAATAGTTTAGAAAGAGTAGGCATAATATTCATTTTCGTTTTTACTGGGTTAAGTTCATACTTGTACAAATATCACAACCATTTATATGGGTTTAAATTTCACTTTTAACAATTTTTTAATAATATTTTTGTTTAATTCCAGCATTCATCCATTTGACGTGATTTCTTTTGTTCCCTTGATAATTTTTGGTTATTCCATGTCATCTTGGCGTGTTATGTTTATTACATCCGTCAAATTTCTATTTAATATAATTCCAAATTACTCTTATAACGTTAAATAAAGCCTAGAACCTTCGAAGCCAATTGGGATTCTAATTCAGGAGAAATATAATTTTTCCCGAATATAATGACGTCTTAGTCGAAATTATTTTCTGACAGATGTACTCTAATGCGTTTTTTTTTAAATAAAATTGACATTTTTGATTTTGTGGAAGACTATAAAACTGATGTGACAAGTATCTGATTTCAGATACATAAATATTCTCTTTAGAATGTTGTTTGGCATTTGCTGGCATGCTTGGAATGTCATTATTAGGTAAGGCTCTGAATTTAACTTTGCATCATTAATATTTCCTTCGTTATCACTTTATATTTTAAAATCGGCATTCTCATTTTTTTTTTCACAGTTTATTGCATTTTGTTTAAAGAATTGATCAATGTTTAAATCAACCATGGAAAAAATATTTAATTTTTGTTTTTTTATCGGAAATATATTTTTAAATTTTATTTTAGTAGTGGTTTCTTTTACGACAATTTCAATGTACGTATTAGGTAGTTTTATTCTTTGTGCTTTCGTGTGTACAGGGTTTTGGATCTATAGAACGCACTCGACGTTTTATTTTTATTGATTTGTAAAATTGGTATTGTTTTCGGTATTTTGGAAATTTAGTCTATTAGAATTTTACATTGTATTAGGAAAATACTATAAATCAATATTTGCTGGAGCCGATATTATTTACTGAAATGACTTTGGACTAAGTATTTGATGTCAAGGCTTATCTTTACCTGTCGGAACTATATTAAGATTTTGGTGTTGACTTTCATGTTGACATCATCATCAATAACGAATGATTGAATAAAATGTAATAATTATTATATTACTGTTCTTGGTCTTGTGGATAATATCAATAAAGCTAATTAATTTCATTGTTGTAGTATTTCATAGTTACAGCTATAGTTGATCTACTTATGTTAAAAACAATTCTTGGGCTTTTGTTGTATTTCGAATAATAATGCTCATTAGTGTTAGCTTAGAAAAGTTAGACTTGTATTTGGTTTAACGTTTGAAGACTGGGATTTTGTAGAAAATCATTGTAGTTACATAGACCTTGGTTGTATTGGTATAAATTGAAATCGAAATTGATTTTGTGTCCTAAAGAAAATATTTGTGATGTTTGTTTTAAGATGAATAGGAGTATTATGCACTGTGTTTTGCTTTAATATAGGTGTTAGTTAATTTGTTAAGATATTATTTGAAGAACATTAAAAATATCGTACATTGTCTTCCTGTAAAACAATTTGTGAACTCTCTTTATCTTTTATGTGCCCTAATGTTGTACTTAAAAGCTCACGTAGTCCTGACAAAACTGTCCTTGGTGCTAAATTTTGATGGACCATTATCTTTAAATATTTATTGGTTTACGAATTTTTAGGTAAGTCTACGTAAGAACAAATAACGTTTAGAATGTGGAAAACGGGGTCGCAAAATAACGAAATCTATTTGAATACAAGTTTCATCCCTTTCATCTACAAAATTGCTTGTCTCTATGTCACTCACATCTCACCACAAATTGACATTTTGTACCTTTTACATTTCCTGATAATTTTGCTATTAGGGAATTAATGACATATATCTTTTGAAAAAATTGCATTTGTTTGATTTTAAAATTTAGTTACTATTAAGGCACAAATTGATATACATCGACTTAAATCGTTTAGATTTGAATTAAAGTGGTACATAGTCATTATTTAATATTTGTGAAATTTCTTTCTATGCTATTTTTATTTAAGTTCAGAGTTACAGAGTAATTGCGAGAATCTAATACAACGAGACATTTTGCTGAAAATTGAGAGTCGATTGAAGGATTGTTTTCAAATTCTTTAGAGAATGAATTGCACTCTTATTCCTAGGACGACGTCAACTTGAACCGTTTTATATTTTCTATAAAAACTGTTCTGTTTGGCTTGTTCTTTACGAAAAATACAGATTTTCCGAAAATTAGAAAACTGTTGTTCTAATCTTTATCAAATGCTCGATTTAGTAGTGTGGGGTTTTGAATAGATAACATGGTCTTCAATTGATTTCCTGAATTCCGTAATTTTCTATAGACTCGACCGTCCTCGGTTAAGTTCTGAACTGACGTCAGTACAGTTTTTTCGCCATTTCTTCACAAACACCTCCGCTAATTAAAGTCACTAATAGTTCGATATCAGGTTATTCGCGAAAAGATGAAAATCTAATGTATGATAAGATGATTTCAAATATACTACCGGCTGCACTAAGTATATGTCGCCAGATGAACTATTTGTTTTCATTTTTAATTGTACTTCATTATCCAAATAATTAATTAAATTAGGCCTAACCCTAATTTAATAATGTTTGTAAAGTGCAAGCAATTTATTTAGCAACCTAAACCCGACGGAAAATTAAGATGTCTCATAACTTTAGGTTGGGATAAAATATTAAATTAGTAAATCTCGATTTCTTAGGAATTGGCAATCAGCACAATAGTTAGGGGTGATATAATTAATAGCAATATTTTTTTAACAATCCTTAGAGGTCTATAGTTTAGAAAAATTACTGTGAACTTAAAAGCGGTATTATTAATTTTTGACATTTAAAATTCTTCTCTTTTTTTATGCAACTATTTAATTACTACGTAATAAACTTTGAATATTTTTTCAATTATTAAATCTTGTACACTGATTGCTGACATATTATATTTTAAAGTTGAGGGTAAAATTTGTTATACTAATTTTAACTGCTTACTAGTTTATTCAGCATTAATCTGCGTATAGTCATAAAAGGTAACTATCTAACAATGTTGTAATCTATGCATGACGTTAGTGCAACAATAAATGGTGAATCATCCATAATCAATGTAGGTTCGTTATACAATACAGACATTTCCGCATAGTAGACCGAGCGATATAATGGCTGCTCGTGGCTTTACGATGGATGGATTAGGGTTGTGACTATTTTTAAATGAAAGAGTTCTGTAGATTTTGCGTTAGTTAAGTGTAGGGACCTAATGTAATAAGGTATTTTAGTTATTTAAGAATTAAACCAGCAAAAAAAGTTTTGAATTCCTCTTCAAAACGTATCAGTGGATATAAGTGCTCAATATGTTTTTCATATACAAAGATTCATGTGGCTTTTACATATTATCATTACAAAGTTGATATATTTTAATTTAATATGGAAGTCCACTATTAGTTTTAAAATACTACCGCAGCGTACATATCTTGAATGATTTCAGTGGACTGAATCCCATTCCAATAATATTAATTAAGTTATACAATCTTACTTTGGATACCATTTTTACTTGTTTATTATTATTATAATTTCGATTTCTAAAGATTGGTAGCTATGTAATACGTTTAGTCAAAATAAAAACAGTACTAACATAGCAATGTCAAAGGATTTATAAACCTTGGTTTGCCATCAATTTTCAGTTGAAAAATTATATTTTCTCTACATAGACTCTCTGTATATTTAACAGAAACCATTTCCAACTTGTAGTCTTTTATATTTAGTTTCTCATTTATCAGAAATTTTTTTATTTTTAAAAATTTTTAGTATCAAACAGTTAATCTAAAAAATTATAGGAGTAGAAAATTATATATTTTATTTTCCTGTCCAAACTTACTAACATTAAAATTTAGTAAATAACCTAATTCAGAATGTAATTATCATAATGATTACTCTACACTCAATTTAAAATATGTTTGCATTAAAAATAAATTAAATTCACAGTAATTTATCAGCAATAAATTATAACTGATAGCTTTTGTTCTAAATCAATGGCTATTTATAATAGGACAACTAAAATATTGTTATTGATTAACTAATTAATAAATTATTAGACTTTTAATGTAATATTTTATTTTTGATATTTAATATATCCGAACATTTAAACAAAAAATCGGTAAAATGATTTACTCATCACATCTCTTGTAAGACTTACTTTCAAAACAGGTACTGAATTTAACCTTCTTACACTAAAAGATAACTTATACGTAATATTTAAAATAATAAGTAATTTATCCAAAATGTTAATAACAAATAAAGTTAAGAACGGAAGAGTTTCCAGAAGTATTCGACATTTAAACCGTACATTTCTCTCTAGAGAGTGTTTAAATCGAAAATGTTAAAAAGTTTTCAGATTCTACTACTCTAAAAACCTATATAGGACGTATAGGCAGATATACATGAAGCCCCTCCTCTAATGCAATAACACCTTTCATATTTGACTGATTAAAAATAATAAAAAAAAAACATAATTTTCAGCAATGGTTCTAAAACCTTCCTCTACCTTATTAATTCCTTACAACGCAAGACTAATAAGTTTGACAAATTAAAAATATTGAAAAAATGCCACACAAGTTTTAGAGTCCTTCTCCAAAAAAACCTAAAAGGCAATATTACATGAGTCTTATTAAAACCTCACATATCTGTCCAATTTAATATTGAAAAAAATAACACAATTTTTAGATTCTTGAACTCCACAGATCTCTAATTCGTTCTTATTAACTTCTTACATGTTCTTCTCCTTGAAGTGTCCGATACGGATGTAGGCGACCCTTTCTCCTTTGCTTGTGGTTGGTGCCTTTTTTAAGTGTTCCACAGACAAAGCGGACCCATAGTTTAATGCCGGTTCGGACCAACCAAAGTGAGAGAGCATAATACTGCGGTTGTTTTGCCATTGCCTTCCCGAAAGAGGCGACCGTCACGTTGTAAAGGCTTTTTGAATTATTTTTTTGAGCCAAAATATGAACCCAGGTCGCCGACGTAGAAAGCAGGCCTTACGCACTGTGGTAAGGCCCTCTCTTCTTGCATGTTCAGTTAAGTGAAATTAGCGTAAAAATAAAATAATTTTCGGAATCCTTGACTCCAAGAACCCTGACAAGGACTTATATCACAATATAAATGAAGTAGCCTCTGTAATTCTCCTCCTATCTCATTAACCCCTTATATAAATTATCGTAAATAATCGAAAATAGGGATAAAATAACATAATTTTCAGAGTTCTCGTCTTTGAGGACCTTGAAAATACATACAACATCAAAGTGACCTTCGGACCCCTTTACCTATATTAGCTCTTTATATGATTAATCATAAATAATTAAAAATAGTGAAAAAATAACAGATGTTTCGGAATTCTTGACTTCAAGAACAATAAAATCGGTATGTAATACAATATATTTAAATCAGCCCCTATAACATCCTCTCCTATCATTTTAACCCCTCATATGTTTGACTTTAAATAATTATGCCTAAGGTTTGTTCGTTATAACAAGAATTAAGAAAAGTTTGATGATTCAGAAAATATACGAAATTTTTCTTCATTTGCTCTTTTCACCCCCTTCCTCCCTTCCTTCTTAGCGACATTGCGTAAAAACTACACGTTTTATCCCTACTTCAAGTACTATCTGATCTATATAACCATATGTCGATAAAACCTGAAGAAATGTAGAAATCTGATAGTGTGATTTTTCCACGTATTCAATACTTCCCATGAGCAAGAAAGGCAATAATATAGTGGAGGTTATGGTTGATTTTTCAGACAAAGAAATAAATTTATTTAATTTGAAATAACATTGTTTTTAAATACTTTTATTTACTTTTTTTAATTTAAATTTTAACTAATAATGATTCAATTTTCACATTATTCGTATTGTAGAATGAGCCAATTTTATATTGTTTTATTATAATGTTAAAAAATTAAATAAAAATAACAATAATACCGTATTATGCAATGAGGCAATTTCATATCATGTGTCTATTTTATTATAATCATAAAAAATTAAATAAAAATAGCGATAATACTAAAATTAACAATTTCTATATATCATCTGACAGGACAAGGTAATTCTACGTAAGAACAAAAAACATTTAGAATGTGGAAAACGGAGTCATAAAACTGTTGCATTTTCTCTCCTATATGTTATCGCAAAATAACGAAATCTATTTGAACACACGTTTCATCCCTTTCATCTACAAAATTACGTGTCACTATGTCACATCTCACCACAATGTGACATTTTGTACCTTTTGCATTTCCTGATAATGTTGCAATTAAGGAATTAAGGACATATATCTTTTCAAAAAACTGGATTTGTTTGTTTTTAAAATTTAGTTACTGTTGAGGCACAAATTGATATGCATCGATTTAAATCGTTTAGATTTTCATTGAATTCCGGAAGACATTTTGAGTACTCTGAATTAAAGCGGTACATAGTCATTATTTAACATTTGTGGAATTTCTTTCTATACTATTTTTATTTAAGTTCAGAGTTACAGAGTAATTGTGAGAATCTAATACAACGCGTTTTCAAGTTCTTTAGAGAATGAATTGCACTCTTATTTCTAGGACGACGTAAACTTGAACCATTTTTTATTTTCTATAAAAACTGTTCTCTGCTTAAGCATGTCTTGTTCTTTACCAAAAATACCGATTTTCTGAAAATTAGAAAACTGTTATTCTAATCTTTATCAAATGCTCGATTTGGTAGTGTGGGGTTTTGAATAGATAACATGGTCTTAAATTAATTTCCTGAAATACATTATTTTCCATAGACTCGACCGTCCTCGGTTAAGTTCTGAACTGACGTCTGTACACTTTTTATCGACATTTCTTTACTAACACCTCCGCTAATTAAAGTCACTAATAGTTTGATATCAGGTTATTGGCGAAAAGATGAAAATCTAATGTACGAGACGATACTTTCAAATATATTACCGACTGCACTATAATTCGCCAGATGAACTATTTGTTTTCGTTTTTGACTGTACTTCATTATCTAAATAATGAATTAAATTAGGCCTAAGACTAATTTGGTAATGTATGTAAAGTGCAAGCAATTTATTTAGCAACCTAAACCCGACTGAAAATTAAGATGTCTCATAACTTTAGCTTGGGATAAAATATTAAATTAGTTAATCTTGATTTCTTAGGAATTGGTGATCAGCACAATAGTTAGGGGTGATATAATTAATAGCAACATTTTTTTAGCAAACCTTATAGGTATAGAGTCTAGAAAAATTACTGTGAATTTAAAAGCGGTATTATTAATTTTTGACATTTAAAATTCTTCTCTTTTTTTATGCAATCATTTAATTACTACGTAATAATTAAACACAATTGCCAGATAATTAATTAATAATACTAATAAACTCTGAATATTTTTTCAATAAATAAATCTTGTACATTGATGGCTAACATATTACATTTTAAAGTTGAGACTAAACTTTGTTATATTAATTTTAACTGCTTTCTAGTTTATTCAGCATTAATTTGCGTCTAATCATAAAAGGTAACTATCTAACAATGTTGTAATCTATGCATGACGTTAGTGCAACAATAAATGGTGAAACATCCATAATCAATGTTGTTTCGTGATACAATACAGACATTTCCGCATATTAGATCGAGCGATTTAATGGCTGCTCGTGGCTTTACGATGGATGGATTAGGGTTGTGACTATTTTTAAATGAAAAAGTTCTGTAGATTTTGCGTTACTTAATGGTAATAAGGTATTTTTAGTTATTTAAGAATCAAGCCAGCGAAAAATTTTTTATTCCTCTTCAAAACATATCAGTGGATATAAGTGCCCAATATATTGTCTCATTTTTCATATATAACGATTCATGTGGCTTTTACATATTATCATTACAGACTTATCTATTAATCACGATTGCGGTTTTTAAAGACTGGCAGCTATGTAATACGTTTAGTCAAAATAAAAACAGTACTAACGTAGCAACACCAAATGACTTATAAATCTTGGATTTCCATAAATTTTCAGCTGAAAAATTATATTTTCTCTATATAGACCCTCTGTATATTTAATAGAAACCATTTCCAACTTGTAGTCTTTTATATTTACTTTCTCGTTTATCAGAAACTTTTCTATTTTTTTTGTTTAAATTTTTAGTATCAAACAATTAATTTGAGAAATTGTAGGTGTAGAAAATTGTTTGTTTTATCTTCCTGTCCAAACTTACTAACATTAAAATTTAGTAAATAACCTAATTCAGAATATAATTATCACAATGATTACCATACACTCATTTTAAAATATGTTTGTATTAAAAATAAATTAAACTCGTAGTATTTTATCACCAATAAATTTTAACTGATAGCTTTTGTTCTAAATCAATGGCTATTTATAATAGGGCAGATAAAATATTGTCATTGATTAACTAAATAAATTATTAGACCATTAACGTAATATTTTATTATTGATATTTAATATATTGGAAAATTTAAACAAAAAACCGGTAAAGTGATTTACTCATCACATCTCTTGTATGACTTAGTTTTAAAATAGCTATTGAATTTAACTTTCTTACACTAAAAGATAACTTACACGTGATATTTTAAATAATAAGTAATTTATCCAAAATGTTAATAACAAAAAAAGTTGAGAACGGAAGAGTCTCAGAAGCATTCGACATTTAAACCGTACATTTCTCTCCAGAGAGTGTTTATGTTAAAACCGAAAATGTTAAAATGTTTTCAGGTTCCACTACTCAAAAAACCCTATATAGGACATGTAGGCAGATATATACGAAGCTCCTTCCCTAATGCATTAACACCTTTCATATTTGACTGATTAAAAATAATAAAAAAAAACATAATTTTCAGCAATGCTTCTAAAACCCTCCCCTACCTTATTAATCCTTACAATGCAAGATTAACATGTTTGACAAATTAAAAATATTGAAAAAATAACACACAAATTTTAAAGTCCTTCACCAAAAAAAACCTAAAAGGACAATATAATATGTGCCTTATTAAAACCTTGCATATTTGTCCAATCGAATATTGAAAAAATAACATAATTTTTAGATTCGTGAACTCCACAGATCTCTATTTCGTTTTTATTAACTTCTTACATGTTCTTCTCCTTGAAATGTCATATCCGATACGGACGTAGGCGACCCTTTCGCCTTTGCTTGTGATTGGTACCTTTTTTAAGTGTTCCACAGATAAGGCGGATCTAAGTGTAATGCCGGTTCGGACCAACCAAAGTAAGAGGGCATGATACTGCGGTTGTTTCCCGAAAGAGGCGACCGTCACGTTGTAAAGGCTTTTTTAATTACTTTTTTGAGCCAAAATACGAACCCAGGTTGCCGACGCAGAAAGCAGAAACCTTACTTACTACACTAAGGCCGTATGTAATACGATATATTTAAATCATCCCCTATAACATCCTCTCCCATCATTTTAACCCTTCATATGTTTGACTTTAAATAATTATGCCTAAGGTTTGTTCTTTATAACAAGAACTAAGAAAAATTTGATGATTTAGAAAATATACAACATTTACTCCTTTCACCCCCTTTCCTTCTTAGCGACATTGCGTAAAAACTACACGTTTTATCCCTACTTCAAGTACTATCTGATCTATATAACCATATGGCAATAAAACGTGAACAAATGTAAAAATCTGAGAGTGTGATTTTTTCACGTATACAATATTTCCCATTAGCAAGAAAGGAAATAATATAGTGGAGGTTATGGCTGATTCTTATTTTTCAAACAAAGAAATAAATTTATTTAATTTAAAATAACATTGTTTTTAAATACTTTTATATACTTTTTTGAATTTAAATTTTGTATATATATATATATATATTATATATATATATATATATATATATATATATATATATGTATATATATATGGTGAAACTCTGTTAACAATATAATGATTTAAATTGTTTAAATTTTTAGCCCTTTGAGGGATAAGAGAGAGGCGAGGTTATGCTACAATATGAAAAATATATATTTTTTTAAAATAGATAAAACTAATATTGACGTTGTCTGACAATAATTTAAAAAAAAAAGGCGGGTTCATTTGACAAAAACAATAGGCTTAATGAATCGGGACATAAAATAAGTTCTTTGAACGAAAGTAAGAATATTATTTCGGACAATCAGTTTTAACATTATTTACAACGTGACTTCTGTTAGTTAAGGTTAAGTTAACATGCTTCACTTTACTTGCAAGAGATTAGAAACACGTTGAATCACTAAATCTTCTCAAAATATTTACTCGCTCTTAAAACTTATTATAACTTTGCACATACGCAAACTTCTGGTATGCATAATTCTAAGTTAGCTGATGGTTGCATAGAAAGTAATTAATTTAGTTTTCAAACTATAACGGACACTTTAGTTAAAAATAAAATAAGGCGTTGATTGGCCAGCACTACTATTACTATTTCCAAAATAGTTACAGATTTGAAATTGGTCACATAAGCAGAAATTTGTTTGTCAGAAATACGGAGAATTTCGTGAATTCTAACTGCGTGTTTAGTTTAAGTATTGAACACAAAAGATGCAACATTATTGTGAAATATTCTGGAGGAATGCATAAAAATGGTAAAATTATGTACCCAGTACTCTCCCTGAAAAGCAGGTAGGAAAGTTAATATATTTTTGAAGGTGAGTCTATAAACACATATGCTTATATGACATATTTCTTAAGATTCAAAATGAAATAATAAAAAAAAAACACTTTAAGATTCTTTGACTCCAAGAATTCTGTAAAGGAAGGTTAACATAATATATTCGAAGCAACACGTT
Organism: Pachyrhynchus sulphureomaculatus; assembly: GCA_019049505.1. Classification (NCBI taxonomy): domain Eukaryota; kingdom Metazoa; phylum Arthropoda; class Insecta; order Coleoptera; family Curculionidae; genus Pachyrhynchus; species Pachyrhynchus sulphureomaculatus. The sequence continues at coordinate 99,660,010 of CM032454.1, read as the reverse complement.
TAACTCCCCACTCCACACGTTGGACAGTAAATAATACTTCTTACGGCTCATTCGTTATCGGAAACAAAAAAGAAGAAGAATAATAAAACTACTTAATTACTTTGTTAACTGTCACTAAATAAATTTAGTGACAGTTAACAAAGTAATTAAGTAGTTTTATTGTTAAAATGTACTGTCACAGAGTAACGGACCACTCAATCAACTCTTTAAAAGAAGAAGAAATACTAATATTACTAGGAAAAGATCAATTTACCGTTGAATAGCGTAATCGTACCAAAAAATGACAGACTAACGCACCGGCTGAAATTGGAGACTATGTTTTTGTGACCTAGGTACCCCAAAAGGTGAAATAATTCAAAAACTGAAAGCGATTTTTTCACGACCATGTTGCTATAAAAAAGCAGCAAAGGAAGTAATTGCTACGGTTATTCATTCAGTACAAAATACAAATTTTTAAATCAAAATATACTTTTTTGAGGTCACACACAACCCAGTTTTCTACATACTGTTTCGGCTAAAATTAGTAATTTTCTGTAAAATATTTTACAGATACAGTATGTCCAGTTAGCATTTGTGTTGTGTATGTGAAGTTATTATGTATATTCGTATATATATATATATATATATATATATATATATATATATATATATATATATATATATATATATATTAAATGCTATATCCCGATGCTTCTTATGTGTTTCAATTAGTCATAAGTTGACAACAACTTCAGAATTGTAAATGTAATAGTTTTATAGGCAAATTGACACATAAATTTAAAAATTCGTTTACTATCGGGTGATTCACATATAAAAAACATTAAAAGAGTTAACATAGTAATTAAAAGAAAATCCTTCAAGTATATTTAATACAGGCTATTCATCGCAGAAATTATAATACTGAACAAAAAGCTACATTTAAATTTCACAGAAAACTTGGCACATAATGGTAATGAGAGTTTATTAATAGAAATATATTCACAAATATTTATTGGATGGAAGAAAACAATTTTAAGACAATAAACACACGGGGAGACTTATATCAACTGTAACACATCCATATTTTAAAGAGTTGATGAACTCGTAAGAGAAGATCGCGATGCATCAACGAAAGTGGTGAGAGAAAGGTTAAATATTAGACCACATGTAAGAAATGAAGTCAAAATTACCACTGCAAGTAAAAAGAATATGAGAAGTTTCATAAAGAAAGTTAAGACAATGTTGATTTTTTTCTGAGAGACGGTATTAATTATTCCAAATTTGTTTTATCTGGCCAAGCTTTCAATGGTGAATATTACTTAGAAGTCTTTAAACGTTACACAAGTAAAATTCGTTGTGTTCTAACTGAATGTTGTGCTCTAAACCGCTGGTGCTTGTTATACAATAATTTTCCAAATAACACTTTACTTAATGTTCTTTAATTTTTGGATCGTATCAAGTCCATATATTGAACCAATCACCGTATCTATTTTAAAAAGATATATATTTTTTATATTGTAGCATAACCCCGTCTCTCCCTTATTCCTCAAAGGACTAAATATTTAAACAATAGTTGCATCATTATATGTCTGCCTTCTACGCCAGCGACCCGAGCTCGGGTCTCGGTCCGGGTAAATAATAAAAAAAGCCTTTACAACGTGACGGGCGCCTCTCTGGGGAAGGCAATGGCAAACCTCCCGTAGTATTATGCATAGTATAGCCCTCTGAATTTGGCTTTTCTCAACTGGCATTAAACTGTAGGTTGTCTCTAGCACACTAAAAAAGGCACCAACCACAGGTAAAGGTGAGAGGGTCGGCTTTTTTTTTTATGGGTCTAGCACACGTGCTGCAGGGAAGTCTCTAAAGCTCTCCAGAAGCGGCAAGTGTGCGGAAAAAGCGATTCACGTTGCTCTTGAATCGCTGTAAATTGTACTCGGTGGGAAACACAGCCCTGGGCAAATTATTCCAAAGGGATGATGTTCTCCATATAATAGACTGCTTAAAAAGCGTTGTACGCGGAGTAACAAGCTGAACCTCATACGGATGTGAAGCACGAGCGCGATGTGTATTTCTAACAAGCACCGCTTTGGGAGGAATTAAGCGGGCTTACTCTTCGAACACTTTCCATGAAAATACTTGTAGAACAGACTCAAGTCGCCAACCGTTCTTCGATGTTCCAGCGAATCAAGGCCGCAGGTCAGTTCCTGGTCTCCAATCAGACGAACAGCTCTTCTCTGAACAGAATCCAACAAATGCAGTGTATGTATGGGAGTGGAGCCCCAAACATGGGAGCAGTATTCCATAGTTGGTCGAATTTGAGCTTTGTAAAGAATTAACAGTTGTTGTGGAGTATAAAGCTTTCTGGTTCGAAATAATATCCCCAACTTTTGAGAAGCTCTCCTTGCTATGCCTGCAACATGTTCATGCCAGGACATATTTGCTCCCAAATCAACGCCCAACAAATACTTGGTTACTGTCACCCTAAGAATTTATAGAATTTCTTTCAGGCCTTTGATAAGTTGAATGACCTCCTGCTGTCTGCGGATATTTGCCTGAGCAGCCGAAGTCCTAGCGTTCAAAGTGAATGAAGAAACAAGCGTACTGTCATCTGCAAAGCTGTAGATTGGATTCCCGGTCTTTTCCAGCAGATCGTTAATGTAAATGAGAAAGAGAGTAGGAGACAGTATGGAGCCTTGGGGCATACCGGCGTTGATAGTGAAGGTGAAAGAAATCCGTTGACCGCCACTGGTAAAGAACGCTCTCTGAAGAAACATGAGAGCCACAAACAGAACTTTTCAGACATACCACAAGAGCGTAGATTAGCCAACAGTCCATCGTGCCAAACACGGTCGAATGCCTTGGATATGTCAAGAGCAACTGCTTGAGATCTTCCAAGGTGTTCAATTGGGTTGTTTCAAACATGTGTTACATAAGTCAGAAGATCTCCTGTTGATCTATGTTTACGAAAGCATATTGGTGATCGCTGATAATGTTGAATCGTTCAAGATATTTTAGAAGATGCTGATTGAAAGCAGTGCGACTGGTCGGTAGTTATTTGGCAAGATCTTCTTGCCTTTTTTAGATATCGGCTGTACTGTGGTACATTTCCAGCAGGAAGGAAATATTCCCTTTCTGTAGGATAGGTTGAAAAGTCTACAGAAAACTGGTGTTAGTTCCCTTGCACAGTTTTTGAGAACTATGGCAGGTATTCCGTCAGCGTCAGAAGCCTTTTTGGTGTCTAGCTTCATTAAAATATGCATACTTGACTCCATTATGGGAATAGTAGGTGATGTTTTTCCTTGGAAATCGACAGTAGAATGTGAAGAAAAGAGTTCAGCCAACAAGTTCGCTCTCTCAACAGGTGTGGTTGCAATGGAATTATCTGGCCGTGTGAGTGGTGGTATGGTCGATTTGGTGAAATTTTGACTAACTGCCTTAGCGACTACCCAATAGGACCTGGAATTGTTGGGACAAGCGAGAAGTTTGTTTCTAATTCGTTGAGTGTGTGCCTCCTTGGTTTCGTTGATAATTCCTTTGCATCTGTTCCGGGCACGAACAAAGGTGTTACGATTTATGGTGTTAGGATTTTCACGCCATTGTCGTTAGGCAAGATGTTTAGAAGCAACAGCTTCTACGTCCGTATCGAAATTCAAGAAAAAGGGATTTAATATTTAGAGTTAATTTAATAAACTTTACATATTATGTGACTGCCATTTTAAAAATTTTTCGGTGATTATACCAAGGAATTTAATTTACGAAACTTCATTAATTCTTGGTTGCTAACAATAATATCAGGGAAAACAGGTCTATTTATAGAAAAGGCGATACAATTTGTCTTGATTATATTAAAGAATAATTTAAAACTGTCTAATCAATTTTTAGTAATATTAACACCAGTTACCACTTTATATGATCATGTACATATGATATCACTGAACCATCAGCCTTAAGAGACAGCAAACAGTTCATACAGGTCAAAAATAAAACTATTCCAAGGACCATGACTTATGGTACACCAGTTTTACTGGCTTTATTGTCACTAAGAATGTTATTAATATTAACAATCTGCTTTCTTCAAACAAGATAGTCTTGAAGTAATTTTAACACGGCTTCTCCAACACTATAGCGCCATAAACTATTTAGAAGTTTTATCACGGGAATCTGTATCAAATGCAGCAAATAGTTTAAACTACTTGTAAATTCATATATTACTTTGTGCCAAAAACTATATAGAACTATCGATACAGAAAGAGACTAGGCTACAAAACGTCGCCGCAAAACGAAGCCCCTGGCTATCGCAAGCTTTACAATTTATATTATCAGCTGTTTATCAGATAAGGGGGTCAAACAGAATGAAAAATTTACAATTTTACTTTTGTCTGGACACTGATAAAAGTTTTGGATCAGTTTTTTCTTTTATGGAAGATAAGATTATATGGCACAGGGGGGCTATTTCTAGATTATAGCTTCAAATGAAGTTCGAACAATCGGGGAAATATTTCTGGTAATGCGAGATTTAAAAAGAAATAAGGAATAATGGTCTTATGGCCACAAGTAAATTAAACACTTTAAGATATATAATTTTCCTGTACAGTTGATACTGAAATAAAGGAAAGGAAACTAGCATTATTTACAAACCTTCCTTACTTTTTGTTACTTATTAAAGTTTAATTTTGTTAGATATTTAAGTTTAATTATTCACTGAGGTAGCCGTTACTTGATGGAAATTCATTGTAAATTAATACCGAAGTAAAACGATAGATGTTTTTAAAATTCCACTATATTTATAAACCGTAACAATTGTTTCGACATACAATGTCTTCATCAGACGGATGATAACTTTAAACTAATTTTAAATTAGAACATATTAGCCCATATATACCTTTAGGAGTAGTAAATTACAAGATTAAATTATAAAAAATAATAAACACTTAATATTATTGTACAAAAGAAGTGGGTAATACCTATCATTTGTGGGTTTTCACACAATTAAAATAAAGATAACAATAAATAAGTTTGTGCCATACTTAAATGATGGATTAATAATGGGTTATTCCGGATAAAGGTTTAGTAATGGGGAATTGTTTGTTTCTATTTGTTGATTTAAGAGGAGATTTGAATTTTTGTATTTGTTTATTTCTAAGCTTTCTAAGTAATTTAATTTCTTGGATTTTTTGTCATAATGAAGTATTTTGAAATTATCGTCAAAGACGTGATTTGTTGAAATTAAATGTTCTGCATAATGGGATATGATATTTTGTTTGGTATAGCTTCTTTTGTGTTCGTTGATTCTTTTTTTGAAAAGATCTGCCTGTTTGGCCTATGTAAAATTTTGGACAAGAACCACAATTGAGTTTATAAATTCCCGATTTTGCTTTTTTGTTACTTTTATTTTTATTATTTTTTATTATGTTAGAGAGTTTATTATTAGTTCTGAAAGCAATATTTAGACCTATTTTAGTTAATTCTTTAGAAATAAACTGTGTAATTTGTCCGGTGTAAGTGATAGTTTTATAACTTTCTTTATTCTTTTTTGGTTTAGGATATAACTTGTTGATTGCTAGTTGATATGTTTTTTTTATTAATCATTCTGTCTAAGATATCTGGTTGGTATCCATTGTTAACCGCTATTTGTTTTATTATATTCATTTCTATAGCATAATTCTCTTCTGACATAGGTACATGTAAAAGTCGATGGATGAATCCTAGATTGTCTATTAGTTTGTTTAGATCAAAATTACTTTGAATTTAATGACATATTTTATATGGCTAAGGAAGGTTTAATAATGGGGAATCCGTTAAGTCCATTGTTAGCCGAAATTTTCATGGATAATTTAGAATCCATAATTCTCAAACACCCAATTAGTAAATATTTTCTATACTGGCATAGGTATGTAGACGATATATTAGTTTGTTTTTCTGGAACAGATAGACAACTACAACAATTTCTTAACTATATTAATACTATCCATTCCAATATTAAATTTACCATAGAAATTGAACAAGAAAAAAACAATTAACTTCTTAGATTTAACAATTAAAAATATTAATAATAAACACAATTTTTCAATTTACCATAAACCATCACATACAGATACAGTAATACATAATAACTCAAATCATCCATATTCACACAAAATGGCAGCTTTTAATTCATTCATCCATCGACTTTTACATGTACCTATGTCAGAAGAGAATTATGCTATAGAAATGAATATAATGAAACAAATAGCGGTTAACAATGGATACCAACCAGATATCTTAGACAGAATGATTAATAAAAAAAACATATCAACTAGCAATCAACAAGTTATATCCTAAACCAAAAAGAAATAAGAAAGTTATAAAACTATCACTTACACCGGACAAATTACACAGTTTATTTCTAAAGAATTAACTAAAATAGGTCTAAATATTGCTTTCAGAACTAATAATAAACTCTCTAACATAATAAAAAATAATAAAAAATAAAAGTAACAAAAAAGCAAAAATCGGGAATTTATAAACTCAATTGTGGTTCTTGTCCAAAATTTTACATAGGCCAAACAGGCAGATCTTTTCAAAAAAGAATCAACGAACACAAAAGAAGCTATACCAAAAAAATATCATATCCCATTATGCAGAACATTTAATTTCAACAAATCACGTCTTTGACGATAATTTCAAAATACTTATGACAAAAAAATCCAAGAAATTAAATTACTTAGAAAGCTTAGAAATAAACAAATACAAAAATTCAAATCTCCTCTTAAATCAACAAATAGAAACAAACAATTCCCCATTACTAAACCTTTATCCGGAATAACCCATTATTAATCCATCATTTAAGTATGGCACAACTTATTTATTGTTATCTTTATTTTAATTGTGTGAAAACCCACAAATGATAGGTATTACCCACTTCTTTTGTACAATAATATTAAGTGTTTATTATTTTTATAATTTAATCTTGTAATTTACTACTCCTAAAGGTATATATGGGCTAATATGTTCTAATTTAAAATTAGTTTAAAGTTATCATCCGTCTGATGAAGACATTGTATGTCGAAACAATTGTTACGGTTTATAAATATAGTGGAATTTTAAAAACATCTATCGTTTTACTTCGGTATTAATTTAAGTTTAAATAAATGAATGCATAATGTTTGAATATTCATTATTTTGGCAGAGCTATCAACGCAAACTCAAAACAAATAAGCACTGAGTATTGTAAATATAAGTTAAATGTAATAGCACATAGGTCAGTTGAAGGTACCCCGGGCATATACTCAAAAATAGGGAGGGCATCCCTCTAAAATCTCTAATGAATCTCAGGTGAATAATTAAAGGGCAAAATTTTCTTTTGAATAATGTATATTTGGAGCACCTTCAGGGTACTCATAAAGGACCGGAGGCGGAGTGGGTGGTGGGACCTCCCTTCAATTATTATTATTAAAAACCTTCTTTACTTAAATAACGTCTAGACAATTTATCAACGTTGTCTGTGACCCCTCCCGAGGAACACAGTTTTTCATCTGCATAAAAACTGTAAATTTATTCAGTGTTCCGTACGGAACACTTATAAGATCACTTCAGTGTATGTCTGTCCGTCTGTCACACTCGATTTTCTTCGAAACTGTTTGACATAGAAAGTTGAAATTTGGCGCTGATATAGAAAGTTATGGCCTTATAAGAGCCGTGTAGTTTTGACTTAAGGGGTTAGTTTTGGGGGGAAATTGATAATAAAAAAAAATACCAGGTTATTGAGTGGAGTGTCAAAAGAAAGCTTGTAAAAGCACGATTTCAAAAATATATATAGTATAGTACTTGCACACACTTCTCTTTGTAATATTTCCAAAAAATTGCGAAAAATCCCTGTCCCCAACTTATCTCGAAAAATACTGATTAAAAAATTTCGAAAAAATTCTGAAATATTCTCCACAGGGTCTAGATTGAATGAAAATTATCACGAGTGCATTACCTTTAATAATTTGTTTGGTATATAAAAAAACTAAATTTTCAAGGTCATTACTTTTTACTAAAGATTGGAAAAAATCTTCGTTGAAAACTCATTTGGGGTTTGTTGTGTAAAGTAATTGATCATTTCATACCTCCGTAACAATTGTTTTTAATTTGAAAGCAATTAACGTACGGAACACTAATGGCGCAAGTTCCATTTGCACTTGGCTAGTTATTTTAAAAGGAGTGATTTGTTACTAACAGTTATTTCACATTTACTAATACGATTATTTACTTACGTCCGTACATGTTTTACCCCCTTCCAAAAAGAAATAGACTACACTAGTCTATTAAACTAAGGCTACTGATGAAAAGGTACAAAGTGGTACACTATCACTTAATACTAAGGTCAGAACTTAAAACAAAATTTACAAACTTCGGTCCTTACTACTAGACTTAATTCTATTAAGCACTAATATTAAGTACAATGAAAACCAAATGAAAATTTTTGCATGTACACAAGAATCTTATAACTAGACTTAACTTAATTAAGCACTAAGGTTAAGTACATCAAAAAGCAAATAAAAATCCTTGCATGAACATAAGAAATACCTGTTCAAAGTAACAATCGCGGTCTTCTTATATAAAAGAATCAGCTCTGTTATTGTTACCAAAACAAAAAAATAACTGTCTAGACTCTTGTCTAAATCAAAAAAAAAAAGTGAACTGAAATAAAATATGAACACCCCCCTAAAATCTTTTAAGGATTGTCTGAAAATTTTTTATTTCAGCAAAAGAAATTTATAAAAATTCTTAAATAAAGAAAAAAAAATAAAAAAATGATTCTAGTGCAAACACTTACACTAAAAAGAAAAAGTCTTGTCAGACCATTTAGCACAAGGCCAAAAAAAAATATCTGGATAAATATCCAGGCAAACGCTCGGGGAAAATCGCTAATCCATGCTCTAGCTCATCGCTAAGAGAACATTCTAAATCTAGTATCACTACTAGTCGCACTCAGAAAATAATCGCACACTCCATATCGCAATGTCGACGTCCTAAGAACATCTAGACATGCTAAAATCGCTAGGGAAAACGCTCTGGTTGATCGCCAGAAAAAACACGTCAGCTCATCGCCAACAAAACACTCTGGTATATCGCCAGAAAAAAACTCGGCTCCTCGCCAAGAAAACACTCTGGTATATCACCAGAAAAAGCTCGGCTCCTCGCCAAGAAAACACTCTGTAAATAGTCCTCGACTACACAAAGTCTGTGCGTTCTAAAAGAACAAACTCGCCATGATCATAGTGAGCAGCTATAAAAGCTAACTAAATCACTATAAGCGCAGTGAATAGCTACAAAAGCTAAAATTCACTCTTAACACAGTGAATAGCTATAAAAGCTAAAATTCACTCTAAACACCGTGAATAGCTATAAAAGCTAAAATTCACTAAACTGAATGATCCTGCTTCAAAAAGCAATGTTCACTAAGAACAGAATGATTAGTCCGCGCGCAACTAACATTCTAGGAAACATTCCCAACAATAACTATATGAGACAGCAAGTCTCGAAATAGGACCTCCCTAAAGTCATAATCCTATATAGGAATCCATAAGCAAAACGACTCAAAATCTTGCATTTTGAGCACATGCCCTCAGGCAACCAACATACACCGAAATATATACAGAAATATGTACAGTAAATATATACAGAAAAATATACAGGAGTTCAAATCCCTAACTCTTGGTTATGATAACTCCATACTGAGCTTGGTGAAAGCTCTTAGCAAAAGCTAATCAAATCTTCGGCACATCGCACCAAAGTGACAAATCTGCCTAGAAAACATGAGCCAGAAAAAAAAACGCTCTCCGTCATTCTTCAGGGTGGCTACACAGAGAAATAAAACTTAACCAGCATTGCGCCTCTTCAAGTTGCATGAAGAACCCTCGTGTACTGGTCTCGCCCTAGAACAACAACGAAAAACATTCAATCCATCCCACATAACAGGAGACAAACACTTCACCACGATATACTGAAAGGTGGAGACAAAAAAAATACAGAATTGGTGACCCTGGAGTCCACCAACAAAAGGGAGTAGATTATAGCATCCACTAAACTAAAACGGTGTCTACCACACCACCATAAGTCAAAAAAAATTAATCAATAGGGTGTTTCCGAAATACACTACTGCCAACAGCCTGTCACCACTAATAGGCTAATTGGAGCTGAGGTCGACTACAGTAGTTAGGCTCTCCTTTGGTTCAAATAGAAAATAACCATTGGGTAACAAAACCTTTAAAGGTCCCAAAGGTCAAACGTTCACCCCCATAGACTACCCTTCCCAATCAGTCTGTTCCTCAGGAAGACTAACTCCCTGCCAAAACGTCGTAAACGGCATCTGTTAGCACCCGGTGCATCACAGCCTGTAAAAACAGATAACTCATGGGATACAACCTAAAAGGTTTACAAGGTTGACTTAACCAAGCTTCTAACGAAATTTTAAAAAACGAAAAATGAGCTTAAAAAGGCTACATGAAACAAAAATTGCTCAATTTTCTGGTGGCAACGCAACAAAACTTTTGAAGACGACAAGAGCTTTCCCAGCTTAATCAGAAACAAGAAGAAAACATCGTTGACAGCTAAAATATTCGATCATGGTGTTAATCGTCTCCCTAAACAATAGCCTCTAGAAGAAACTGCTACAGGTATCAGGCATAAACCGTTTTTCTGTCAGCCCAAACTTCTAGATTACCTCTTGGAAATCTAAAAATTCGGTTAGGAATCTTCCTTCACTGCGCTTAGCCTCTCTTGACAAGGTTCTCATCTCGGTATCAGATTTGATCATTTCTTTGTGAAAAAACGACTGTCTTACTCTGCTCTCATCTCCTGTAAATGATCAGCCTTTAGTTCTCCTGCAGAACTTCAATTTTCTATCAATCTGATAGTAAACCGAAAAAACTCATTCAGACGCCTATGACGCCTATGCAAAAAAAATTTTAAAAAAATTTGTGACTCAAAGGTAACGTTTTTAAACGGCTCTGAAAAAAAAATAGAAAATACCCTTAGTTTGTCAATTCAGAAGAAGATCTAAATCAAAATAATCCAAGTCTTAGACTTTACTGGATAAACCAAAATCAATTTACTCTTAATTGCACCCAAAATATACCACTAAGGTAATAAAAATACACCCTCTCGGGTAGCAAACTTTGAAATTGCTCTTATACATTTTGACTCTACATCATACAACACGAGCTTCATCCTGCGCTTGTCCTAACTCAAGATCACCTTGGATGCCTCTAATCAAAATTTCGCTTCCAAGTGTCAAGAACTGGATATTATTTGGGGTCATAAGCAAATCAAATCCCGCGACCACCGACATACCAGTCTTATGATATATCCTGAGTGTGACTCTTTCGCAAGCTCGCAACAGCTGAGTCGATGCTAAACATCAACTACAATCAACCTAGGTTTGGGATATGGCCAATACCCAAACCTTAGCAAAAACT